>OX451207.1:33770159-34370159 GCA_949628255.1 Macrophya alboannulata | reverse complement strand
CCCAATTATATAGATCCAGCGGTGTTTGAATAGGATCGGAATTGCCAATCAATTGTAAACTCGCACGTGAAGCTAATCTTTTAACAGTTCCACCTACCCCGTCACACGGCCCTTTCCCATGTGATGTAGCAAAGAAATGCCATTCGGCTTGGCATTGAAAGTCTTCGAAGTGATGTATTATGTTTATGAAAATTGAGCAGCTTCCCAATATAAGAACAAAAAGAATCTCATTAAAAAGAAATGTTAAAAGATTAGCTTCACGTGCGAGTTTACAATTGATTGGCAATTCCGATACTATTCAAACACCGCTGGATCTATATAATTGGGCATGTTCTTATTTTCTCAGCATATCTTTTGCGTACTGTACGTCTGCAGAACATCAAGCGGAAAAATCTATTTTACAAAATCGATTCGATAAAGCATTGACAGTTCGTGGCACTCTGAAATTACATGCGGTCATTCCAATATCCCATAAACTCGTCAAAACAAAATTATTTTCAGCATCAGAAAAATTTGAGTCGATGAAAATGATGGATTGATTTCAAACGGAGGTGTCCTACTAAGTGTCATCCAGCGAATCATCGCTAAAAACATCGGCCCTTTTCAGAGCCACCAAAATATTTCAAAAGATCCATCAGTCATAACCCCACTATGCAACACAACGAGCTGGCGGGAGTAGCGCGGCCACGCGCGACGAGACGTTTTATTTGTTTTCTTCGGCCCAGGTATTTTCTCCATAAATTTTTTTTTTTAGGATTGAAGGGGAAGGATTCAGGTATCCAAAAAAAATTATCTCCATGAAATTCTGTGAGTCCCGCGGAAATGGCAGTAAAATTAAAAAAAAAAACGACGAAAAAAAATTGAAGGAAATTTTTTTTTTGGAATTGAAATTTTTTGTATGAAAGCACATTCTTTTGCGTACAAAATGATCTAAAGATCAGTCCGCTCCGATGTATACTTTCGGAGATATGAATTTTTAAACATAGCGGTGCAACAGAGGTTTACGAAAATTCACATAGCTCTAACTCCGCCATTTTTGAAAATTTTTCGAAATCCTTCAAGTTGTATTTTTTTTTTCCATAGTAATAAAGATACCTTGAATGGCGCAAAAATCTGTGACTTGACGGTTTTTTTTTGAGTGAAGTGACGTGGATCCGCTCATATAACCCCACATACACAGGACGAGAAACACAAAGTCATTAAACGCACGCAATAATTAATAAACGAACTTAGAAAAATTCAAGAAGAAACGGTTGAGACACACACATACAAATAGAACATACACAACGATGGCACAGAGACGGTATAGCGAGCCGGCGTTACCGGTAAACACAGCGCCGGATTTAGGGGAGGGCAACCGGGGCTACAGCCCTGGGGCCTCCACAAGAGAAGGGCCCCCACAATAGACATTTTTCGGTAAAATTTTCTAACGAATACCGAATAAAACGCGGAATTATATATTTGAAAACAATTTTAAAAAATAAAAAAAAAATATCCAAGTTCTGCCATAGAAAGAGCAGTTCTCACACTTTCATAAATCACTTTTCAGTTTAAACATTCCAAGGCGCGTTTCGTATTCTTCTCAAAATGGTTAATGTTAATTTTCGATCCGATAAATTAATCATGTGTGTGCGGGAAACAATCACAGAGTAAATCATCACACGATAACACACTAAAGAAATGAATTTATCCTCATTGAATAATAGGAAAATATTATATCGTATCGAAATTAGCTGCTGCCAGGAACATTTCCGAAACTCCAAACGATTGAATGAAAAAATACCAGTGAGGACAGGAGACGTTTCTTCACATCAGCTTAATTCAATTACACTGTTGTTCCATTTTTTTATGTGAATTGAATGAATCTATTTTTGTGGTTCCATATATTTTTACCTATTTTCAATGTTGTAATTTCTGCATGTTATTTACGACGCGCAAACTATTCATTCTGCAGTAGATTACTATTAATTTTTACCAATCGAATTGTAAAGGAGGAAAGGACTTGTCAATTATTCGTGCTTATTTTCTTCTTTATGTGGTTTGGTCTTTTTTGAGTTTTCCAAAGATTAAAATTTTCTGCAATAAATTATTGAAACACTTGAAAAAAAAAAATTGTTGAACCTATTTGAAAAATAATTAGGGGCCTCCACTCATTCGTTGCCCCAGGGCCTCCACACCTCTAAATCCGGCCCTGAGTCCACGGTCTTTACGATATCATTCAATACGCACTCTTTCACTTCAAAATCCAATGACGAAAGACAACGCTGATCAGTGAACACGCTGGTATCTATCTTTACTTGCAAGCCGTAAGCATACGTTGCCATTGTGGGAGTTCTACATTTGGTGCAAGAAGCTGTATTTTTCAATTCTTCAACTCCGATAGCATCCTGCATCGCGCAAAAACCGTCTCGCAACAAAATGTTCACGTTAACGTTCAGGTACGGGTACGATTTTTCCCCAATATACTGACACTTACGACAGTTCATGTTAACTGTATAGCTTGGCAACTTGGCGAATAGTACAAATATAATATGTACAAATGTAATAGTACAAATAGTACTTGGCGATACTCGTACAAATGACCTACATTGCATGTCGCGTTTAACGACTCTACGTCTCTCATTTTTATTCGATGGTCCAATATTAGTATGACACGCAATATCAAAGCTCTCTGTCTATAATGATTTGCGTTCACTTCTCCGCTTACTACTATGCTCTGATCCAGATCTAGAAAATAGTTTCGACTAGTAAGTACGTTTTCCTTGTAGTACGGAAATAGGGCAAGGGCATTCGCAAATATTTGTATTAGGGAATCAGGTGCACATGTTTGGATGACGACGATACGTATTTTTTCCCAAATTACCAGGTTGCATAGGTTGCCATTCAACATCATCGGAATTCCGATGGATTTATGGTCCGGAATTATGTCCCACTCTGGACACGGATCTAAGCAGTTGGGCCTGGCGCGATTTAGAATCGTCTTTGCACCCAATTCCTTTGGTGGGTCAGCCTTCCCCTTCTAATTTTCATATTCGTTTAAAGGGTTGATTTCAACAGACTTACTTGAATTATTCTTGTCCAAAATTTGTTCAGTCATTGAATTGTGTGCCTTGTCTGTTATCTCGAAACTAGTATTATTCTCGGTCTCAGTTTTCCTGTGATTTTTAGCTATGCTATCATCCATAATTGCCTCTGTGCCATTAAAATCCTTGTAATTATAATTTCCTTTTGTAAGGAATGTTGGGAAAGACATAAATAAACTTCTAGTTTATGAATATTTATTACATGGTATGAAAACTCTTCTCCTCTACAAAACAGTACCATCCGCCATTCCTTCTTTCTTCCGACTCTGCCTTCGTAATCGCTCGTCTCTTCTCGAGCACCCTCGATCGGGCCTGGCTAGCGGGCCTACTTTTTTTCTGTTACAGTTCGGCCCTTCCTGACTTTAGGCCGTCTCGGTCTAAGCTGAGACTTGTTTTTTTTTTCATAATAAAATAACTTTCTTTCAGATACATTGCTTATACTAATAATTACATTGTTTTTTTTCCTTTTCCTAATAATGTAACTTTCTTTTCAGAGACATGGATTATACTAATAATTACGTTTTTTTTTTTTTTTATAGGTTTCGGTCTTAATTTAATTTCTTCCATATGCGCATGTTTGCGGCCTCCCATAATCCGCGGTATGGTTTTTGAGAGGCTTGAAAACCTTCTATGTCTGATATACAATATCTATTATTCCTCAACACCTTAGATATACGGTATGGTCCTTTGAAACGGGGAACCAGTTTTTGCGAAACACCTGTGGTATTGTCAAAGTTCTTTATCATGACGTAGTCATCGACATCATACTCCTGAGCGTCTTTACTTTTCTTATTTTGGTATTCGGTATTGTACTTTTGATTTTTTTGAATCTTGACCTCGGCCTTTTCTCGCAGGGAAACTAGATCCCTGTTAACTTCGTTTACATGTGTATTCAGGAAATCCCTAATCTCATCTGATACCTTTCCCCTTTGGGGAACGCCAAATTCGCCAGTTGATTTGCTCACCGTGTTGTTTATGGAGAACTCGACGTTCGATAGAACTTTGTACCACGTATTCTTGTTTTCGTCCCCTAGTTATTTCGCTGATACCGGGATGATAACCCTACACTGTAAAAAAAGTAGTGTTAAAACTTACACCATTTCAACACCATGCGTAGTCCCAGGAAGTCCACTCCGTATACAGTGTTCATAGGCGTTGTCAAAATCTTGGTGTGAAAATAATAATTCTAAATAACACCGATTCCAGTAACACCTGCTAAATTTACACCCTGATACGAACACGCGAGAATAACACCATAGAATTGACACTTTGACGATAACATCATGGAATTGACACCTTTCCAATAACACCATAGAATCGACACCTTGACGATAACACCAGAGAATCGACACCTTGACGATAACACCAGAGAATCGACACCTTGACGATAACACATAGAATCGATACCTTGACAATAACACCATAGAATTGACACCTTGATAATAACACCAGAGAGTCGACTTCCTGGAAATGACATCATAGATTTGACACCTTGAGAATAACACCAAAAAATAGACTTTTTGAGAATGACACCGTAGAATGGAACCTTAGTAATTACACCACATCCACACTAGAAAGGTGTTTAAAATTATTTATTGGTATTCAATCATGTCATATTCTTCACAGAAGTCACAATCGCACCTACAGTACTGAGATTTTGATGTTGAGACCAGTGTTGAAAATCATGATGATAATATATTATATTATATACGATTATATCTAATATCTAATACGATTTGCTAAGCATACATATATATTGAATAAAATACGATTCGCGACTGTGAGGTAGGTACTATCTAAAAATCAATTGAAGTTATTTATAAAACAAGTAAAATCTTTTTATTCAGTACGGATATATCACATACATGCATATTGCACCCTTGCATAGTATTACGAAATTCTTATTGGACTAATACATATTTGGATTATTAGGAAAAAAGATATTATAACATGATGTTTCTCTGAAACGTCACGATATTACGTTATAGAATTAGAATATTTTTACTGTTTGTACTCTTTGTACTTATATGTAAAGAATTCTACTAGGTCTATTATATATTTGCTCGAACAAAATCCTGATTAAACAGTCCATCGTGTTTTGTTGTAATATTTAATAATCAGTCGTATTCTCTGTACTTACAAAAAAAAAAATCCCTATCGGGGTTACAGATATTTCGAATATGAAAAAGCTAGACAAATCTACTTCAAATATCACGATACGATGGAACTAAATAATCGACTCGTACTTAGGTATTATACTCTTATGCTTGTTATAGGAACTTTGTGGTACATATTTATATAGTATAATACGGTGAAATACTGATAACAGGTGAACACATAAAATATTTGGATATGGTGAATCATGATCATGGTCATTAAAAATACTCAAAAGATATGACATTTTGGGACGACAAATGTCGCCACTTTGCCAAAACTTTGATGCAGTTCGTACGGATACTTATGATTTAATAAGCTCAGATCGATCAGAGAAAAATTGTTTGTCGTTTTGGGTTCAACTGCAAAAGCATGATAGCTATTGCAAAAGTATTTGGTTTCACACTCCTCGCAAATAGCGAATGGTACATTATGATGTATAAAAATTTTAGAAATTATTTGAAAAATTGGCAAATCTGTGGATTCGTCGTTATGGGTCGCAATTAAGAATCCTTCTTTATATAGAAATCCAAATGTTACTTTTTTCACGACGTATATTCTATCTTCCGAATTGAATTTAAAATCACTTCTCGTCAAAGGCAGTTTTGATATAAAATTATTATACGTATCAAATTTTCCCGTGTCAGTTTTGATATCGACGTTTAAGTCTTTATTGCACACCTTCCATTGATAATACATAAATCGTTGGTGTTGAGTAGCTAATGTTTTGCTGATATTTTTAAAATTGCGGTATTTGTTTGCCAGGTCTTTGAAGTAAGAATGTTTTCCCTCGTAACGTAAGGTCCATGAGTGTACAAGAGGTCCCATGCGAGAAATTATCCGAGGATAATGAATCATAAAATGATGTTTCGGCCGTAAATGGGTTTTGAATTCAGACTGGAATTTAGAATGATGTTCTTCAATTAGTAATTTTAGCTGTGCTATCATTCCATTAGTGATTTGGGGAGAAAAAATAATAGACATACAAGACAGGAGCAATGTTAAGACACGCCACTTGGATTTCAAAAGGTGATATTGAGGATGCGAAAGATGGACAATGTCCCCGATTATTAATGGCAAAAACCTAATAAGGCACCACGTTTGTGCAGCTCTTTGACCAATCAATGAGCCTGACTTATCTACTACGATAGGGCTTGGTTTATCAGCCATGTCAACTACGCCATAATTGAATGATTTTATTCTTTCGTTTAATTCTAACAAGGTTATTATTTTCAAATCGTTCACAATGAAGCCAATAAATAATTTAATTGTAAGCTGTGCAACGCCTTCCAGTACGTCGTGCGCAATATCTGCAGTTATACAATCGAATATTTTGAAGTAGTTCAAGAGATTCAATATGCATTTGCGTTTTATCCCTAATATATGGGGCACTGCGGCACTCAATTTCTCACAGATTTGCTCGTAAGTATTGTCTGATCTTAATAAGGTTTTATCTTCAGTGACCATAATTCGTGTTTGATCTTTTGTTGCGGTGCACTGCCTACAAAAGTATGTTGCACTGAATGATTCCACTAAGCCAAGTAACGTATTTCCCCCCAAATTGTCAAAACTCAGATTGATAATCGAACCTTTTACATGTTTTGTTCCAGTATCGAGACCTTCTGACTCTAATGTTCTTATATCTCTAATAATCGGTTTCCAAATTTCATCGAATCCAAATTCTTTTAAATCGTAAACGTAGAATAAAGCTAGTAAGTGAATGTTTTCCAATCTCGAGTTAACGTGTGGAGGGAGATTCCTCAAAGTGAAGTATATCGCTCCTAATTTGTGAATTCCCGTTTTACTACCGAGTGGATTCGTTGTCTCGAAGTCGTCATAGTATAATTGTAATTGCAATGCGTGATTTGACGTACTAAAAAGTGCATGTGAAGTAAAATATGAACCGTCAGAGATATCAAACAAAATTTTGTTCTTCTTTCTCAAATTATCTTGATAGTTTTTCTTAGGTTTTTGGAATATCATTCTTCTTGCAGATTGATTTGACAAGATAAACTTCAGAGTATCTAGAATTGGAACATACATGAAGGTGCACGGTACTGGGACGGTTTTATACGTGTTTATACAAGCATCAAATATCTGATCAAAACGAGTGCCTATAGCTAACTCTACAGGTGTCACAAAGTCATTCAATCCTGCATAGTATTTACTAATTTTGTAACTCGTTTCCATTCCATCAAACAAGTTTCTCTGTTTTTGTAAATATTGCCTTATTGCTGCGTTTCCACCCATATCAGTTTCATCCAAAAAATTCTGTATATTATCAACTACATTATTAACTAACTCATTAGTACTCTGAATTATACTTTGAAGTGACAGTTTAGGAATCCCAGTAGCATCCAATTTTAATACATAATTATTTGCTAATGAAGTGGAAGCAGAGACTGAATCACTTGTATATTTACAATCTGAGCTACTACTGCAATTCTGAACGTCATTATCACCGGCAATTGAACCAGAGTCCCCAGAAAGAATTTGAGCTTCATCGTCTTCGGAAACCGAAGTGTCTGTCGACGAGTTGGATGCATTGTCATGTGGTTGAATTGTCACTCTTGGTTCAGAACTATCAACTATTGCAGGTAATGGCATATCGCCGTTACGTGCATTTTTTATCTCATGCTCATGCTTAATCAAATGTTTTCGTAGGCCACTGTAAGTTTGATATGAAAGTGAGCAAGGTGGAAAACAGCATTTCAAGATTAATTTGAACCCAGGTAATAAGGCATGCTCGATCCGGAGGTGGCTAATCATATTGGAAACCGACGACAGACTTTTATCACAAACAAAGCATCGACATTCTATCATGGCGTAATATATGGTACCTAGATAAATGCAACCCAACCAAAACTTTATCGTAGAACCCAAAACGACAAACAAGCAATGCTTAACCTAGAGAAGGACGAGCCTCGAACTAATGTTTAAACTTGTGACAACCACGTACGCACCTCGCGCATTCGCGCCGTAAAACGTACATTAGAATCCATATTGTAATAAAAGACCTGAATGAAATCATAATACGTACTGAGGCTGGCGTCAAAACTTGTGTCCAGAACGAAGTGGCACTTAAACAGTAAATCAAAAGCAGCCGATGAATCTATTGCATCGACAGGAATAATTTTTTTCTCGACGGCTATAAAGTAGGACGAGATAGCGCCTTTGTTTGGACCAACCGCAAGCAGACACGGCTGTGTAGTTTGGACAGCTGCGTTTTCCAGCGGAGTCCCAGTCTAGAATTAAATGAATACGGGTGTATCAGTCACAAAGTGGAAACTCAAAATAACATCCAAGAAAATATATTTGCTTTCAATCTGTGCTCTATACCTTGTGAAAAACGATAAGCCGCTCTATTGCAGATGTCACTCCAATGCGATCCACTTTCTTTCTCCCCTTTGCAGTGGGTGGTATTAGTTTTAACAATGTTATATATGCACTTGTTACCTTATCCCAATCTATAAGACATAAGATCCAATAACGGAAGACTGATGATTTGTATAATTCCGAAAATAGCTGCAGAATGTAATTCCGAGACAGTAGATTTAATTTAATCTTTACACAAGATGAGATAGGTATTCAAAATATGAATATTCGAAAATATTATGACAATATATGCGATAAACTCGTCGAAAATTGAATTCCCGGTAGTCTGAATTGAAATAAAAAAAATTGTTGCGTCAAAAAAACTGGAGTCGTTGAAGAAAAATTTTACTTTGAATAACGAAAGCTTCGATCAAATGAAATAAGACATCTAGTTTTTTCATCAAGTAATCCATATCTCAGTAATGCATAAACATATAGTATAGGATATTGAAAGCGAACCTGGTTCTTGGTCTGAATCACTTTTTTTGTTGTTGCTAGTGTTGCCAGAATATTTCTGATAAGCAAGCAAGATCCGATCCGCCTGAAAGTTTGTGATTTCCACACCTGGATACATCAACTGGAAATCGGCATTGATCTAGAATATGAAAATCATTATAACCATTTTTCATCACATGATTTTTATCAATATTTTTCATTTTTGTTTTGATATAAGATATTAGTAAGTTATATACTTTACCAAGTATGGTGCGTCAAGAAATCTAGGGAAATCCTGCAATATTTTGTCCGGCGCCGATCTCCTTAAATGAAAAGTGTCCTGCAATGCCAGCAGAATTTCTTTTTTTTTGATTTTTCGGACAAGCGTTACGAAGAAATATTAACTGTGCCTGTGCACGTTCTTCATTATGCAGAGGCGCGTTCGGTCGAGGTTTGGCATTTTCTTTATCCTCAACTTTGAGTTTAGATAATGACTCCTTGCTGCTGCTTCTGCTGCGCCTATTCAGAGTTCTTAATCTCCAGGCAATGTAACCTGAACGGCCGACAGGATCGTAGAATATTTCCTAAAAATTCATTCGGTTTGACTGCACTCATTGGTTTACTCATAAGGTATCATCAAATATATTTACGTATCCCTCCTCAGTCCCTGGGTCCCTCAAGTTTGGGAAGGCAGCCACAATTTTTTTGGCGTAGTCAATTCTTTTTTCTTTGGCCGGCTTAGTGCTACCTTCATTCCTTATCATCAGATTAACTACGATATTCACGAGTCTTCTCCGGCCAGGGCCTGTGAGGCCTTTGTGGATCTCGTATTCGGTCAATATTTCATTTCCACCAGGTGACAATTTTATTTGTTCTATCAAATCCTAAGACAAATAAGAACTAAATATGACAAATTGTCCGCATGATATTTTTAAGGTACAGTATAATATGTACTGAGTGTAACTTGAATTGCAAGGATTATATGGCCTCCACATTTCATAACACGAAAATATTTTGGTATCCATGCGTAACGCACTACACGATATTCGAAGTCCTATAATTTTACTCAAATTTTATTTCTGCATAAAGAATTTACCAAATCTTCGTCTAGTTTCCTCTTTTTTGCTGCAGGTATTTCGCATTCAGTTGCAGAACTTATGCCACTCATAAAAGAAGTCCCCGAAATCGAAACGGTATCGCCGGTTTTGTCTACAAAATTTATGACCAATTATTTATCAGTTCTTGCGGTAGTATTTTATATATATAATAGTAAAAAACGCAGCTAATCATTTATTCGTTATTTTTTGGAAATTATAATTTCGTATCGAAAATAAAATGCACTGTCTAAAAATAAAATCATGTACGTTGTACAAACTGTGGTGTTATAATCTCACCTATATGGGTCCGAGAGACAAAATAAGTATTAATTCAAAAATGGAACTCCAAAGTGGTCAAGACAACCCCAGACAGTGTATTTCATCAAGAAAATAAAATTAGGTTTTTAGACCGAAATATAAGATGTAGAAGTACACAGAGTTTTGTGTATATAATAGATCTTACTGAACGGATAAAAATATGTATTATTAACATTTAGTTTGAAACTGGTCATTTTAAGTTTCGCATTTATAAGATAAGTTACCTGACGGGGCAGTTTTCAAATTTATCGGCGTTATTTGAAATGTAGTTTTCGGAAACAGATGGAAAATGGCCGGCTCAATGATAGCGCTATCTTCATCACGCAATTGCACCTCCTCGCTGGGATCTAACCCAAATGCGGCTTGAGCTGTATAAAGCAATGACACCGATTTTGAGTGATTATCGATAATTAAAATGAAAGTGTATCGGTATAGTCAAATTACGGGATTGCACTTCACGGAAGACTAGACACGTAACTGAGGGTAAAAATCCAAAGGCTACTGAGCTGGCGTAATATACAACACCCGTATAAGTCTTTTTAACACCATCGGAAGTCAGTCCATAGAATAAACAATAATTGACGGTGTCGAATGAACTACGTGTACACCGTATAAATGTGTACAGCCTGCAGACACACCACTTATGTTAGCTCAATTACCCCACGCGTATGAAAATTTTGATATGAACAGATGATTGTAACCCGAATTTTGACGTTAATATGTTTGAAAAATATATTCGACGATAGAAAATCAAGAAAAGTTCCCTCTTTACGCTATTCTGTGACGTCACTATTCAGCTTGCTTAACCGCCCCTTAGTACACTACACTAGACTATCCTCCCTCTCCCCCTCCCCCTGCCCCTCCACCTCAAGACATCGCTTTAGATATTTTATCTTATCATTCAATACATTTTGTATAGTATTATAGGTATATATTATTACTTACCGGCCACAAGAAAAGCTTCATACTGTAGAGGCTTATCACTATTGGAGGTAATTTTTATCCATTTGGTTTCCCCGTTCCAGCGGGCTTTTCTTAAGTGAAATGTTTCAGGCACCTCTGCAGGCAACTCGTTAGGCGTACTCAATAACTCACGAACTGCACTGTTATCTAAATTAAATAAACTCGAAGCAAACGCTTCGGCAAAATCCGAATCTGTCATGATCGCTAAGTATTTCTCGTACAATGGTCTGGAGGCAACTGACGCTACGTACGCAATTAGCTCCACGTAGACTCGTTTCAACTAGCAGAAACTTGCATTTTCACGACAGTTCGATGTGAACTTGATACCATCGGTATAACATCAGCACCAAACGGGTGTAAAATTAACGTCGCGGTGGTGTTAATATAATTTTGACACCACTCCGGGCGTTAAATAAAGCCGCGGTCGGTGTCGCAACTTATCAACACCATAAATACGTTAGTTGGATGCGGCAAATCACAGATCTTCATTTGCAGTCAAAAATTGTATTAATATTCGTTTCTTATTGAAAAATAACTTAGCAGTTACTTATTTGAATTATATTCCTTGAAAGTTGATAAATATACTGATGACTGGAATACATACTATATTTGAATCAGCGAATATTCACTGTTTACCAGTTGTAAGTATGTCACTGGAAAAAGCAGTGCAGGTATACTTATAATTGGTAAACAATTTCCTCAAGTTTAGAGGGTACGTTTCATGGCGGGGCAGTACTCATATTTTCAGTTGAAATTGAAATGAAAAATCAAGCCATTTAAAGAATATTAATCACAACAAATTTACCTTTGCGGAAAGTATTTGATTTGGACTCTTTCAATTAAAATATTGCGTTTTCTCAAATTTCTTTATCTAGCGCTTTTCATTTATCCACATCAAAAAGATTCCTCAAAGAGAAATTTCTGATAATTATTCTCCGAATTACGTGTTTTCCATCTTGCCGAAAATGAAATTATACGATCACGACTAAATTGCGTAATATTGATGCAGGACGAAGTTTTTTCATCGTTGACACTCTGTGGATTTCATTGACACTCTGTGGATTCATATTTTAGGACAGTTTTAGAGTAACATAACATAATTTTAGCTCAAAAGAAATTACTTAACACCTAAACCTCTTTTGATTAACACACATGGGTGTCTGTCTCGTCGGAAGCTTCACATTGTGTTGATTCACGTCAAATAACACTATTTTTCATTTGACAACATAGCTGAAGTATTTTACACACGAGAATAGTATCGTTATTCTTTTTTCTTTGGCCGGCTTAGTGCTACCTTCATTCCTTATCATCAGATTAACTACGATATTCACGAGTCTTCTCCGGCCAGGGCCTGTGAGGCCTTTGTGGATCTCGTATTCGGTCAATATTTCATTTCCACCAGGTGACAATTTTATTTGTTCTATCAAATCCTAAGACAAATAAGAACTAAATATGACAAATTGTCCGCATGATATTTTTAAGGTACAGTATAATATGTACTGAGTGTAACTTGAATTGCAAGGATTATATGGCCTCCACATTTCATAACACGAAAATATTTTGGTATCCATGCGTAACGCACTACACGATATTCGAAGTCCTATAATTTTACTCAAATTTTATTTCTGCATAAAGAATTTACCAAATCTTCGTCTAGTTTCCTCTTTTTTGCTGCAGGTATTTCGCATTCAGTTGCAGAACTTATGCCACTCATAAAAGAAGTCCCCGAAATCGAAACGGTATCGCCGGTTTTGTCTACAAAATTTATGACCAATTATTTATCAGTTCTTGCGGTAGTATTTTATATATATAATAGTAAAAAACGCAGCTAATCATTTATTCGTTATTTTTTGGAAATTATAATTTCGTATCGAAAATAAAATGCACTGTCTAAAAATAAAATCATGTACGTTGTACAAACTGTGGTGTTATAATCTCACCTATATGGGTCCGAGAGACAAAATAAGTATTAATTCAAAAATGGAACTCCAAAGTGGTCAAGACAACCCCAGACAGTGTATTTCATCAAGAAAATAAAATTAGGTTTTTAGACCGAAATATAAGATGTAGAAGTACACAGAGTTTTGTGTATATAATAGATCTTACTGAACGGATAAAAATATGTATTATTAACATTTAGTTTGAAACTGGTCATTTTAAGTTTCGCATTTATAAGATAAGTTACCTGACGGGGCAGTTTTCAAATTTATCGGCAGTTTTCAAATTTATCGGCGTACATTCGCTCGGGGTGAACCGGTCGCTATCTTTACATGTTTGACTCCGAATTCTTCGATGAAATCGTCGAATTCTTTCGAAGTGAAACAACTTGCTCTATCTGATATAATAACCCTCGGCTTGCTGTAAGCAGTGAAATATTGTTTCAAAGCATCAATAGCCTCTTTGCTAGCAGTTGTTTTCATCGCGTATAGCTTGACGAATTCCGTAAAAGCGTCTATAACGACAAATACGTGCTTTTTCACAGATTGTCCATAACTTAGCGGTCCTGAATGATCTATATTCACCGCGTCGAACGGTATGTTACCTTTGGGGACTGAGTTCAACAACCCCTCCCTTTTACCTGACTTAGGAGTGAACAAAATACACTTTAAGCAGTTTCTAATATGGCTTTGTACCTTTAGTCGTAACTTTGGAAACCAATAATTTTGTTGTATTACTTCGCATGTTTTATCCACTCCCATGTGCCCTATTGAAAATTCTGTCGTTGAATAACACGTAGGACCGACGTCCCGGCGACGTATGCTGTTGTAACCATAAACTAACACCGAAAATGCGTCAGAGCTCCTGCGTCTCGAACTACCAACTCGCAGCCGTCTAAAATTGAGATAATATCTGACGTCGTCGCGACGTAACTTCTGTCGTAATATCATACGTCGCTTATACTCCTTACTGAAAAAGTTTATAAAAGAAAAAGAGACTCCTGCGCTGCGAGACTTGAACTCAGGACCTCCCGTTCCGTATGCTCTTACCTTACCACTGCGCCACGACACTTCTTGTTAAGATTGATCTTTTTTACGTATATCATTTCATTCAGAGTCAATGCAGTAATTTGTATACGGAAGATAGGAGATGATCCACAATGTTGCTTGTCGAGTATAGATTTTCCTACGTATATATCAAATTACTGCAAACATTGGACTCAAAATGAAATGATATACGTGAGAAAAGTCTATCTTTACCAGAAGTGTCGTGGCGCAGTGGTAAGGTAAGAGCATACGGAACGGGAGGTCCTGAGTTCAAGTCTCGGAGCGCAGGAGTCTTTTTTTCTTTTATAAACTTTTTCTGTAGAGAGTATAAGCGACGTATGATATTACGACAGAAGTTACGTCGCGACGACGCCATATATTATCCCAATTTCAGACGGCTGCGAGTTGGTAGTTCCAGACGCTGGAGCTCTGACGCATTTTCGGAGTTAGTTGATGGTTACAACAGCATACATCGCTGGGACGTCGGTCCTACGTGTTATTCAACGACAGAATTTTCAATAGGGTGACCTAGTTCGTCATGATACTTAAACATCAGGTTTGATTTCATTTCCTCAGGTACGAAAAATAGTAGTCTATCATCTTTTTTTCTATACACGATGCCATTGCGCATTTCATAAGAGCTATCCTCCTGCTCCGCTAATTTCTCGCGCAATTTCTTTATAGTCGGACTTTGGTTTTGGCAAATAGCTAAATTATATTCAAAGGATTGTCTTCTACCACTAATACACTATGCGATCGGCTTAGACTATCTACATGGGTCATTCTCTTTCCGTCACGGTAATCCAACGTATAATCATAGGATTGTAACTTTAAGGCCCATCTCTCGATTCGCGGGTTAATATCTCTTTTTTTCAATGCCTGAGTCAATGAATTGCAATCGATTAAAATTTTAAATTTTATCCCTTTCAAGTATACCCTAAATCGTCTTAGTGCATACACTATCGCTAACATTTCGAGTTCAAAACTATGATACTTGCTTTCGGTATTCGTGGCTCTCTTTGAGAAATAGAACACTGGGTGCATCTTTAGATCAGGGTTTCTTTGCATTAGTACTGCCCCATACCCAAGCGAACTAGCATCACAGTGTAATTCTGTCTCCAAATATGGGTTATAAATAGCTAGAATCGGCGCTTCCGTCAACTCTTGTTTTAGCTGTTCGAACGCGCTCAGTTCAACTTCGCTGAAACGAAATTCAGCATCTTTTTTAAGCAAATCGTAAAGAGGTTTAGCCTTTATTGAGAAACCCTCAATAAATTTTCTAAAATAGGAACAAAGACCCACGAACCCCCGAACCTCTCGGACTGACGTTGGGACCGGGAATTCGGTAACTGCTTTGACCTCCGCTTCTGTTGGACTTACTCCGTTTTCAGAGACAGTATATCCTAAATAGTCTATCGTTGTATAAAGGAACTTACACTTGTCCATTCTCAAATCAAGTAGATTCTCAATCAGTAGTTCAAAAACTTTCTTCAAAACTACAGAATGATGTTCGATGGTTCGAGTCGCTATGAGAAGATCATCGAGATAGGCTACCACGTCACCCCCATTGATCAAATCTCTCAAAACCTCGTTTGGGAACCTCTGGAACTTAGACGGACCTATCATTAGACCAAACGGTAGTTTCGTATATTCAAATTGGCCTAACAGGGTAACGAACGATGTGAATTTTATCGACTCTTCTGCCATCTTCATGTGATGGAACCCGTCTTTCAGGTCTAACAAACTAATAAAATACTTTTTGTTGCATAAAACATCTAGTTGATGCTGGATCACCGGTATTGGGTAATTATCACGAACTAGAAACTTATTTAGGGTACGGTAGTCTACGCACATCCTTGTTTTATTATCTTTTTTCTTTGCTAGCACAATGTTAGATGCATATTCAGAGTCGCTGGGCCTAATGATTTCCTTCTCTAATAAATGGTCTAACACCTGCCTCAATTCAGTTTTTTCGGTATACGATAAACGCCTAGGAGCGTAATGAAGTGGTTGGTGATCTTTGAACACTAGCTTCACCTCCCTCTGTATTTCTGGTTCTCTTGGTTTTTCGCAATTCACATAATTCTCTATCAGTAACTTCTTAAGATTCATCTGAGTTCGTATCGAAATTTCGGGATTTATTTTGCATGATATGTCTTCTTGATCTTTTTTTAACTCTACCTACTTCAATGCTTAAAATCTCTGACCCTGGTTCGGTCTTATCTTCGTCTTCATACCTAACTAGTCGGTAACCATATTTCTGCAGCACGTCTCAGCCTAACACAGCCGCGGCTTTCATAGTATCATTTGGGACTACGAATAACACGTTGTCATTTTCCGTTATGTCATCTAGAGTTATGTCCAACACGACTCGACCTTGCACTATCAATTTAGAATCATTAATACCTTTAAACTTAAACTGGCTCGTGTCCACGTTTCGAATTATGTCATTGGAGACGAACTTTTCTTTTATGAAGCTTATAGGACTACCCGTGTCTATTAACGTATCTAACCTTAGACTAAATTGTTCCTTATCCCCAACGACTTCGTAATGTACATTCTTCCTAAAGCTGTCTTCGGTGTCAGAGTCCATGTCGACGCTGTGCACTTCTTCTTTTGGTTTCTTCCTTTTCGGACAGTCTTTTACCAAGTGACCCAACTCTCCACATATGTAGCAAGAACCTCTCTCTCTCCTTGGTTTCTCACAGTCTCGTGCAGTTTGGCCGGTTCCTTAGCAGTTGTAGCATCGCTGCACTCCTTGAGAGGCGGCACCTCGTTCGGATCCACCTTCTAATGATTTGTCTTGCTTCGTCACGCTTTTTGTCTCGCCATTATTTTTTTTTCCACCGTTGTCAAACTTTGGTAGCCCCTTCGGTCGTAAATATACTTTTTCAAAAGCACTGGTTGCTGAACCGATGTATTCTGGCCTGGTCCCTTGGAAACACATCTGGTATTTCATCAATTAGATAATCGACCATCCCATCATCTTGAATCGGTACTTTATTTCCCAGGATAATCTTTGAATGACAATACTCTGCAAACGACTCACCTCGCTTCCACTGTAATTCTTCAAATTGCTTTCTCAAGGCCCATCCCTAGTCGCCCACCTCCTTTTTGCCGAAAAAGGGGTGGGGGTGACATATTTCGATTATTATCCGGTCCCAGGCGTCGAAAACGCAAAAATAAAATGCATAGCGGCGATTCTATTTCAATTCCGAACACATACGTCCGAAAATATGTTCGTTTCATGCGAAAATAGAGCTGCAATACCGTTTTTAGGTTTTTCGAATGTCAATTTCCTCGGCGGCCATTATTATGTAGCTGTCCGCCGAGTTTCGCTGGCCCGGGAGGTAAGTGGCGCCACGAATATAATGCTCCGACGCAAGAATAGTACACTAAGAGGCACCACTTACCGCCCGGGCCAGCGAAACTCGGCGGACAGCTACATAACAATGGCCGCCGAGGAAATTGACATTTGACAAATCTAAAACGGTATTGCAGCTCTATTTTCGCATGAAACGAACATATTTTCGGATGTATGTGTTCGGAATTGAAATAGAATCGCCGCTGTGCATTTTATTTTTGCGTTTTCGACGCCTGCAACCGGATAATAATCGAAATGTGGCACCCCCACCCCTTTTACGGCAAAAAGGAGGTGGGCGACTAGGGATGTGCCTTAAGGCCACTTTACTTTGGCGGTGGTCAAACATTTCTTTCATCGCTACCAATAAATTTTCGAAGTTCATTTCAATAAAATCGGACCTTGAATGAAACCAATCTAGCGCTTTCCTGGTTAGTCTGGCGCTAACTAGTACCTTGGCCACATCATCGGTCAAATTATAGGTGCTTTTTATGAATCTCACCTGTTTCTGCCAGCTGTCGAAAACGCCACTACGACCATCAAAATTAGATAAAAGTTCCTTAACCTCATTCATTCTCAGACGCGTATCTAATGGAGCCAGATTGCCTCTCTCCAGGCGTGGTGGTGAAACTCGCCGTGGCATCTTTCGACTTAACTCAAGCTCGCGCCTGGTGACCTGCAACTCGCGTTCCAACAAATCCCTTTCACGCCTCATCAAGTCTAACTCTGTTAGTACGTTGCTATTTTCTACTGGTCTGTCACTTTGTCTTTCGATTAGCCTTTCACTTTGTCTTAAGTCCTGTTTAATTTTGGTAATCCATAACCCTTCCGGATCTACCTCCTCGATTCTCTGAGCCAAATCCGCCTTCGATCCGCTCGTATCTAGCCCGTACAACTTTAGGCCTTCTTTCAACTCTGAAACTTTACAGTCCGTGGCAGTTACCTTATCACCTGTCATTTTAGGTTTGCTTTACATTTTCCTCTTGTTTTTACTTTCACCGACGCTGCACTCAGCTAACGACAATTTTGCCACCACACGCCGTTGCGTCTCTGGCACGCGTACGCGTTATAACACCCAATGCTTTTCTCACTTGCCTTTTCGTAGAAAGCACTAATCACCTCGAATCCCACTTCTGATAATTGTAAGGAATGTTGGGAAAGACATAAATAAACTTCTAGTTTATGAATATTCATTACATGGTATAAAAACTCTTCTCCTCTACAAAACAGTACCATCCGCCATTCCTTCTCTCTTCCGACTCTGCCTTCGTAAACGCTCGTCTCTTCTCGGGCACCCTCGGTCGGGCCTGGCTAGGGGGCCTACTTTTTCTCCGTTACACTTTTCCTTTTTCATCTTCTTCATCATCGCTGGCAATGTAATAAAAATGATGTACAGCCAGGGAAATGGATTCTGAAGCGCCGTTTTGATGCAACCGAAGATACAAGTGGTTTTAATTTCCTTGAAGTTGGCATGAAATTAAAGCAACATCTGCCCCTTCGATATGTTAGCGATCTTCTCCGCGCGGGATAATTCTATTTCAGTGGAGACGTCTGTTGTTTTCTTGAGAACGTCAATTCGCATAACCTCTTGAATGCACAAGTGATCAAAAAAGTTGTCATATTGAATAACCTCGAAATGCGCGAATGTTTTTTCTAATTAGGTTGATCCTAAAATAACCTAGTTACTCGTGAAGTGTTCAAAGGGTTAAGAGAGGACCCTAATGAAACTTACTGTTAGATTCTTTCATGAAATCAAATCGATTTCAAATCATTTCAAGGTTCTAGCTGAAACTAATTAAAGTAACCCTTGAAAATCTAAATTTCATCCTAAATCTATGAGTTATGCACCTATGATGGTCGCAGGGTATTCAAATTTTGGCGATGTGATCAGAACACTTGGGCGAAGAATCTCGAGTATCCGATATAACAACGCTGGCCTCGTTACTCAAAAAGCATAGTTAACACTTTTTATTTCAAGGTTTTTGCAGTTCATTGTTATGAGCGACTTGGAATATAGGTTTCTTTCAAATGTAACAAGGATAAGCTAACAAATATTGAATCTATAACTGATTTGAGTCTAATGCAGGAATATAAACCAACAACTCTTATTGAAATTGGAATTGGGCTCAAACTATTAATCGATTATAAGGATAATCTAACAAATAGTAAATCTATAACTGATTTGAATCTAACGCAGGAATATAAACCAACAACTCTTATTGAAATTGGAATTGGGCTCAAACTATTAATTGATTATAAGGATAAGCTAACAAATAGTAAATCTATAATTCATTTGAGTCTAACGCAGGAATATAAGCCAACAACTCTTATTGAAATTGGAATTGGGCTCAAACTATCAATTGATTATAAGGATAAGTTAACAAATAGTGAATCTATAACTGATTTGAGACTAACGTAGGAATATACACCAACAACTCTTATTGAAATTGGAATTGGGCTCCAACTATTAATTGATTACAAGGATCAGTTAACAAATAGTAAATCTATAACTCATTTGAGTCTAACGCAGGAATATGAACCAACAACTCTTATTGAAATTGGAATTGGGTTTAAATTAATAAATAATTAACAGCTGTTCAGAATAAGCTAGGGTTATCACATGCTGCGATAGAGCATGATGAGAGAATGAGAGAACAAGTGACCTGTAAAATTAATTACAACATGTAAAAGTGATTCGAAAACTATTTCTGAGACTTGATTCTGCAGCGGTGTACGCAGTGAGAAATGAATATCAGTACTAAGAGGTTGATGGAACGGGATAGCTCTAAGACTTGACAATGAAGTAGGAATGGTCGACTTATCAAGTGATACGGTTTTAGGCCATGCGAAGTCAAGTCCATCGAACTTTGAACAATATCCATCAATGGCACTGTAAATCTGGAAACGCAGAGCAAAATAGATGCGCAAAATGAATAGAAAATCTGAGATGCGTTTATCAGAATGTTTGACAACCTCACATTCACAATCGTATATGGCCATATATTATGTAATGCTTTTTGAGTAACGAGGCCACCGTTATTATATCGGATACTTGAGATTCTTCGCCCAAGTGTTCTGATCACATCGCCAAAATTTGAATACCCTGCGATCATCATAGTTGCATAACTCATAGATATAGGATAAAATTCAAAATTTCAAGGGTAAGTTTAATTAGTTTCAGCTAGAACCTTGAAAAGATTTGAAATCGATTTAATTTCATGAAAGAATCTAACAGTAAGGTTCATTAGGGTCTCCTCTTAACCCTTTGAACACTTTACGAGTAACTAGGTTATTTTAGGATCAACCTAATTAGAAAAAACATTCGCGCATTTCGAGGTTATTCAATATGACAACTTTTTCGATCACTTGTGCATTCAAGAGGTTATGCGAATTGACGTTCTCAAGAAAACAACAGACGTCTCCACTGAAATAGAATTATCCCGCGCGGAGAAGATCGCTAACATATCGAAGGGGCAGATGTTGCTTTAATTTCATGCCAACTTCAAGGAAATTAAAACCACTGGTATCTTCGGTTGCATCAAAACGGCGCTTCAGAATCCATTTCCCTGGCTGTACGTCACTTCTGTCCCGAAGTGCACCATTATTATTCTTAGTGCCATCGTAAGTTTTAGTATCGCAACTGTCTGTGCCATTAATCATTATAGAATTCGTAGTTGTGTTGTCGGCCTTCATATATAACGTTTCATCGCTCTTTGATCGCTTTTCACGGTTGTCAAATGCGTTATGCTGGATTTGACCTAAAGGATCACCGGATGCCAATCGTAATGTTCCATTGATGTAGTCTATGTGCCGTAATATAAACTTATCTGCATGCATTGGGAGTTGACCTTGGAATGCTCTCTTCAATTTTGAAAATTCTGCTTCTACATACGCAGATGAGGCAACCGTGTCACCCAGATTCTCGCCGTGTGGCCTCATGTGGCCTCATTACACCTGTCCACAGTGGTAAATAACCCATCAGATATTTCAATTTTTCGGCCGCGTCAGGGTTATGATAGGCACTTGGTGCACCAGTTTCTTGACAGTTGGAAGCTATTTCTTGTGCTTCGCTGTACACCGAATTTGCCCAATGCTTCCAACCTTGTGACCGTTCTTCTTCCTCGTCGTCACTGTTCAATTTTTGAGAATCTTGATCATTCGATTCTTCTTCAAGGTTCTCGATTCCTCTAATCCTCTAAGCCTCTATCCCCTCTTCTGTAAGTACTGACACACGTCTTTCTATCTTGCTCCGCTATTTCTGCCTCTTTTCTGCCGCATTTCTGCCCCTCGCTGGGCTTTTTCAGATTGAGGTGCTTCCCCTGTCGGCTCTGGCTTGTTTGAGCATCAAACGACGGGCTCCTTTTTTTCGAGTCGCAGGTGGAAGCTTATTTTTCTGGTTATCGTTAACCTAACCTAATATCTTTGGCGCGGTCTTCTTGTTGTCATCCACCTGCCTACCTGTGCCCCACCCTGCCTCTGTGTGCCTCTGCTGCTCCATCTTTTGACTGCAAACGCTCTGTGTGCCGCGTGCTCTCCTTTACCGACCACTGGAAATGGGGGATCCTGCGCCTGACGCTCCGCAACCTGGTTCGCAGCCCGAATCACGCAAACTTTGCAGGGGCTGCAAGAAAGATGTACGGAATCCGACGCAGTGTGGTAACTGCCTCTCCTATTACCACCCAAGTTGCACCCAGTTCGCTAAGGCCCGGATACGCAATAATCCAAACTCCAAGTCGGTATGTAAGTCCTGCATCACGGACGCTTCTCTTCCATCTGGCCCCTCTCATCGCCAACCTGACTCTGCCACTACCAGTGCTGCGATGCCGGAGCGTTCCGATCTAGATTCGCCGTCGCTTGCTTCTATCCTTAGTGCTATTAAAGAGGGCGCCTCGGTGATGAATAACTTTATTGCAACTCAGACCATTCATAATGCCGATGTCAATTCCAAGTTGAGCGAAATCTCCTCACTGCCTTGTAAGATCCACGCGTGTACTGCTCAAATTGCCGCGCTTTCAGCCGCTCACTCTGATTTTGTAGCTCAAATCACTAGTCTAACTAACGAGAATAAGGCACTAAAGGATAGCCAACGGGCCCTGGTCTCTAGAGTCGACACCTGTGAGGCAGTGAATATCAAATTACGTGATGACCTTGCTGCCCAGTTGCAGGTTAATTCTTCGCTCTCGGCCCGTCTCGAGCGTGTCATTTGTCTAAGGTGTTGCTGTGACCTGGAACAGAAAAATACGTATCAGAATTTCTGGTCGAAAGAAAGACTGAATTCCAACACCATGTAATGTAGAAAATGACAATACCTGGATCAGAAGCTTGATGTGGTGTAGTGCGACTGTTTGTTTGAATCGGGTAGTCGGATTGCGTGAGCAGTTCGTTTGATTTGGGGTCATTGTCGGAAATTTCTTTGTGGTCCAAGGTCTTGCTGTGACCTGGAACAGATAAATACGTATCAGAATTTCTGGTCGAAAGAAAGACTGAATTCCAACACCGTGTGATGTAGAAAATGACAATACCTGGATCAGAAGCTTGATGTGGTGTAGTGCAACTGTTTGTTTTAATCGGGTAGTCGGATTGCGTGAGCAGTTCGTTTGATTCAGAGTCATTGTCGGAAAGTGCTTTGAGTCTTAAGGTCTTGCTGTATCCTGAAATAGGAACATACATATTGGGATTTTTGGTCGAAAAAAGACTAAATTTCAACAGTGTGATGAGGAAATCACAATATGTGAATCGCAAACTCGACGTTGTGTGGTGCAACTGTTCATTTCAATCGGGTGGTTAGATCGCATATAATTTGTTGGGACACATCAGGGGTTGGTATAGATATTTTGATCCTACTTTTTATACCTTTGGTTTTGATGGGGCTTTTCGCCAACCTCTTTAATTTTGGTAAGGTTACAGACATCTTTGAGAGCTTCTTTTTTTTCAATGGTAGCTGCTTTTTCTTTTTTTTTTAGTGGGACTTGGAGATCGTCACTGTGGTCAGATTTACTTGAATTATCTGTCGAATCTTTGTCTGATGCTGGTAAGGTGTAAACCACATCATTCAAGATGTTACGATTATTGTGGTTGATCTACGATAATAATTACTCACGTCCATTAGTTGATCCACCACTATCAGAGACCGGTTCAGGGATTCCCGAAACATCCAAGACTGCCTCAATACTTTTACCTTTAAGTGAAATACTTTTCCGTTGGAAAACTTTTGAATCTTTTATTGCTATTTGTGCTGGGTCTTCCTCAGCATCAGTTGTATAAACATGCGTCTTAACTTTCAATAGCTGTTCTGCTTTTTCTAAACCTTCTTCAAATGTTTCTGGAATATGCAAATCTCATTTAAAAGGGTATTACCATCAATCCATAATAAATATAACCCTCGATCTTGTGAATGTTCACATATATGTAATTCTTTTCAGGCCAGACTAACAGGAAATATTGTGAAATTCTGAAGCTTTGTGAGAAAAAAGTAGTAAAAGGAGTGGATTCATATAAAAATGATATGAAAATTAGGAGATTTAATGATTTGAATTGAATCCTACTATAGTTATGATCTGTTTGAGAATGGAATATATGAAATAAATGAGAAGAACGCAGAACACTTAATATTTCACTCTAGGTTTATTTACACTATACATAAAAATCAACGAGGTGTTGTGAGTATGAGTGTCAGTGTGAGTTTGAGTGAGTAGTCTGATTGCAATTAACACTTCAGCTGTCCTTGTGATTCTATTAATCTAATGAGATGTGCGTAATTGTATTAATTACATGAGAAGTCTAAGAAAACTGTTACATTAACAACGAAAGTCTACGTCGCGAAGAGACACGTGTTTTCGGCGAGACCGTTAAACTGAGAATGTCGCCATGATAGTTTGGCGTGTCTTCAGTGGTTGCAAACATTACGGCGCGTCTTCGCTGAGCGACAACGCAGATGGCGCCAGCTTTCTTCGAGAAGTCTATTTCTCGAACATTTCCGCCCGCCATCAGCAATTAAGTTGCTGATGAGTTCGCAGAGTCTTCTTGAGCAGGGACTGGAAGCAGAGCGAGCTTGGCGATCGGTCTGGTGAGTGTCGTGGTCGCGGTCTTCAGCGACACCACTCGGGTGAGACCATCCTTTCCAGGTAGCAGTTTGAGCACTCTGGCCATGGGCCACCTTCCAGGCGGCAGGCGCTCATCTGTGAGCAGTACAAGAGAACCCACTTGTATGTTGTTGTGTGGATGGTGCCACTTTGAGATAGCTTGTAATCGCTGGAGGTATTGAGTTGACCACGTCTGCCAGAACTGCTGCATTCGTTGTTGGATGAGCTGCCATCGTGACAGCCGGTTGACAGAGATGTCAAGCAGAGACGGTTCGGGAACGGCATTGAGTGCAGTCCCTATGAGAAAATGCCCGGGTGTGAGCGCTGAGACATCTTCAGGGTCGTCGCTGAGAGGCTCGAGAGGCCTCGAGTTGAGAATTGCTTCGATTTGTGCAAGCAAGGTACAAGTCTCTTCGAAGGTGAGAAGTGTGTCTCCGACTGTTCGTTTGATGTGAAATTTAAGCGATTTCACCACTGCTTCCCATTTACCACCCATGTGTGGGGCAGCCGGCGGGTTGAAGTGCCACTGAGTTCTGTCCTGCGCCAACAGCACTGAGAAGTCATGATGTTCGGCGGTACCTTCGCTGAAGCACCGCTTGAGTTGCACGTCAGCGCCTAAGAAATTAGTTCCACAGTCTGAGTGAAGGGTTGAGGGCATTCCACGCCTAGAGGTGAATCTTCTGTATGTGGCTATGAATCCGTCAGCGGAGTAGTCTGAGACGACTTCGAGATGAGCAGCCGATGTGGTGAGACAGACGAACACGCAGACCCAACCCTTATAGGTTTTGGCTCCTCGACCTTTCCAGGTTTTGAGTGTCAGAGGACCAGCGTAATCAATGCCTGTGTGTGAGAAAGGCCGTGAGGGTGTGACTCGAGCAAGAGGTAGTTGGCCCATCAACTGCTGGGCCCGGATCCCCCGTTGCCGAGCGCACACCACACACCTCAACACGTGAGATTTTACTGGGGCCCTACCCCCAACAATCCAGTAGAGATGACGAGTGAATGCGAGGGTAGCTTGGGTTCCTCCATGCATCGTCTTCTGATGAGCTTGGGCGATGATCAATTCGGACAGTCTTGCCTTACGAGGCAGGATCGATGGATGTTTGCCGTCGTATGAGAGTTCTGAGTTGCTGAGACGTCCACCCACTCTGAGAACCCCGTGATCATCGATGAACGCTGTGAGCTTGCAGAGGGGGTTAGAGACTGGCAGCTTCGACTGCCCTTTGAGTAGGGCGATTTCTTCTCGAAAATAGACCGACTGCGTGGTCTTGACCCAGAAGAGTCTTGCTTGTTCCACATCTTGTGAGGTGGTGATTGAGGCTTGTTGCGATGTGAGTTGTCCTGAGAGCTTCTTTATGAACCGACTGCACAGAGCCGTGACTTGGAGAAGCTTGCTGAGTGAGGAGACGTTGTGAATTAAATCCCAGTGCTCCTGAGGTGCTTGAGTCGCATGAAGCGAGACACTTGATCGAACTTCTTGTGCGCACAATTCGTCCGAATCTATGTGTGGTTGAGTTGGCCAGGTGTGCCTTGGTCGAATCATCCAAGATGGTCCCGTCCACCAAAGATCATGAGTTTCCAACTGATCAGTGCTTATACCGCGCGATGCACAATCAGCTGGATTTGAGGTGCCAGGTGTGTGCCTCCAGTGAGCCGTCTCGGTGAGTTCTTGAATCTGCGTTACACGATTTCTAACGTAGTCCTTCCACCTTGACGGGTGAGCTTTGATCCATGACAGTGAGACTTGTGAGTCCGTCCACGGATGTACGTCGGTTACGGTCATGTTCAAAGTAGCATAAACATGATTCGTCAACTTGGCGAGTAGCAGCGCTGCTGTGAGCTCTAACCTCGGGATAGTTAGGCGTTTAAGTGGTGCGACTTTCGTCTTTGAGCAGATCAGTGAGGCGGTAGCCCCCGTGGACGGTGAAGTGACAACCATGTATACTACAGCTGCCATTGCCAATTGAGACGCATCAGAGAAGCCATGCAGTTCAACGGTCGAATCAGAGAACGTGTTGAACCACCGTGGGATGGAGAGTCTGGCCAGACTAGTTAGGTCTTGTCTGATGCTGAGCCATTGAGCGATGAGTTGTTCTGGGAGTGAGTCGTCCCAGTTGAGTTTGTGTAACCAGAGCTCCTGTAGAAACATCTTTGCCCTGATCACAACTGGTGCTGCGAAGCCGAGCGGATCAAAGATTTGTGCTACTTCTGAGAGTATGAGGCGTTTTGAGAATTTGCCTTTGTACGTAGCTGTTAGCGTTGAGAAGTTGAATGTGTCTTGATGAGGTGACCACCGTATTCCGAGAATTTTGGCATCACAGTCGTCGAATGAAATGGCTGTTTTGTTGTGAAGTTCTGTTGAGATGGCTATTAGTAGTTCCTTGGTTGTGGAATACCACTTAGCCAGCGGGAATCCGCCCGCATGACAGAGTTGAGTGAGCTGGTGGGCCACCTGGATGAGTGTTTCCACCGAGTCGGCACCTCCGAAGATGTCGTCGACGTATCGCCCACGGGTGATGGGCTCCACAGCAAGAGGGTACTTGAGACCTTCGTCCTCGGCGAGTTGGAGTAACGTTCTCACCGCTAGGAACGGTGCGGCCTTGGTCCCATAAGTGACTGTGGTGAGCTGGTAATGAACCTCTTTATGCTGTTCATCTAGCCACAAAATGCGTTGAAGATCCCAGTCAGCGGGATGTATTTTGATTTGACGATACATCTTTGTGACGTCTGTGGCGAAGAGATATTTGTATTGACGTATCCAGATGAGTAAATCAGTTATGTTGAGCATCAGGTTTGGGCCAGTGTGCATTAAGTCGTTAATTGAATGCCCAGAGGTACTGGCACTTGACCCGTTGAATACTACCCTGAGCTTCGTTGTTGTACTTTCTGGCTTGAGAACACCATGGTGAGGCAAGTAAAATGGTACCTGATTGCTCGTTGAGTTGTCACTGATCCTTCTCATGTGCTGAGATTGTTCGTATTCACACATGAATTTGGTGTAGAGTTGGCTGTATTGATGATCACGACTAAACCTCTTGAGAAGTCGTTGCAGGCATTTGTGAGCTGTCTGATAGGAGTCTCCTAGGACTGATGGTGCTGTCTTGAGTGGTAGTCTAACGACGTACCGACCAGTTGCGTCTCTCGAGTGCGTTGTCTTGAAATGCAATTCACATGCTTGTTCTTCTGGCGTCAGCTGAGTGTTGTCTTCACCTGAAGGCTCTTCTTGAACCCAAAATTTGGTCAGCAAGTCTTGAAGAGATGAATCCGAAGGCCTTGCGATGCCTTGATGAGCTGTTCTTGCTGGTGCGGCAGAAGAATGCACTGGTCCAATTACCAACCATCCAAAAATAGACAGCTGAGCCATGGGTGCCTCAGTCGAGTATCGAATGATGTTGGGCTTGATAATAGACAAGTAGACGTCAGCTCCCAGGATGATGTCGACTGGCCTTGGAGTGAGAAACTCTGGATCAGCAAGTTTCAATCCTTTGAGGTGGGGCCATTCAGGTGCTTGAATTGTCTTGCAAGAGGGCAGAATGGTAGTTACTTTATGCAGGACGTGAGCCAACAGGCTTACTGACAGCTTTCTGTATCTTGAGTAAAGAGTGAGCGCTACGATACCCCTTGTTTGAGATGTCCTCTTCCCACCAACTCCATAGATGTCTAGCGTTGAGTGCCTTCGCTTGAGGTTAAGTTGTTTGGTGAGACATTCTGTTATGAATGAGATTTCAGAGCCAGGGTCGATGAGCAGGCGAACTTGATATGGTGAGATTGTTGAATGGACTTCCGCCGTGGCTGTCGCCAGCAGCGTGAGGTGACTAGACTCTGTGAGCGGACAGGTAGGTGAGCAGACTGGGTGATTGACGACTGGGCCAACCCTTCATGCTGGGGTTGGTTTTGATGATGCGGCTGGTTGTTGCACGTTCTGAGAAGGCTGAGTCTGAGCTGGAGTGCTGGCGAGGCTGGCTAGGTCCGCACCATGCAACATAGTATGATGGGTGCTGTTGCAGGTCCTGCAGCGCTTGGTGGAATTGCACTTACGTGCATTATGCCTCCCCAGGCAGTTGAAGCACAGGCTCCTGGCCTTTACTACTCCGAGTCGTTCTTCCACGGAGTGGCCTCGGAATGTTGAGCAAGTCACAATGAAATGACCCTGTCCGCAGCAATCACACGGGTAGGAGGTCTTCTGCTGAGCTGTCTGAGATGCTGGCTTGGATGAGCTGGCGGGAGCTGCCTGGGCAGCATGAGAGTAGCCGGTGCGCTTAGGGATAGCACCCTTGGATTCAGACGCCGCTGGCGTATCCTCGATGTTCTCGAGGGTACGAGCTCGGGCGATGAGGAAATCCGTGAGTTGGCTGAGAGTGGGGAAGTCGTTGTCAGACGTTAACGATCCTTCCCATCTTTCACGTGTGTCCTTGTCTAGGAGGCCGACAACGAGTGTCAGCATGATGCAGTCATTGTTGGTCTCCTCGGTGAGTGTCTTGAGTGCCTGAGTCGTCTCGTTGATGATGTTCACCATCTTCGTGAGTGAGCTGGCCTGACGCTTAGTCATCGGCTTGAGCGCGAGGATTCTTTCGAGGTGAGATTTCAAAATGAGACGCTTGTTTTCATACCTCGCGGTGAGCAGTGTCCAAGCTCCTTGAAAAGCCGCCTGATCCGGATGGATGTTGGTGATCAGGTCTGATGCGCCGTCTGTGACTGAACTTTTCAAATATTGGAACTTTTCCAATGCTGAGAGGTCTGATCGGCTCCCGATCACTGAATCGAACATCGCCTTGAATTCCGGCCACTTGCGGCAATCGCCGTTGAATTTGGGCACGGACAACTCCGGGAGTCGCGAGCGAGGGCGATCCGGCGCTGGCGCGGCCTGTGGTTGAGCTGGCTGGGTGAGTAGTTCCCTGAGACGGCCGAGACTGCGTTTGGCCTTGAGCAGCAGCCTTGACTCGTTAGAGCTGGTCTTTCTAGCGAAATATGCATGGTCGAGGTGAGCTGGCGGCCAGTGAGATACGAGCCACGAGTGTTCCGAGCGGAAGGTAGCGTGAAGCTCTTCCGCTTGCTCAAGCATCATGTTGACTTCCGTCAGCATCAGTGACTCAGGGGGCTCGCTGGCCTGTAGAAGAATGTCTTCAAGCGCTTCCATGAGCTCGTATTGAGCATTGACGCGTAAAAGCAATTCGCTGCTGAGCAGTGAGGGTGAGGTGGACCTCGTCGCTGGCCCAGGTGGAGCTGTCAGATCGGACGTTGAGCCAGACGCCTCTCTGCTAGACGCGGCTCCCGCCGGCGGGTCATCTCGCATGAGGCCCATGATTGCACTTGTCACATAAGTTGTCACTGAGTGTTCAACTAGATTTCACTGACACAAGAGTTCACAATATTGTTTAAGTGTTCAGTGCATGTGAGAAGGACTACGCGCGCGATGAGTTAACGCCACGAGAGCGAACGAGATCGCACTACAATAGCGTTAGAGTCTGACTCGGCACGAGAGCGAGAGAGCGCGCACTATACGGCGAGTGAGAGACTGGCTCGGCACGAGAGCGAGAGAGCGCGCACTATACGGCGAGTGAGAGACTGGCTCGGCACGAGAGCGAGAGAGCGCGCACTATACGGCGAGTGAGAGACCGGCTCGGCACGAGAGCGGGAGAGCGCGCACTATACGGCGAGTGAGACGGCACTAGGCGCACAACAACGTTGAGTTGCGTTGCGGTCACTAACACACGCGAACTGTGACTTTGTCTGTATGAGTACCACGTTGAGTTTATGCAGAGTAAAATACTGCGTTCTATCCGGCTCGAAGGACCAAATGTTTGAGAATGGAATATATGAAATAAATGAGAAGAACGCAGAACACTTAATATTTCACTCTAGGTTTATTTACACTATACATAAAAATCAACGAGGTGTTGTGAGTATGAGTGTGAGTTTGAGTGAGTAGTCTGATTGCAATTAACACTTGAGCTGTCCTTGTGATTCTATTAATCTAATGAGATGTGCGTAATTGTATTAATTACATGAGAAGTCTAAGAAAACTGTTACATTAACAACGAAAGTCTACGTCGCGAAGAGACACGTGTTTTCGGCGAGACCGTTAAACTGAGAATGTCGCCATGATAGTTTGGCGCGTCTTCAGTGGTTGCAAACATTACGGCGCGTCTTCGCTGAGCGACAACGCAGATGGCGCCAGCTTTCTTCGAGAAGTCTATTTCTCGAACATGATCAAATAAATAATTTCAGTAAATTGTAAGAATAATTTAGCTTTTGACGAACTGGATCCAAGTATGAAATAGTCTTCCGACATGTGTGATTGTAACTTCAAAAGGTCTTCTTTGTTGCAATGGCTAAACTAGCCCTAAATATGTAGCTCATTATTGGAAAAGCCTAAAACTGACAGTACAAGATTTCATTGGTTGTCATGTGTAAACATAATTTTAGTAGCTGGAAACTAATACTCTTTAAATTGCATATAATGGTATGTTGTTGCAATGCCTTTAATAAGTTCCATCAAATAAAAGTTCTTCTGTTCAAATTTTCAAAGCAGGAAACCTTTCGAAGTCAAAATCATAAATTTCAACCACCGAGAACTAGACCGATGATTTTTTTTTCAACTTCTAGGTTTATTTATAATCTATCTCATACAGAAATTCAGTAAATTGGTTATGTGCGGTACGTGTCGTGAAAGGGAGGCTGTCCAGCAACAGGCCACCGATCATAAGATTACCTCTATTTATTGCAATCAATAGAATTGAGAAGCAAGTTTTTATTTGGAGTTCCCAGACCACTTGATATTTCATGGTTTGCATGCAAATTCACCCACTTCAGAAGTTCTGACATAAAAACCTACATAAATTTTATAATACGTTAAGAAACACCAACTGATATCAGAGCTTCCAAGAGAAAATTGAATATAAATGAGTATATTCCAGGAGACCAATAGTATGGTTGGTCGGATTCAACAAATAATGTATGAAGGGACTTATTGTTCATCTTTTCAGGCAAGAAAAACAAATAGCACGATAAAATACATACTTGCACGTCCTTTCAATACGACGGGGTACCATGGCCAATCTGAAATAGGTTTCTCCATTCTTTTAATCATTGCTGTGAGAACACTTGTTGTTTCCGTTGTATAAGGAGGTGGCATGTACTGCGCAATGCATGTTGATTTGTTGGAATCATAACTGATCCAACTGCTCGGGATACAATCTATGTCAAAAACTGATCCTCTCGTCGCCGGGAAGGCTTTGGTAAATTCCACAAGCTGGAAAGGGTGCAGCTTGCGTTCCTCTCGAGATTCCTGATCCTCAAACACTGTAATCAGTAAGTGTGGAAAGTTTAGATAGAGATGAAATCCATATGCACCTGATGCAAGATACTCACAAAGCGATGTTTTCATGGGGGTTGTAAAAGTATTCATCACTCTGTATGTTAGAGTTGTAGAGGATGGCGATTGAGTCAAGTCTAAACTCGACAGCCGACTTCTACAATAATACTAATAATTTTGCTTAAGAGAAGACCCTACTGAAGTCTTGATAAAAAGCAGTTTTTTATTTTTCAATTGGCCAAAAAAGGTCTAATCTACAAAGTAAGACCACCAATTCTAGATTATGGTAGAATATGTTTTCAAACAAAATTTCAGTCTTCTGTGATGAAATTGTATGCACAGGAAACCTTTCGCAGCGCTGTGCAAGCTAGATTCTGCGAAGAGTTCCCTGCGCATACACTTTCATCACAGGAGTCTGAAATATTGTTTAAAAACATATTTTACCATAATCTATTTAGATTGGATATTTTGGTCAATTGAAAAATAAGAAACTGTTTTTTGTCAAGATTTCAGTAGGGTCCTCCCTTAACAAGTATATATACTTTAAACATATATCTTTAGGGTAATTTGTGTCACGAAAATCTCATTCTTTAGGCTTTTAGCATTTGTATAGTTTTCTAAAAGTTGCGAAACTTTGCAATTTTCAATTTTAATATTGATAGATATCGAAAATAAAATTTGGATATTCGATGTTTATGATTTTTTACGATCGAAATTCTGAATCCATTGAACAAAATAACATAGGTATATTATATGAACACGCATTTACACTCATTCCAAGGTGTGTATACCTAAATAAACCCGTTACTATATTTCCAAGTCTCGATTGAAACAAACTTGCTTCGCAGAGCAATGGCTCAAAAAATCGTATTTACTTAACTAGATATATTTTCAGGAAATGCTCCCAAGCATACGCGTATTCACGCATGACTACATGGACAGGACATAACCTCTTATCGTGACCACGAGGATACCAAATACTTATTACTTCTAAAAAAGAATAAACTCATGCATGATACTTTCCGGTAAACTAGTTTCATACTTACTGTTCTTTTATTTCGAAACTAAGCGTGTCCAAGACTGCTTGCAGTATGACACCGCCACGTGCTTCTTCTTCTTTTCCCTGGCTTTATCACCACCACGTGCTATTGGCCACGATGCACGAATCTGCCGCGAATTATTTCAAACACTGTGGCATGCCTAGCCTTGCGTTCGTTTATTCATCCGGCAGAGCAGACGGCGGCGTCAATTGGTTGGCTGTATTGACCCGGCAACGCGATTGGCTAATTGCGAACCAGAGATGGCTCTGCCGGAGGATGAAATTCAGACTTTACTAGAGTTTTCGTATAAAATAAATAAATTTACAAACTTGTGTGATTTTCTAGAAAATACATAAATTTAATAAAAAGCCGCGAGTTTTCAGTTATTTCCAGGAGATGGTAAAATAAAGATGAACCATACGGTAAAATTCTAGACCTGATTAAAATATCTTGACGTCTGTAACACAAGCATCCTCACACATCCGCGATTTTTCAACCCGCCGGACATAGGGAGTAGTGTGACGTCACGGGTCAGCCGATAGGCTCTCAGGTGAAGTGACGATTCACCGCGAAAAATCAAAGATATTCCGGGGAAAACGGGATCTTCTCCCGAGGTCGAGAATCGACTTTACTCCGTCCGATCACTAATTAAACTCCCTTTAAAAGTACACGTCTACCAGGATACGGGGAGTAACAGGAAGAATCGCGTCTTGAAAACTGAACGTTAGTTAATTCGAGTTAGGCAAACCTTGTTCGATGTAGTCGAACGGTGATTTCTTGGATGATGATGATGGGGCCCTCCTTACTCGAACGGATCGATATCTCGGAACTCGATCTGGTCTAGGTCCTCCAATATCTGTGATACCAGGTTGTCAAATGCGGCCCGGTTTAATGCGTTGATTCCGAATGTGTCGAGGTCTTGATCGGAGTGTTCTGCGTGCGTGTCGGGCGTAGCGGGTTTAGATAGATCCATTGGGTGGAAATCGTCGATTATGGGAAAAAGAGAAGGAAGGACCAAAGGTTTAGTAGGTGAAGTTAAGGGTTTCAAGCGAGGGACCAGGGGGAGGTTTTTGATTTCAGGTTCGGGTTCGGTTTTCAGGTGGAGGTTCGAAGGAGGATGAGAAGGTATTTCTCCTGCAGCGATTTGAAAAATGATTCGCTCTAAACGTTTCGCTGCTATTCGTTTCGATCGTCTCCTTTGTCGAAGTAGCGGGTTGTGAGGCATAGGAAATAACCACCTACGCGGAGAGGAGGTCGGGGCACTCTTTCTATTTTCATAGGTGGTGCTAGCCCAGTTACTTCTCACTACGTAGTAGGTCCTTAAATCTAATTATTGTAATTAAGCGTCAATAATTTATTTCGGCTTAATATCTACGCGGAGAAGAAGTCGGGGCACTCTTTCTATTCTCATAGATGGTGCTAGCCTCGGTTACTTCACGCAACGTAGTAGGTCAGGATTTGGGGAGGTTCGATGAAGGAGTCGATTTAAAAACGAATAGTCGGTTGAAACGATGGTCGGTTACTTACAATGAGCTGAGGTGCGGAGATTAAGTGGTGGATCGGTATATTGGTAAAGATTTTATTTAAGTAAAAGATTGAATCAAACTGACATATGGTACTTAAAGGAATAAAGTTATAATAGTAAGATGATAACAGTTTGGATGAAACAAAAGAATTGGAAGATCAAATAAGGAATGGTTCGGATTGAAAGTAATTTGCAACTGCCAGAAGACAGGACGGAAAACCAGGGTGTGGTGTATCGACTTAGCCCTAGGGAAGTCGATCACCAGTTTCGGAAAAATTTCTAAGTCCTAAGATTCAGAAATTCTTGCGATTACACACCAAGAGGTTTCGTCCGGTCAACGGGCAGAGTAACGATCTAGAACTGATTTTTGAAATAAAGTGACTGACTGGTCAAGAACTGCAGTGTCGCTCTAATTTGCGCGGTTTATATAACCCCAAATTTGGCGTAGAGGGGGAATTTCCCCTATTCGCAATTCCTTATTTGGTCTGTTCAAAAACATACGGTACGAGCTTTTAGCTTCTTCGAATTCGTTGCGACATCGCTTTTGAATTGCGCCGCCCGCCGTGCTCTTTTGCGCGAACGCTTGCACTAGCATCTAACCTATCGGTATTCCATGGTGAAAAGTAGCTACTTGTTTATAAGACTTTGATCTGAGTTATGAGTTAGGCATATATATATTCGTTTCGAGGAATGTGCATATCTGTATGGTGTATATGCGTATATAATTTCCCCTTTTTGGGAGCCTTGTGTGTTTAGATGTGGCTGTATTTCGTATACCTTATGTTTGTGTTCTGTTTTATTCGGTTGTTGAATCTAGATGCTTGGGTTATTGTTGATATTATGTTTGAATTCGTATATATGTATGTGTTTTTATGTAGATGTGTAAGGGTATAGGAATGATATGTAAGTAGAATGATTGGGACTCACCCTCGGTCTTTTGTCTTATTTAGTTGTTCGGATCTGGATACCTTATAGTTATCTTCACGATTAAGATTATGTATATAATATATGTATGTATGTGTTTAATACATGAACTTAAATGGTAGTGGTGAGACTCTTGCTGCCCGATCGGGTCCTCTAGCTATAGTTTTGAGGCAAAGCTGCAGTCGGCTATATCGACTGTGGTCTAGGTAGGATCCGTTTGAGTTTCAAGATCTCTTAAAGCTATGTTACCGACACGTGGTCGCACATGCGCCTCGTTAGGTAATATATATGTACGTGTAATGATTAACATATTGATCCAAAGATAAAGCAAGAGTCTGGTTTTGGGGTATTGGAGGTTTAGTGGGTAAGGGCGTCAGGTCTTGCGGACGTGACAGTAGCTTGTAGTTGCATTTTATAGGTTAATTGAGAAACTTACAGCGATGAACCAAACGCATGGTTATAATATTAGTGAGTAATTATACGTATACATAAGATGAGTGATTCTGCTAAAAGGAGCACTCGTGATCGCGTACGAAAACATCGCGCTTTAGCGAAAATCAGAAGTAAGCTAGTAAATCACGAAGATGAGGATTGTATGAAACACCTTGAAGGTTAGATTACATGTTTCCGTTGAGAGGCTTGTTGAATACGGGCGCAATTCTGTCGATAATTATAAGTAAATTTAAATTTGACTGGAATTTTTTTATGTTATCATGTGTATTAAGATATCAAAATCCCTCAAATTTTAGACTCTCAGGCCTTACCGTTTACGAGATACACGTTATTCAATTCTTCCATCGAAGTTTTGCATTCGAATTTTGAATACTTCGAATACATTTTTCTCTATCAAGCATTAGCTTTCGAGATATTCAGATGGATTGTTTAAAATGGAACACTCTGTATGGATGTTCTGTAGATCAGCAGGATGACACACAGCCATCGAAAAGTGCTGCAGCATCTGCAGCTATAGGTGAAGAAACGCAGGCTTCAACTGTAGGTGACTACGAGTTTCCAGTCCACGATGCAACGAGTGAACTGGCGGAACCGATGACGGAAGATTCGGACGAAATTTCGCAGGCTTGCGTGGAAGAAAACTTTCAAAACGACGAAGAATTCGTTGCAGAAATAAATTTGACGGAGGAAGAAGAATCTGATCAAATTCGTGAATGGGCTATCAGGCAGAACATAAAACATTCTGATTTAGACGATCTGTTGGCTATTTTGCGTAAGAGATTATTGCCACATCTTCCGAAGACATCCAAAACATTTTTACAATCCTCTTCTATAGAGCATGAAATCGAAGAGATGGAGGATGCTGTCGATCAAACTTGTGGAGAATTCGTATATTTCGGTGTCGAAGGTGGCCTCAAACGACAAATAAATATAGATATCCACAGTGAAATCATCCAGTGGCAAATGAATATTGACGGAATGCAGGTTTTTAAATCGGGTGGTAAACACTTCTGGCCGATTTTGTGCAAAGTTCATTTCATACCGGACATATATAAGCCATTCCCGGTTGCTATTTATTCTGGAATTCAAAAGCCTGCAGTCGTGCGCGAATATTTGAAGAAATTCATCGCAGAAATTAACCTCTTACAAAAGGACGGTATTTTAATATCGGGGAAACATTTTATTGTATCGTTGAAATGTTTTATTTGCGATACACCAGCACGTACGTACATTAAATGTACAAAAGGTCATGGAGGGTACAGTGCGTGTGAACGTTGCACCCGTTACGGGACCAGAGTCCGTCGTGGAAATGCATACACTATGGTGTATCCAGAAATAGATTGTCCAAAAAGGACTGATCAATCGTTTCAGGAACTGACGGATCCTGAACACCATGTAGGGATATCGCCGCTATTAGAAATATTACCACCACTAGATATGCCAAACGTGTGCGTACTAGATTATATGCATTTACTTGGGGTATTAAAAAAGTTAATGATAGACTTTTGGTTAGGGTCGAATCCGAAAGTGAAATTAGGTAGATGGCAGAAAGACGAACTTTCCCGAAGACTTCTTCTTACGACGTCGTTTACACCTTGCGAGTTCCAGAGAAAGATGCGATCGATTTACTATATTCACAAGTGGAAAGCAACGGAATTCCGTTTTTTTTTATTGTATTGCGGTCCAATCGTTTTGAAAAATCTTCTGCCGACCAATTTGTACAAACATTTTTTGCTGCTGCACGTCGCATTCCGTATTTAGTGCTCTGACCAATTAGCATTAAAGAAAATTGACTCCGCGAAATTATATTTAGAACGGTTTGTTCAAGCATTGCCATATCTGTATGGCGAAGAAGCAACCGTAATTAATATGCACAATCTAATTCACATTGCCGACGATGTGCAAAATATGGGATGTAGTTTAACAAGATTCAGCTGCTTCCCGTATGAGAATTTACTTGGAGAATTGGGACGAACAGTTCGAACTCCAAATCTACTATTGTCGCAAATTTGCCGTCGACTACAGGAAAAAAATTCTCTTCCACTGCACAAAGCAACTTTGCCTCCTCAATTAAAAATTATGAAATCTAACGTTGTGAATGGGCGTATAAGCGCATCCAAAATATGTGTAAACGGCTCAATGCAGATTAGGACACGCAATGATAATTTAAAAAAATTTATAAAACGCTGATAATTTAGTTTTGATGAAAGATGGCTGCATTATGCAAATTTCGGAAATACTCTGCTTACATCCAACAGTCGAATTCATTGAAGTGAGAGGTTGTATATGGAAGATACGACAACCAGTCTTTACTTATCCATGCCGATCAAAGATTTTCCAAGCTTGGGAACTTGCCGCGAAACCTTTATCTAATTCTAATAGCCTTTATCGAGTATCCGATATCAAAACAAAAATGGTAAAGATCCCTTTTTCCGCTGGGCCAAGGGCACGGAAAAAGATGTATGTCATGCCGTTGTTACATTCTTAGAACATACATCGAATGTTATAAATTGAAATAAATTGAATTGGTGGAATTGGAATGGTGAATGAATATATAATTATTAATCAGCTCCTATTACCTTCTTTGTATCCTCCAAGTAAATTAAATAAAAATTCTAGAGTAGCTTAACTTGGTTATATGATATACTCAGTACAATAAATTGTAGTTAATGAAAAGACAACTGTTGATTACTGATCAAGGTTATGAATTGAATCTTCACATGCAAAAGTAGGTATATATACGTAGTATATCCCAAACCCCGTGAAATAATGTTTCGTATACCGCTTAAAAACTGAATAAATACTAAATAATTGATAAGTGATAAGATATAGGTATGCATGTGACCCGCATTATGGTCTTACTAATGCAGCACTAGGTAACCCTACTTGAGAACGCCATATAAGACCCGAATTAGGGCCTGAAAAAAGCGGCACTGGGCAATACTAACGGACGCCGCACGCCCCTTCACCAGGGCCGTGGAAAGCCTGCAATAGAAAATCTTATTTAAGGAGGCTACATGCCAACCAAGACAGGGCCTCTAGAGGGCGACACTGGGTAATCCTAATTATGGATGCCGTATGTGCTCCCTAGCAGGGCCTCAAAAAGGCTGCACTAGGCAATCCTACTTAAGGACGCCATGTGCTAACCAGGTCAAGGCCGTTAAAAGGCTGCACTGAGTAACACTACTTAAGGACGCCATATTGCAGGCAAGTCTAGGCCCTGCTAGGGTGTCCCTACTTGAGGGCGCCATATTCCAGGCAAGTCTAGGCCCTGCTAGGGTGTCCCTACCTGAGGACGCCATATTCCAGGCAAGCCTAGGCCCTGCTAGGGTGTCCCTACTTAAGGACGCCATATTTCAGACAAGTCTAGGCCCTGCTAGGGGCTCCTTACTTGATGACGCCATACGGGACCCCTATCAAGGCCCTGCTAATATTGGGGCAGCACTAACAAATTTCTGCACGGGCATCTTGGGGTTGCTCTGGCATCGTCCGATATAGTCGAGATCTCTCGCATGAAGAGCACTCGGGTTACTGAAAGGGTTCGAATGATTTTTGTTCGTCTGAGTACAAATGTTCTTCGCAGCAACATCTTGACTGCATTTCGTGCGGCGAAGACTTTGACCGCGTCTGAGCTATGTGATGCGTTGCCACACGTCCGCATCTATATTAACGAATACCTGGCTCCCGAAACTGCTAAACTCCTTAAGATTGTCAAATCGGAATAGTCCAAGAAAATAGACCTTCAAATGCGAATTTTGAGATAAATACCGGAATTTTTTGTATAAGTTACTTTGAAGGATCTAAAAACGAATTATGGAAATCTTTTTCGAAAACAACCCCGAGAAGGGATGAAAAAACATAAACAGTGTTTTTCTCAAATTGTGGGGAAAGGGTAAGAGTTAGAAGAAAAAACCTCAAACAAAAGTTGTAGGGCACAAAATTTTATATAAAAATGATATCTTTACTTTTTTCGATAGAATCAAAACTAACAGAGTTGGGGTGGTTAGAAGCTAGGGGATGATAGTTAAATCTTCAAAAAATCATAAATTGCTGAAAAATTGATATATCCATAAATTTTTTTTTTTTGTAAATATTAAGAAAATTATAAACTTCAATTTCAGAGGAAATTTTTTTTTTTTAATTGTTCATAACAAAGTTATAACCATTGAAAATTTTCATTTTCGAATAAAAATGATTTTACTCGGTAAAATCAAATTTTTTATTTTACTATTTTGTTTACTATTTTATAAATTGGCCAGTCGCGTTGGAATTTTTTTTTTACCTTCTATTTTCAGGCAGGTATAAAATTATTTACCTGGTGAAATATTTTATGAGGCGACGACTTTGCTTTTACCACAGAGAAGCGTGCACAACGGGCATGCGCGTCTATGCCTTGATGGGACTACAGTGTGTTTATATTACACTCCGTCTGTGCTGTGAAAAATGTAAACAACAAATTTAACTCCGTTTTTTATTTATTTTTTTTTTAATATCTGGACTCGTGCAAATCGTGAGGTGTATTAATTTTATTTGTGATTATTAGTGAATTATCGTTGTTAATTTGAAAAAGGTAAATATTCAAGTGATATTTTTTTTACTAAATTTCTTAAACCTCATCAACCATACTCCCGCGCATTTATAGGTTATAGAAAACATGTGTATTCTAAATTAACGTTATAAAATTAGATTTATATATTTATTAACTAAATTATTAACTTAATTATTTATTAACATCATAAAATTAGATTTATATATTATATTAGTTTATAAAATTAGATTTATTGCGAAGTAATGTAGTGCAAGCGCTCAATTTTACCATTCAAATATTAAGGGGATGGTCTAGTCGATTTTTACCGGCATAATTATTCTTTCGAACATCTCGGAAACGAAGGTCTCAATCGGATTGTCCTTTTGGCAGCGGATGATTGACGAGCAATGAGTTCGAGTTACCATGAAAATTCAAGGAAATAGAATGATTTTTTTTTTTTTTTATATCGTCAAGTGTGAGCGTGTCACTTATGTCTACTTATATCAGAGTCTACGCATCCTTTTCGGAAAAACGAGCTTCGAAGCACCATTCTATAGGGAATTACGAACACACCCATCAAAAAACATCTCTGTTTTATGCAGAAATGAGGTCTGATTCTGAAAACTCGTAGTTCGTTGTGATTAGCGGTTGTAAATTGTTGGGAAGCCATGATAATTCTCGGTTCGCGCCGAGGTTCCGGCATTGCCCGAGGGAGAGCGCTCAGCTCGCGAATCGTTGCATCGTCTTCTCCTTCGCATAGCTACTGAGTGAGAAGAAGACGCAGCGATTCGCGCGCTGAGCTCTCCCGCTCGGGCAATGCAGGAACTAAGAATTGTCATGAGATCCCAACAATTTACAATTGCTAATCACAACGAACTGCGAGTTTTCAGAATCAGACCTCATTTCTGCATAAAACAGAGATGTTTTTTGATGGGTGTGTTCGTAATTCCCTATAGAATGGTGCTTCGAAGCTCGTTTTTCCGAAAAGGATGCGTAGACTCTGATATAAGTCGACATAAGTGACACTCACACTTGACGATATAAAAAAAAAAAAAAATCATTCTATTTTCTTGAATTTTCATGCTAACTCGAACTCATTGCTCGTCGATCATCCGCTGCCAAAAGGACAATCCGATTGACACCTTCGTTTCCGAGATATTCGAAAGAATAATTATGCCGGTAAAAATCGACTAGACCATCCCCTTAAAGCCGACATAAGTTTTGAAAATTTAGTTTTATAGAGAAAATGGTTTCAAAATAAATTGTAAAATAGCATACATAAACACCTTTTTCTATCCTTTAATTAAACCAGGATTTAATTACCAGGATTTTCAGTAATTTAAATTATAAAGAAACTGGTGCGCTCCCTCTATGTTGCACGCACGGAGATACTAATTTGCCGCGCGCTTTTTACGCATCTTCTTTCATTTCCTTCTGTTGATTTTTGTATCGATCTATCTTCCTCTTTTCTTCCTTTCTTTCGTTATTTTTTTCTTTCTCTCTTGCTTTTTAAATGTTTTCAAATATATTTTTTGCAAGTCAAGTCAGTCAAGAGTCTTATAAGATCATATTACACTCTACACATACAAATAATTGTACGTTCAATAACTACACACACTGTAGTCCCATCAAGGCATAGACGCGCATGCTCGTTGTGTACGCTTCTCTGTGGTAAAAGCAAAGTCGCCGCCTCATAAAATATTTCACCAGGTAAATAATTTTATACCTGCCTGAAAATAAAAGGTAAAAAAAAAATTCCAACGCGACTGGTCAATTTATAAAATAGTAAACAAAATAGTAAAATAAAAAATTTGATTTTACCGAGTAAAGTCATTTTTATTCGAAAATGAAAATTTTCAATGGTTATACCTTTGTTATGAACAATTAAAAAAAAAAATTTCCTCTTAAATTGAAGTTTATAATTTTCTTAATATTTACAAAAAAAAAAAATTATGGATATATCTGTCACGAGCCAGATGAGCTAGTGACGAGGTTGTATTGTTTTTGTTCAGAGGAAGGGAGGTCTCATTCGTATCTGTTAATATTGATTGTGGAATGCCTTATAAAACACTTACGATTATTCGAGATCGATGATCTCTACGAATTTAGGCGTAGTGGGTGAAGTTTGTCGATAATGGAACGCCGGGTGATCCTCCGGAAGCTCGTAGTATCGAGTAGATCTGTTCGTCTCTACTGTGTTTACTACACAGATCCCGTTTTTGTAATCGATCGTATCTTCTGTAGTGGTATAGATCGGTGTCTGATCGTTACCGATATGATCCCAGGGTCCTGGAGACGGGCTTCTGGGTGAATAGTCTGTTATCGGGGAGTATGCCCGAGCATCAACGATTTCTGGTGATGGGCTCCTGGGTGACCACTCGGTTAAAAGTTGAGTTGTCTCTTTCTCACTAAGATTATTTTCACACGTGGTGCGGGTCGTGTGGAAAAGGCTAGGGGTATCGGGAGGGGAAGCGTGAGCTGAGCCGGTGTTGAGTCTCAATGCGTCTGCGTCTCTTAGCTTAGCTCGCGCTATCCTCTCTCGCACCGCCTTTCCTGCTCGCCTGTTTCTTCTTTTTGGTTTCTTAACGCCCGCCTGGTTCATCTACATGTACGGGAAATATTAGGTTAGGGCGTGTTCCTGTAGTGACACACGCCTGTATGGTGATAGGGGATGAGGAACTTGATCGAGCCCGTAAAGCAGGTTATAAACACTAGCCAGGGAGGCTTGTTGTTTATATTGCCGTGTGGCTAGTGATCGAGCCTGTGTGGCACCCTATGAGCGCTAGCCGGAAAGGCTTATTGCTTAAGTTGCCCGTGTGGCTGGAGTTCAATAGGAGTAGTGGGGTATTTAGAAAGGGAATGTAGACTACTATGGGGGTGATCTTTGGAACCGAATCGGATATAGTTTACTTACGTCGGTTTGGTAGGATCGAGAAATAGAACTCCGAATTTATAATATAATATGTTTAATTGTTTATTCAGAAAGATTTTTGAAGATTGGTATAATGATATAACTATAAATTTTGTTAATTGTAGTTTATAAGTTTTTAAACAAACGTTGTCGCGACTGACTTGTCTGGACGTTGATGCCTTTTTGCCGTGATCAGTGTTCTTGGGAGCCCAATTTAAATCCTCCAAAGTGGGGATATGGAGGGAAGCTCTTAATGGTAATCTCGCACGTGGTTATCTTTTAGCCGCGTGCCCCATATCTTGTCATATAATTGTTTTGGCTATTCTGCTCGCCAGTATTGTTTACAGAAGATGAGCATCCTGTTTACAGAGTATGAGCTGGACAGTACTGCTTACAATACTGGCGATGGTGGTCGCCGTTGTTTTAAATGTATAATTGTTATATGATGCAAATAGTGCTGAATTTCAATTCATTCTTAAATTTTGATTACCTTACGGCTGTACTTGATTCTTTTATTGTTTATAATATTTTATGTATAATATTTCATTGGTTGACGACTCCTCTTCCAGGTATTATAGATATGTATAACTCTGGAAAGACGAGTCGCTGTTCCAATCTCTACATAACTTTAGTTATGAATACGGTCAATAGCATGATTATTAATCCTAGGTAGTAATATGAAGTGCACGATATAGTTCATAATGAGAGATAAAATAATTGTGGGTATATGTGTGTGAGAGATTGGCTTGGCTCGTCACATATCAATTTTTCAGCAATTTATGATTTTTCGAAGATTTAACTATCATCCCCTAGCTTCTAACCACCCTAACTCTGTTAGTTTTGATTCTATCGAAAAAAGTAAGGATATCATTTTTATATAAAATTTTGTGCCCTACAACTTTTGTTTGAGGTTTTTTCGTCTAACTAGGAGATGGTCATACCTCCGGATCACAGATCTTGCTTCCATTATCTAGGGTGTTTTCTGGTGCCAAAATATGAAATACCTGCTATATAACTTCCGTGATTGGCCCTTCGTTCTTCCAATTTGCTAAATATACTGTACCGATGACCATTCAATGAATCTGGCTTATTACCCTAGCATAATTAGTCGAGGTTTCGCGTTATGAGATTCCACATCGGAGTGAATATTTGTACATTAAATTATGTAATTTTTGCACACCAAATTTTAAAAATTTATCAGCCTAGGTGGGTCATTCCATCTCAAATCGACCAATGGTTGGAATCGACCACTTTCGATTTGGATGAATTTTTGTCAGAAGTTTCCTTTTATCATAAAACGAAGTTCTGCCAAAGAAAAAAAATTGAAAATTTTTCTCATGCAAGTTATGCGAAATTGAAATGTCATAACTCTTCGCATAACTTGCGTAAGAAAAATTTTCAATTTTTTTTCCTTTGGCAGAACTTCGTTTTATGATAAAAGAAAACTTCTGACAAAAATTCATCCAAATCGAAAGTGTTCGATTCCAACCATTGGTCGATTGGAGATGGAATGACCCACCTAGGATGATAAATTTTTTAAATTTGGCGTGCAAGAATTACATAATTTAATGTACAAATATTCACTCTGATGTGGAATCTCATAACGCGAACCCTCGACTAATTATGCTAGGGTAATTAGCCAGATTCATTTAATGTTCATCGGTACAGTATATTTAGCAAATTGGAAGAACGAAGGGCCAATCACGGAAGTTATATGGCAGGTATTTCATATTTTGGCACCAGAAAACACCCCAGATAATAGAAGCAAGATCTGTGATCCGGAGGTACGACCATCTCCTAGTAAGTCTTACCCTTTCCCCACAATTTAAGAAAAACACTTTATTCATTTTTTTTCATCCCTTCTCGAGGTTGTTTTCGAAAAAGATTTTCATAATTCGTTTTTAGATCCTTCAAAGTAACTTATACAAAAAATTCCGGTATTTATCTCAAAATTCGCATTTGAAGGTCTATTTTCTTGGACTAGGAAGCGAAGTCCAAAGGTTTCAAATTTGCTTGGGTCCGTGATGGGATTATTCGAGTGAAGAAAGATATAGATTCGGTGCCGTTTATCATTCGGTCGGAACAGGATCTTACCCTTGCCTTTTGCAGCGTTGCCGTCCCGGACGATGTGGTTGCTGGTCCATCGTCTTCCTGAAGGCACCCTCGCGCTTCCTCCCCGTCGGCTGACCCAGCCAATGTCGCCTCGGTTGGCGGCGCGTTTGATTCTGCTAATTCTCCTCTCAAAATTTGTCACCTCAACGCACAGTCTTTACCTGCTCACATCGACGAATTTCGGGACTTCTTTGAGTCGTCGTTCTACCACATCATTGCGGTATCTGAGACATGGCTTACGGACTTTATCCCTGATCATGCTGTTTCACTCCCTCACTATCGTCTGGTAAGGCGTGACCGGCATGGTGTCCGCGAAGGTGGTGTCGGCATCTTTGTACATAGCTGTCTTCGCTCTCGGCTACTTGCGACTTCGTACGACTTTTACTGCGCCAAACCAGAGTATCTCGTTATTGAAGTCTTTCCCCCCAACGCCCATCCGTTACTTCTAGCGGTCGTCTATCGCCCTCCAAAAGTGGGTTTTCTGCAGGAATTTGAAGATACGCTCTCCGGACTCATTCATGCTTATAGACATGTCGTGGTCACCGGTGACTTTAATGCGGATCTTTGCTCCCTGTCGTTTGACTCACTACACCTTAAAGAGTTCTTTTTTAGCCACAATCTCAATCTGGTATCTCTTAAACCCCGCAAAAACATTGTAAATGTAAAAAATACCGCCAAGTACAAAAAGAATGCCACTCGGAAAAAATACAAAAACTTGTCAAATCAGGAAATAATGCCAAGCACCACGAGCTTCTTGCAGTTATACGTCGTGTTACGAGCAACCGAGCTGAAGGCTTCGGGTGTCGAGTTCTTATATAATTTAAAGAGAGTAATCTCCGAGCGGCTGCAGATTACTCTCGTGGGCTTGCTTGAACTAAGTCCTAAGGACACCTGCGCAATCTGTGAATTGACTAGGAGATAGTTATATGTCGAATATAGATTTATTCAAAAACACAAAGAGAAAATACCATAAAATTGATAATGAGATATAATGAACTATACTAAAGACTAATTTCGTATAACATAAATATAGCAAATGGCATAGATGTACGAATGAACACGAATGAGAATATATATAAGATAAGGTAAGGTTTAATTAGATAAAGGAAGATAGAGTAGGAAATGAGTCTACCGAATTTACTCCGAAACGTCAACCGAGCCAACTCCAAGAACCCACCGTCAAGCGACTTCTTACGCGGGAATCCAGGTGCAGCTTATGCCGGGCGTTCGATGAGAGTCAGCTGTCTTGTTGACTTGGCGCAATGAGCGACCGTTTTCCTGAGAGGTTGACAACAGAGGACCTTCTTCTATTCCGCGCCCTGGTCTGCTTCACACTCACGTCCGTTGTCTGAGTCCTCGTTGACGGCTAGGTGTGGCTTGCGAGAGCGTTTGGAGGGTGAGCACTTTGTTCAGCTATCGGTAATATTTCGACTGAGTGGCAATCACCTCGGTTTCGATAACGAAACCTCGGGTTGCCTTTCGGTGGGGTTTTTCGCAAGTCGCGGAGTCGACACTTATTACCCCGATTCATTTCCTGCTCTGCCTTCGGTCGAGCGCGATCGTGTAGGAATGCGCTGACTGTACTACTTGCAATAGAATTAACTTGGGAAAAAAAATGAGAAAAAGGGCCGTTCGTAACACCCTCCCCCAAGACGCTGGCTCCGGTACCGGGGTCAAGCGTATGAAAATCAGAATGGACCTAAAAATCGTGCGCATTCCTTTCACGCGGTCGCTCCTCTAATTTCCTACGGCTAAGTTATGTCTAAGTTACATTTTAAGCTTAAAATTAGGTTTACAAGTTTGTTTAGATAGTGTTGGGGTTGTAGATGTGGTTGGATCACACCAGTCGCTGGGTTAGCCACGGTGGTTCTGAAGGCGATGGGGGTAACCTGTCATTGGGCCTTTCCCTTGGGGCCGGAATCCTTCAACTTTAGCTTGTCCAGGTGTTTCAATCTCCTTTTCCCGTTCCGATCAGAGATGATCGCTGTGTTCAGGCTAAGCAACTCCACGATCTCATATGGCCCGTCGTAGTAGGGGTCTAACTTCCCTCTGGCTTCACGTTTCACATAGACTTGGTCCCCTACCTGGAATTTTACAGGGTTAACCTTCGCGTCATACCTTCTTTTCGAAGCATGTTTTGCCTCGTTTAGGTTGTTTCCTCCGGCCTCGGCTAGCTCATTGAGTCTTGTTAACAAGTCTGTCATGTACTTGGTAGTGGTTGGTACATGCTTAGCCAGGGGCAGCGACTCGGGTGTCCTTTTGGGTTTTCCAAACGCCATCTCGTGGGGGGTGAACTTCGTCCCCTCATGAACAACTGAGTTATAGCAACTCATGGCGTCGGGCAGGAGTGTGTCCCATTCTAGTTGGTCGTGAGCGAAATGACGTAGGTACTCTACCAACCCTGTGTGACTTCGTTCCAAGGAACCGTTCGTTTGGGGATGGTATCCCGATGTCATCACGTGGTTCACCTTGTTGGCCCGCAGGAATTCCTCCATGTTTTCACTGGTGAATGCCCTCCCGCGGTCGCTTAGGAGAATCAGCGGAATGCTGTATGGCTTGAAGTACCCCTGGTCGAGTGCTCGTATTATGGAGAGGGAGGTCTGGTCCGGTAGTGCGAAGGCGTGCCCCAGTTTGGTTAGTAGGTCCAGAACCGTCAGTATGTATTTGTTCCCGTTTCTGGTAGTCGGAAGGGGGCCCACGATGTCCACTGCTATCTTTTCCCAGGCCTCCACCGGGGTATCTGTAATGATCATGGGTTCTCGGGTTTTAATTCGGGTTACCTTCTGTCTTTGGCAGCTGGTGCAGCATCGGATAACATCCTGCACCTCGTTCCGCATCCCGGGCCAGTAATATCTCTGTCGTAGCCGTTGATAGGTCTTGGTCACGCCCTTGTGTCCGCCAGTGGTTCCCTCATGCCATCTCCTCACAATCTTCAGTCTCTCCGCGGGTGCTGGAGTTTCTATCGCTCCCGTACAGAGATAAATTTGGCACGGGTAATCTCGGAATGCGGTTTCCACGAGGGACTTTACGATCACGGGCTGCCAAGTCTCTAAGGCGTCTCCCCTGGTGGGAATCCGGACTTCGGTGACCCTTTCCGCTCTCATGGCGGCTTTCAGCAGTTCTAATCCGTCTACGAAGTCTTCGGGGGTCATCCGGTGGTAGTATTGTTCCATACAGGCGACAGAGAATATGGTTCCCCTCTTTCTTCTGGTAATAGCTACTTGGCCCTTTACTGAGATTGTTCTTAGCAGGTCGTCGGGATGGATCCATTGCATGTCTCGTAGTTGCTTACCTACGGAGGTCGTTAGTATGCAGTCAGCTGATATGAAGTGAGCATAATTACCCTTCCGCATGGTCAGCGTGTCTGTAATCACGTGAACCTTGAGCGTGCGCTCGTTCTCGCTTCTAACGGGGCCGGATCTCAGGTTACGCGTCGAGCGTCGGTCCGCTTCCTCGTCTCCAGTGTCATCAGCCTCGCTGGTATCGTCAACGAATAGTGTCCCAGAGGTTGTCATCGTCTCTTCTTGCCGTTCAGGGTCTTCTGTTGATATCTCAGCGTCCAAAGAGATTTCCGCGGCGGTTGGCGGTCCATACGGGGTTGATCTGCCCGTAGGTAGTAATGATTTCCGAGGAGTGGGCAGGAACGAAACTCGATTCTTCCTGACCTGCCTTGTGGATTGCGGCACCGTCGGAGTCTGCTGATACTGGCTGTCAACTGCAACCCGACTACTTGTAGTCGGACGTGGCTCGGCTGGTACGTGGGTAAGGGATTTGTAAAGTTCCCTGATGCGATCTTTTGCGCTATCCATAGTCAGCAGTTCAGCCTCTTGTACTAGCTGCGCGCCCTCCTGGTTCAGACGTTGTTGGGTAGTTTCTGCAGGTGTAAGGTCGGAAGTATTCTGGGCAGGTTCTTCTTCATCCTCGTTTCTGGTGTCGTCGTCACTGTAACTCTCATGATCCGTTTCTCCCGAATCGTGAGCACTCCTCGGAGTCCATGGCCCAGGGTATTCTCTCTGTAACAAATCTTGGATTACCTTACTAGTTGTTGGGTCTTTCTCCTGGAGCATCTCTTGGAATTTGGCCCGATCGGCAGTCAGCTCGCACGGTTCGTTGGTCGTGACGTCACCGAGGTAGCGGTCATAGCTAGCTTGTACAGTAGTGTTCAGAGACGAGTCATCGCTTGCCTCCTCCTCCGTATCATATTGCTGCTCTTCAGAGATTACGGGAATCGCAAGGTCGCGCCGCGTCGATGACAGTGGGTCTTGGGTACTCGTGCCAAGGCCGATAGATGTATCACCGGTTTCGTCCATGCCCTCGTAGGTGATAGGCGCAATCCTTGGGTTGCTACGTAGCCGACTGGCTATCGTGCTGGAGTTCAGATTTCGTTTCGATGGCGGTGGTGGCTGGTAGTCCGCGTCCTTCCCTTTATTCAGTTTCAATGGTAGGCAAGTCGCGATCGGGTTTCGAGAAAGGGCATCGGCGTTGGCATTTGCCGTCCCTTTCTTGTAGACGATCTTGAAGTCGTATTCAGCCAGCCGTAATCTCCAACGGGTCAGCCTCGAACTCGGATCCTGATGATTGTGGAGCCAAACGAGAGCCTGGTGGTCTGTGTAGAGTGTGAACTCTCTGCCGTACAGGTAAGGCCTGAAATAATTAATGGCGAATATTACAGCGAGGCATTCTTTCTCAGAGGTCGAGTAGTTGATTTCCGCCTTGGTTAACAGGCGGGAGGCGTAGTTCACGGGTCGTTCTTCTCCCTTTTCCCCCTGGCTGAGCACGGCACCCAGCGCGAAATCCGAAGCGTCAGTTGTTAGGATGAACTTTTCGCTGAAATTTGGGTATCTAAGCACCGGTTCCTTGCAGAGTGCATCCCTGAGGTCTTCAAAACTTTCCTGTTGCGCCTGTCCCCACGTAAAGGCCGCGCTCTTTTTTAACAGGCTAGTCATAGGTCGTGCGCGGTCTGCGAAGTTGGATATGAACCGCCTGTAATAACCGGCTAGGCCGAGGAATTGCTTAATGTTCTTCTTGTCAGTGGGGGCCGGAAAGCTTTTGACGGCTTCTAGATTCTTCGGGTTTAGTTTAACACCGAACTCGTCGGGGATATGGCCTAGGTACGTTACCTCCGTGCGTAGAAATTCACACTTATCCGTTTGCAGCTTGAGTCCGTGTTCTCTCAGCCGCTGTAGTAGTCGCCTGACCTTGTACCCATGTTGTTGCAAATTTGAGGAGTATACCACGATGTCATCTAGGTATACGAATAACTCTGTTCCTTGTAAGCCACTCAAGACCAGGTCCATCAAGCGCTGGAACGTGGCGGGAGCGTTCTTCAGGCCAAATGGCATTCGTGTGTATTCATAATGCCCGTTAGCCGTGGAGAATGCTGTCTTCTGTTGATCGTTTGGGTCCATCCCGATCTGGTGGAAGCCGCTGGCCAGGTCGAATACGGAGAAGTACTTCGCACCACCCACCCTGTCCAATATATCAGTTATGTTGGGGAGTGGATAACTATCTCCTACCGTTTTTTCATTGAGTGCTCGGTAGTCGGCCACCATTCTCCACCGCTTATTCCCTTGAGAATCCGGTTTCTTAGGGACGATCCACAGGGGGGAATTATATGGCGAAGACGACGGCCGTATAATCCCGTCCTTGAGTAGTCCGGCTACTTGTCTCTGGATCTCTTGCTGGTGGACCGGAGGAAAGCGGTACTGTCTGGTGTGGATAGGCACATTATCAGTAGTAGTAATTTTGTGCGTCAGCGTACCTGTTTTTCCCAATTTGTCTCCGGCCAGGTGGAAACAGTCCGAGAATTCTTCGATGATCTTGGTCATATGTTTTCTTTCTTCCGTGTTGAGATGTTCACTTCGGAGGCCCCTGATGATCCGGGTGACGCGATCCTTGCTCATATTTTCTTCAGGTTCCTCGTCAGATTCGGCATCTTCCATAGTCAGGTCATAGGGCTCTAATTCCTGCGGAGCAATAGTGATCTCTACATCTTCCTCATTGGAGTTGGTTGCTATCGTGTAACATTTCCCGCCGTGGTTCCGCACCGCTACCTCGCCGATGTAAACCTTTGGAGGCATGGTTAGGCGGGGTAGGTACCCTTCTTGAATCCCATTATTCTTCAGTGGGATGGATACCTGTGTCCTACTCCGAGCGGCTAGGCGTAGAGTTGCTTGTCGAAATTCCTTCTCCACAATGTCGATCTCTCGTCTATTACAAAAAGGAATGGGTTTAATAGGTGCCTCACAAGAAACAATAGTTTTGTGATGAAACGAGATTTCCGCCTGATGTTCGAGGCAGAATGGTGTTCCAAGGAGTCCGTCCCCATCTATACAAGCGTTGTCGTGTACATAAAACAAGCTGGTTTTACCTAAGGTAGTGAGGGTCGTAGTTCCAAGAGTGTACAGCGGTTCTTGCGACACCCCTAAAATTTCTGCAACAAACCTCTCGATGACTGGGGCGGACTCCCCGAGCGCATCGACGTGTACCAGGTTTACTCCAGCGCCGGTGTCTACCGTGAAGTGTCCTTCGCCCTTCTCCAGTTCTGGCGCTCTGATCCGGATTCTGGGGGCTGGGGCTTGCGCAATATGGCACAGGGTGCGAACTCCGGCTGCGTTTCTCTCCTCCCCCCATCCTCGAATCGGATGTTCTTCTTGACTTCCGTTGGATCTGCGTCGTGTCGTCCGCCCTCGTAGTTTAAAGAATTCGTGGAAGGCGAGGCAGCTGAATCACGACGGGAGGATCCATGCGGGGATGAACGGCGAGATCGGTTCTGCACTTCCTGCTGCTTACGCATTAAGGTCTGGCAGAACTCAATCGCGTGGCCTCTGCGTTTACAATAAAGGCAAGGCGCATCCCTCTCCCCCGAGGGTGATCTTTCTCTGGAAGGAGACCGGGAAGAATTATTGTTAAGGACGCGCATACCAGCACTGAAGACTCTTGCCAGTGCCGTGGGGCTGAAATCATAATGCCTGGATCGCCGTGGGCGATCCGCACTAGATGAAGTACTGGCATCCTCGGTTGTAGTCATCACGATGTTGTCCCGTCGCCCTCGGTATCGACTGCCACGGTCTTCCCTCGTATCGTACGATCTTCTAGCCGGGCTGTAGTCGGATCTACGTCTTTCGTCGTGTCCGGCGTGCGCTCTAACGGGTGAGTCGTCTCGATCGACATCCCGGAAGTACCCCATGGCCTGCCTCCGATTTCTGCGAGCTCGATCTTCTTCGATGACGAGGTCATAGGCTTCATCCAATGTTCTTGGTTCCTTTGGGGCTATGCTGTAGTATATTCTCTCCGGCAAGCCCCGAAGGAAGTTATCTAAAGCAGTTCTTTCCATATTAGCGACGTACTCACCGCTATTCTGGTAAGCGTTGTGGATGGCGTTACGCGCCTTGTACACCAGCTTGGTGGTCCGTCCGATGTATCCCGCCAAGGTTTCTCGGTCTTGTATTTGTAGTCTACCGAGTTCCGCGAGGTAGGAGGCGGGATCTCTCCCCTGGGCGTACCTTTTCTTCAGGTGATTAACCAGCTGGTTGACGGTGGTAAACCTCTTCCCCTCGACACAGACTCTCGCTGCTCCTACTAGTCTGGTCTGTACCAGCCTGACGTACTCCTCTTCGTCTTCCGTTTCGATTATCGTGAAGCCATCGCTGATCTTCCGTAAGACTTCGGTAAGCGGTGGATGTTCACCATCAAACTCAGGTATCCGATCGACTATCTTGAAGAGGGTATCCTGACGTCTAGATGTTCGGGTGTATTCAATGAGAGTGGACAGCAGATCGTCAGAGTTGGCCATGTTCCTGTTGTTGCCTCGCCGAGGTTCGATTCTATTTCCTGATGTAGGTTCTATCTCAAACTCGGGTGCAACCTCGGTAGGTGAAGCGTCTTCGGGTCCCCTGGCGTCTGCCTCCCGTGTCACCGCGTTCAAGGTTAGATGTAAAGCGTGTTTCTGAGAGGGAGAGAGTATGCCGATTAGTGGAGATCTTCGACCAAAGCTTACCTCTCCCTCTAGGGTCGGTGTGGTCGGCGAGTCTACAGAGTTCGAGCGGCCAGTCCTTTGTGACATGTGACAGCCAGATCTTCTCTCTTCAAGTTGTTGATTTTCCTTCTCAGCTGGCTTGGGATGACCCGCCGTTGAGCCTCAGAGTCCGTTCGGTGTCTCGGTAGTAACGGTATAGGGACAGGGAGTGGTTACAGGAGTATGAAGATCGGCAGGAATTCGGAATAGAATTTGAAATAGGTATTCCACGTTATATGTATTGGTAAATAATCAAATTCTGAGCAATATTACGAAATAATACAAAAATACAATGAATTTAGTTCTTTAACGTTACACTGCACTGGCCGCGTATCGCGCGATTGGAATGTACCGCGTCAGCAGATTCGTTACGGCGCGACGTTTGCTAAGGCCGTTGACGTACGGCGGCTCAGGTTCGCACTAGGTCACTAGGTAAAATCACAGAATGCACAGTTTAAGCATACCCCACACTTAGCACCATTTGTTACGAGCAACCGAGCTGAAGGCTTCGGGTGTCGAGTTCTTATATAATTTAAAGAGAGTAATCTCCGAGCGGCTGCAGATTACTCTCGTGGGCTTGCTTGAACTAAGTCCTAAGGACACCTGCGCAATCTGTGAATTGACTAGGAGATAGTTATATGTCGAATATAGATTTATTCAAAAACACAAAGAGAAAATACCATAAAATTGATAATGAGATATAATGAACTATACTAAAGACTAATTTCGTATAACATAAATATAGCAAATGGCATAGATGTACGAATGAACACGAATGAGAATATATATAAGATAAGGTAAGGTTTAATTAGATAAAGGAAGATAGAGTAGGAAATGAGTCTACCGAATTTACTCCGAAACGTCAACCGAGCCAACTCCAAGAACCCACCGTCAAGCGACTTCTTACGCGGGAATCCAGGTGCAGCTTATGCCGGGCGTTCGATGAGAGTCAGCTGTCTTGTTGACTTGGCGCAATGAGCGACCGTTTTCCTGAGAGGTTGACAACAGAGGACCTTCTTCTATTCCGCGCCCTGGTCTGCTTCACACTCACGTCCGTTGTCTGAGTCCTCGTTGACGGCTAGGTGTGGCTTGCGAGAGCGTTTGGAGGGTGAGCACTTTGTTCAGCTATCGGTAATATTTCGACTGAGTGGCAATCACCTCGGTTTCGATAACGAAACCTCGGGTTGCCTTTCGGTGGGGTTTTTCGCAAGTCGCGGAGTCGACACTTATTACCCCGATTCATTTCCTGCTCTGCCTTCGGTCGAGCGCGATCGTGTAGGAATGCGCTGACTGTACTACTTGCAATAGAATTAACTTGGGAAAAAAAATGAGAAAAAGGGCCGTTCGTAACAGTCGTAAAGTCGGACCTCACTGATTCGTGTAGAGATATCGAAAAATCATTTCAAGAGCTACATACTTGGCGGGCACATTCCTTTCTCCCACTCTGCTACAATTATTCGCTGCACCTTTTGCAGTATATTTCTTTCAGCCTGCATCTGCCAGAGTGAACAGGCATTCGAATGGAACTTGTTAGTGCAGAGAAGTAATTCATTTTCAAAATTTTAATATCTTCAAAATCTAGATCATTTGCATCGATTTAACTCTCAACTGATTATTTGTCGATTGAAGAATTCGAAATATCTTTCGGTCTGAATGCATTATGCCCCGTTTTATTGCGTTACTCGATAGGATGGTCTACTCCGAATGAGGGTTGGTTCAATGCCGTTATTACCTCTGTATCAGGATTCACTGACCCAGCGAACCAAAATGGATAGGGGAATATTTTTTTCGAAGATTTCGGTACCCGAAATCTTCAAAAAAAATATTCCCCTATCCATTTTGGTTCGCTGGGAAGATAGTGTTTGCAAATAACAATTGACGGTTTTCTAATTATTAACGATAATTCATAAGCAATTGATGGTTTCCTGATTATTTCCGACGGTTTTTATACTTTAAGTCCCTCAATAATCGAGTAGGAGTAAAGATGAAAGGTATGAAATTGTCTAGCAGGAGATTCTCACATTTATCACTGATAAAGTAATTATGAACTTGTATAATGAATATAAACTATTGATTTTGACCTTGTACTCACACCTGGCGTGCCTCGCGTCAAATACATCAGATATGATATTAAGAACTGAAAGTTATATTTGAAGAGAAAGTGATCTCAAATTATTATTAAAATGTCCGTCACGATAATCAAAAGAAATTCTTCATCTATCGATATATTGCGAAAAGTTACATCATTTCGATTGTTCCGAATCATTTGAATCAGTGTTCACAATTTTATCCGATCATGAACATCAACGCAGGTTCGTCTGAAATCTAGCTCTGTTCACATAGGCTGTATACCTACAATATGCACTAAATAAACTATCAGAACTCGCGAGTCTCCACTGTCAATGGACTCAGAAACTCTGTTACTGAAGAAAGCCAGAACATCAAAGGATTATGAATCAATAATTTTGGAACCTGTTTATGCAAATCATATACTATACAAGATGTATTTATTAATTATCAATAAATATTTGAATAGAAAGTAACTCAATCGTTTTTACTCATGTTTTGTTCATAATAACGAGACTGATGTTAGGAATATAGTGGGAGAAAGGAATGTGCCCGCCAAGTATGTAGCTCTTGAAATGATTTTTCGATATCTCTACACGAATCAGTGGGGTCCGACTTTACGACGTATAACTGCAAGAAGCTCGTGGTGCTTGGCATTATTTCCTGATTTGACAAGTTTTTGTATTTTTTCCGAGTGGCATTCTTTTTGTACTTGGCGATATTTTTTACATTTACAATGTTTTTGCGGGGTATTTCACTATTTTTTGTAAGTTGCGGTCGAGATTATACAGGAACCGATAAATAATATGGTTGTTTGTGGAAGTGGTGGTGAAAGCATTGTCGATACAAAAACGAGGCCGCGTCTTATTTCGTGGGCAGTGATGCAAAGCATATGCTATTTATTAGTTTAAATTAAAAATGTGTGTGTACACAATAAGTTTCACACTCAAGAACAAAGACTTAGATAATATCAAACCAAACACTGAAGTTTTCAATAACACTCAATTTTTATGGACTATGTAATGAAAGTGAGTACTCTGACATTGTCGCTAGTGTGACACGAAGGACTATAACTTTATTCAAAGTCGTACTGGATTTCACAAGGCAATGTGAAACTCAAAACCGAGGCAAGGCTTATATAATTGTGAATCACTAGCGACTATACAGCGCAAGCTAAAAACTATTATTACTTAAAAACTACACGTAGTTCTCAACCAATCCCAACTCTACACGTCCACTCTATAGAAAGACTGTTCATAATCATTTCGCTTTTCTATCATACATGAACATGAAGTCTCGACAATCCTATTGTAGAGCCAAATATTGCAGCTCGCATGCAATCTTGAAGATTGGACCTACATAATCATGAGGTATACCAATACCAGTTCAAACTATACAATACATATAATCATTGCTTACTATAGATACCTATAACTAGTGAAAGCTTAATTAATAATATGTAGTGACTACAATAATCATAATGACAATTCATCAGAAAAAAGCTACGTAAAGCTGTTTTGCATAAAAATCAAGAGAGTACAGATAGTTGATTATGGCTATGATGCATGTATCACTAATTACATGTTTACAAATGAGCTACAAATACAGTAAAATTTTATGGTTATGGTGCATTCATCAGAAATTATAATGATTTTGAAGTGAGTCCAAAGTTCTTCATTCCAATATACTTCCCAAATACATAGGTAGCTAGCTGTTGTCTTAAGGCCCATCCCTAGTCGCCCACCTCCCTTTTGCCGAAAAAGGGGCGGGGGAGGCACATCTCGATTATTATCCGGGCCCAGGCGTCGAAGACGCAAAAATAAAATGCAGAGCGGCGATTCTATTTCAATTCCAAACACATACGTCCGAAAATATGTTTGTTTTATGCGAAAATAGAGCTGCAGCACCGCTTTTAGATTTGTCAAATGTCAATTTCCTCGGCGGCCATTATTATGTAGCTGTTTGCCGAGTTTCGCTGGGCAGGGCGGTAAGTGGCGCCACGAATATATTGCTCCAACGCAAGGATAGTACACTAAGAGAGTGATATCCTTGATATTCGTGGCGCCACTTACCCTAAACTCGGCGTACAGCTACATAGTAATGGCCGTCGAGGAAATTGACATTTGACAAATCTAAAAGCGGTGCTGCAGCTCTATTTTCGCATAAAACAAACATATTTTCGGACGTATGTGTTTGGAATTGAAATAGAATCGCCGCTCTGCATTTTATTTTTGCGTCTTCGACGCCTGGGCCCGGATAATAATCGAGATGTGCCTCCCCCGCCCCTTTTTCGGCAAAAAAGAGGTGGGCGACTAGGGATGGGCCTTAACGAATTAATTTTTTGGGTGGCATATTAGAATGGCGATTCAGAAACACATTCTATATAACGGTTCATACATATGTACGTATAGAATAGTCAAAATTCTTTGTGGTTTGCAGACCGATTCAAGGCGGTCCTTTCGAAAGGTTGGTGTCTGGCACTGAGCATCAGGATTGACTGGCTGTAATTAACTTGACGTACAATGTCATATATGGCTGCAACTTGTGATCGGTAGACCTATAAGAAAATCAGAATATCATAGTATTGCGTTATAATAGCATATTTGATTGGTTATTATGATCGAAATCTTGTGTTCAAGTAACCTATGATTGAAATTATTATTTACTAACAAACTGCAAAATTGTTGGGTCAGCTAATTTCTTTCCTTATTTCAATTGGTAGTACATCTACATATCTATAGTTTGTCATGTTTTTCTGTCTTGATTCTATCTCAAAGTAATTTCAGTAAATAAACAAAATAGAAACCTTACATTTTGAACTCCTTCGGAAATTGTCAGAGTATAGGCCCAGGGATCAATCTGATGGGGTAATGTCAGATATATCTTACTAGTGCTTCCAACGTATGCACGTGGGCCTGTACATCTTGGGATAATCACAGCTACCAATCTCCATAATTAGAATCTATGTAATAAAATATCAATAAGATTAATAAATTAAAGAAATATCAAACCTCAATTTGTAATATATATTCACTGCAATCAAAGACAATTGTATTGACTGATATATCTGTAACTGATCTATTTATCAAGATTTCAAAAGCTATACATAGATAATTGAGAATACAATAGAATAAGCTTACTTGACTCAGTAATTATGTTTTCGTTGAACCATCCTTGACTTGCAGAGATCATTTGAGAATCTGTATCTTCTGAATACACAGGCATTGTATTGCCCTACAGTAGGCAAATTGCATGCAACTATTGATAAGGGTACGGGTGTAATATATGTCTGTCTAATCATATTGAATCTACTATTTGCATTCTCTGATTTCTTGACAATATTAGCAATTTATAACACTAATATGTATGCGTATACACAAAATAAGACAGGTATTCGCTATACTACTTAACTTAATTTAATTAATGAATCATCAACAATTATAATTTCTACATCGACTATCTAGTATCGGGAATGACTTGCTTTTCAAACTTATATCTCTACTTATATTGCACATGTACGTAACTATAAAGACATAATATAATAGTTGAAGAAAGCTAACACCATTTTTTGATAATCCAAATTTAGATCTGAGTATATGTAAAGCGCTTACAAATATTTTATATCTATATAATAGACTTCTTATACACATCAAATAATGTATCTGGTCACTAAAAGTTGAGAACTACGTGATCATATTCCCTGTAACGAGCTAACACTTGATCGGTCTTATGATTGTGATTAATCACGAATTAATTATTACTATCCTGTAAGAAACACGAGAATTAGTGCATAAGCCTCTCCATGCATATTATATTTTGATATAGTTATGTATGGTAAAAACATGATTATCTTCGGCTACTTCTTAATACTGAATATCAAAGTTTTAATATGAACCATGCTGTGCAACTTTTCTAATCAACATGACATACCATAGTTTTTGTTTGAATATACGGTATACGATATATACCCATAGTACAGTATATTTAAAAAAAAACTTAGGAATATGCAAATACGTTTGAACCCGGTTATATGCATGAAGAGGTAAATATATGAACGAATAGTCAACTGACATATGTGGGTTAAAATAGTTTGCTCAAATGCCTGAAACTTGACATAATATGAATTTTATAAGCAAATGTATTTGGCAACGTTTTAACTTTCAGTTTCATTAAATGATGATTTGTTTGTTATATAGTCATTCAAATCGTAATTCGATTCGAAGTGATTGTGAGAGATCAGAATGTACCGCCGTGGTTGATAGTTGCATTTCAGAATGATCCTGTCATATCATGCAACAGCATTATCATTATACATGCGTGTTGACTGTAATTTTATAGTGACATTGTTTCATACAATAATTGCATATTTATAATTCTACTTAGCATGCAAGTGAATATTCTTTGATTTTGGACATATTTTAGTTGCCTTCTTTATTCTATAGTTTTTAATATGTTATATTAAAACTATAGGCACTGAAAGTTTTATGTGAATGGTCATCATATATAATAATATGTCACTTATAGCTGCTTTTTGTATATGAATAAATGATACCTTGAATACAGGTAGTATAAAATACTTCACTGTCTGGCATTGCATATGTCAAATACTCTAATTTGTATATGGTGCATATCACATTCGTTCTTTTATAAAATCAAGAATCTGGACCACATTTATCTTTATAACATATCTTCATTGTTAACGTGAGACTATACAATGTGTATTTCCATACAGGAATAAGAAGAGAAACATATAGGATTATTTTTCAATGAGTGAATTAAAAGAAATCAAAATGTGGTATAAGATAGATTACTATTCACAATCGTATAAGTATAAAATAAATTGCAAATCTTGTTTTTAATGTAGTCAATGACTAAATAAGAGAAGGCCCAGCTTGAACTCTATTGTGAGAACTTAATGTGAAAACAGCAAATTTTACGTAATAACGACAGCTTCATTTTCTAATTTTCAGCTGATGGTAAGATATTATGAACAGGGTCTTTTCGTATTCAGTCACTGTACACAATATTTGTATGTATGCATATTACATATGTATGTACATGAAGAAAGGACAACAGTTGACTCAACATATATGTAGGTATAACTAGATTAGAATTGTGGCTATTAAAGACAATGTGTTGCAAGCTTTAAATAATTATACCTGAGATTTAGATACATGTATCAATTTTGCTATTTTCAAACAAATATATATTGTTGAGTCAATGATCCTGCTTTTTCATTGTACCATATGTAATATATAAGATTTTTTATTGACAGGTCATTCTGGAAATACAACTATCAACCGAAACGGTATATTCTGTTCTCTCACTGACGACCATAATTATAAGTTTGCAATTTTTATATCTTACAGATTGTGAATCAACGATAGTCTGTGATTGTAACATATGTCAAATTATTGACTACCATCAATTTTCATTTCATACATATATTGTTCCCTTGGGACCCTTGTGTGTCAGTTGACAATAAATATTCATGCAATGGGCTATTCACTATATGCAGCTTGCTCATGTCATACTAATTGTGTATGGTATCTACACAAATGCATTTGAAAATGTTGGACTGCAATATTAGAGTCTGCGAATCTTTCGATTTTATGAGTGATGTCTAATAATAATATTGCATGAATTCAGACCAAAAGCATCGTTATATTCGACCAATCAATTGGTAATATGTCAGTCGAATATTATTATATAATATATTTTTACAGTTTGATATATTAGACTGCAATATTAGAGTCTGCGAATCTCTCAATTTTATGAGTGATATCTAATAATAATATTGCATGAAATTAGACCAAAAGTTCCGTTATCTTTGTGACCAAGCAATTGGTAATATGGCAGTTAATTATTATTATATAATATATTTTTACAGTTTGTTATATTATACTTCAATATTAGAGTCTGCGAATCTCTCGATTTTATGAGTGATGTCTAATAATAATATTGCATGAAATTAAACGAAAAGTTCCGTTATTTTTGACCGAGCAATTGGTAATATATCAGTTGAAGATTATTATATTCTATTCAATATCAACAAGTAAGCGTCTTTAGCTCCTCGTGGCCAAATCATGTTGCGCACTTGCATGTCGTTAACACTCAGCCAATTATTTAATTTATTTTTCAACATAACAGTATAATGACCACTCTCGAGATTTTCACCGTAGTGAAATATGGCACTATTTACTTTGTAATTGTGACTATCGAGTACTACTTTTGATGTTGGAATAGCGTTGACTTTGAAGTTACGAATTTTCGTTGCTTGATTATTTGTATAAGAAAAAAGCAATAATTGTAGAACCAGAATTTGTGTAACGGAAGCAATGGTAATATTTTGTAATTTATTTTTGTTGTGACAATTTTCACACGCACTATCAATTCTTTACCATCGCGACACCGACTTAACCAGATTCTGAAGATTGCTTGGAGACTTTTGCTTGCAATTATTTTCGATCGGTATGGGTACTATATAATTTAGTTGCTGGTTCTTCGTCGTGAAACCGCAATCACTGCACCGAGTAGTGGTGATTAATTGGTGTTCAATAGCGTTACGTAGTATATCAGATTTGGTACATAGTGCAGTCAAAAATTCTGCAGCGTCTTGTTGTGTCTGTGTTTTGAATTGTTCTCCAGAAAATTCCCGTACGCTAAGTGAACTCAAATTTGTATCCCCCGTAAGATAGGCGTGAGCTAATAACTCCAGTGGATCATTGTTATGACGCTGACTGAGCTGTCGCAAAATAATCGGACAGTGAAATATACACTGAACAGTTGCATTCGCATAACAAGAAACATTGTCCACATTCTCTATTATCTCCGACAACATTTGTTGTGTCGTTATGGAATGTGGGACTCTCCAATTCCACCTGTGCGTTCAGGGCATGCTTGGGAATCGACCATATCGTGTCTGGTATTTTTGATTTTGATATGCGCGAGACATCGATCGTAGGTAACTCTGGCCTGAACTGTTTTCTGAGTCGGTTGTATTCGACTAGTGCCGATTCTTGGACTTTGATCGAATTTGGATCTAAGTTGATCACATGTAATCCTTCGAGTGACGTGACTCTAGACAAAGCGACATAAGCTTGTCCAGATGTGAATATGCTGTTGCCGATATCCATGACTACACTCGTCAAACTCAGTCCTTGACTTTTGTGAATTGTAATTCCATAGCTGAGGGACAAGGGAAATTGTCTTCTAAAAATAAATGCTCCATCCATAACTTCGAACTTTGTTGAAATTCTTTCTATGGTATATTCTTTTCCCGATGATAGAGCAATTGTCAACGATTCGACCTTATTGTGGTCATTTATGGCTTTCGAAATCGAGGTCACATGACCTATTGTGCCGTTGACAAGACCTCCAGTTATATCGATGTTTCTTCTGACCATAATTTTTGCTCCAATTTTGATCGTAATTGTCTTTGCGAGACCGGCAGTGCGAGAGCTGTCTTCGTTTTCTTTGTTCAAAAGTTTTGATATTTTTTTCTTCAAATACGGCACACAATCAACCGTATCCTCCGCAATCAGTTTTATTTCATTGCTCTGAATTTTTGCCAGCATTGCTGTATTTAAAATATCGCACTGATTCCTGGTGGCAAATAAGCAAACTGTATCAACTGGCAACTTATTGATATAGTCACAGAGCTCGTCGAGTCTACCGTTCACAGTTTCGGTCACAAATTTCAATTTTCTAGATTGTAGAATGTCTATGTCATCACTGGATGACATACCAAAGCGGACTCGTGTTAATATTTCTTGATACGATGAGTCGTTTTGCTGTCGCATATTTGTAGTTAACTCATCGTACGTGAATAAATAGGACCATAAATTAATAATCCCCACAGAGCCTATATATTTTTGTACTTTATCCTTTGATAATTTTACAAAGGGCGAGTGATCATTTACAGGTGGTAGTTGTAACAAATCACCGAGGAGTATAATATGTTTACCACCAAACCAACCATCTTCTCTATTATTCGTGTCAAATATTTCACACAATCTCAAATGGATGTACGCAAATGTGACATTTGAAATCATCGATACTTCATGAATAATGAATAAAACCACGTCTTTTAATTCCTGTCTCAGAATTTTTGAGACCTGGTCAGATAGTTCTTTATACTTTGGAGTACCTCCATGTTCTATGGGTAATTGAAATAACCGGTGGATTGTTAACCCATCGATGTTGAAAGCTGCCAGTCCTGTCGGTGCCGTGACAGCTGTAGCTTTACCCAGGATCTGTTTCGTCCAGCATCTGATGGTTTTGATGAGGTAACTCTTGCCAGTACCACCAGCACCACTGATGAATAATCGCAAAATTTCTGTGTTGGTATCTGAATTCAGAATATTTGTAATATCATCAAATATTCTTTTTTGATCGCTGTTCAGTCCAGCTATCATTGTATGAACGTCAACTTCGGCAAGGTGTTCCTCTACCTGATTGAACTCTTGCATAGCAACGTTAGCCTCAACAGGCTCAAAGCCTAATGGATTATCCATATTGTCTTCGCTTTCTTTACTCAGTACGCTCATCCCGCGAGTTAGATTTTCCATTTTTTCTTCGATCATTCCCTTCATGTAATCGAACCCTTTCTGAATATCCGTCATGCGCTCGTGATATTTTAAAGCTTCCATAAGCTGTACTTTTGATTTGTCAAAAGCTTCAGCATAGGAATCACAGTTGCACTTTAATTCATCGACATCTCGCCACGGTTTGAAAATCAGTAACAATGCATAGAAATATTTCTCCGGCTGTACATTAACATTATACTTGTAGTGATTTATCAAATAACCACGTGATCTTTTCTTCAGATACAAACCTCTACCAAGTTCGTACACTTCCACGTCACTATTTACTGGTTTTATTTTAGTGACTTCATACCATTTTGCGAATTCGTACAAGTGTACCGACTCTAACTGCTCAGGCCTGTTTGGATAATGATCGTCGATAAGTGATGGCCAGAAAATATCTGTCGATTCTGGTTTGAGTCCTTGAACAGTTTTGTAAGGTTCTAGTTTCCTGTTCCTCACTTGGTTTATATCCAACCATTTAATGGTTGTGTCAGCGTCAGTTCCATACAGCGAAATTCCCAACAATGTGTCGGCAGCTTCAAGAGCCCCGCATTCTCGGTTATTCAAACTGCGCAAAGCGACACTCCAAAGTCGACTGCACAATGACTTAGTCGAGTTAATGTCATCAAAAATTTCTGTAACATTATTCGATTCTGTTTTAGTCGTGTATTTTGTGCAGTAATAATTGAGTATTGTTTACTTTTCACCGATGAACTGTATGTCCATGTTTCCTTCCCATGCGGTGAGTCCAGTAGGATTGTAGTCATTAATATACGCTTCCTCATCTGACCGTGGTAGGTCGTAGAGTCTACTTTTTGACTTCAACTGTTTTCTACCTGCTATTGATATAGCCACATCTCTCATGATCATCGAATCGGTAACTGGCCTGGGGAAACCAAATCTACACACTTTGGAGTAGCCATGTTTATTCTTCTTATTACGCATACAGTAATCATTGTGAGAGTGTCTTTGATGCGTGTCAACTCGTCTATATAATGTAGGCGATATGTTTTTGTCAGGCATTCTGCATGTGGCGTACTTTGTTATGAATTTAGCGACTTCTTCTGTGGACGACTCTCCAATCACGGGAGCGTCCTTAATCCAAATTAACAAATGGAAATGCTGCGTACCCCTGCCTTGGTATTCTCGCCTCCAGAAGTAATGAGTTACTTGTCCGATTGGACAATCAATTGAAGTAATAAACTTGAGCATTGCCTGGAATTTATTGTCAAGATACCGTGAGGTAGATACAGGATCGCTAGCTATCAACTGGCTCGTTGACATACGAGCCATCTTTGGTCCATTGACCTGACGAATATATTCGGCCAAATCTTCCCACATCCATTCACTGGGACTCAACGTGAGAAACCATGTTGCTGGACCATAATTCTGGACCATACAAGTTAGGTCATTCCTTGGTTTACGCCAATACTGATCAGTATTGCGTAGTCTACCAAATATGGTGGTCAGATTTCCTTCGAGTTGCTCCTTGGACATCAGTTCCAAACAGTTTCTAGCGTTTAGCTTCTCTCGCGGATTGATTATATTTAATTTTTGGAAAATACCACTATTTAATTGACGAATATTCGAATCGTTCAACAGGTAGAAAATATACTGTATGTTCAATCGGAAACAAGCATGTTTAGACATTATTCTGCTCTTGATGAAGTCATACTCCCGTAGACGGACTGTTCGGTCCTGGTGGTGGCCGTTAATACCGTGATGATATAGATCGGGAAAGCACATTACATCCAGACTCTTATCCCAGTTGCTCAAAGGTGCTTCGTTAACCTTAAGCATTTGATACAGAGCCGAAGCAGTTTTGTTCTCTCTATCTTCATGTATCGGATAAATTGTAAATTGTTCGCAATATGCGTCAGGATCAGTGATCTGAGTTAACATTGCTTTACGTAACACAGATTCTTCATCATTGCACTCTAACGATCGGTCTGCGGACCCTTCCGCCGTTCCACTTTCAGACTATATCTGAACTTCAACATCATGTTTCAGAGATTGCAAAATTAATTCACTATTTTCTGGGATCCTAATTTGCGAATAAAACTGATTGTTAGCTTCAAGCCATGTTAATGCTTCATGAATTATTCTTACGTCTACTAATTTACTCCAAACAATCTTGGATTTATTTGGAATGCCACAAACCAATATAGATAGTTCATGATTAGGGTTTATTGCATCTGTTGGTAATGGTAATTTTTTCAAAGTTTCTTCCAGTGGCAACAGTAAATGAAACGTTCTACCTTTTACTTTTTGTATCTTGTGGCTGTGAGGCAAATTTTTTTTCTTGGATGCAGTTCCCATCCTTTGAACTATTTGAAAAGCCTTTGCTCTCTGGATCAAGATTTTTTCGTAATCATTAAGTATTGATAGAATGACTGGTCTTTCTTTCACAGCCAGTTGGTTTAATACACAAGTGGGCGGCAGCTCACCGTGACGAAACTTATCTAAACAATAATGGCAAATGAAACCAGTATCATTGTTAGTGGAATCTATATATTGTTTCAACTTTGACCAATGAGAACCTGAGAGAGGTTTTCTTAGTCTGTGAATTTCACCCACGTCTCTCCGACAACAGAGTTCCTCACAAGACACACAAACCAAGCGTGGTGAGTCCATTGAACGTCTCACTAATGCCTCAAATGCCTGTGAATGATTGGAAATAATCTCATCTTCATCCAGTGTTATCTCTTCCAAGCAGGGTTGACGGGCTTGAGCTTTTTCTTTTGTCTCGATGGATATTTTTGTCAGGAGTTTCAAATCTCCACGAATCAAGGCATTATCCAGTACATTTATTTTTGCAATGAATTTAATTACTTCGTAAATCTGTCTTGCAAAATATCTCATCCGCGGGTAATGAGCAGATAAAATCTGTACTGGTAAAAGTTTTGAGTTACAGCTGACGGGACGTGTGTAGCAGATGGGTGAATGACCAAGTCTCAGGCCTGATTTGTTTACACTACAAATATTAATTTGTTTCACATTGTTCCGAATATTGGACAATGTCCAATTGCTTATAACCTCTAGTAGATGTTGAAGTCTATCAATCGTGTGTGAATCAGGCTTGGCACACATTTTGGAGCAAACCCATGATTTATGAACATGCTTGCTCGGACATACAGGTAAAACATTGGTAATTTGTCCTGTTGCGGTTGTGACAAGCGTATTGGTTGCAATTGTCAACCCGTTATATGCGGTGTCTGCAAAGTAAGCTTCGGATGAACCCGTATGTTTAGAATCACCGCAGAGTGCAGCAGTCTTTGATGGTAAATCTGATGATGATTCTGCTGCTCGTATCAAAGATACTTCAGCATTTCGTTTCAAATTGGCTAAGGTCTTCTTCACATTAGAAACAAAACCTTGTCTGGAGTGGATGCACCACTTTATTAGCTTCTCAGCTTCAATTCTGGACTTGGGTCCTGAGCTGAGACCTATTTTTGTTACCAATATGTTGGTACACCTCTCTATCGATCCCAAGAACTTCATTATATTGCTCTTCGTGTTCATGTGTCGATATTTCTTCAATATATTCTTCGAGGTAACCAATTTTCGAATTTCTGTTTTCTTTTCTTTACATTTGTAGTAATATTTTTTATTCGTTTTTTTTTTATTTGTTGGATCAGCACTGTATTTTGTTTTTTCTTGAATTTTTTTCACTTCAGGATTTCTAGCGTATTTTGCTTTTTCCTGATTTTTTTTTACCTCAGGATTGGCAGCGTATCTTTTGTTTTCCTGATTTTTTTTTACCTCAGGATTGGCAGCATATTTCTTCTTTTCCTGATTTTTCTTTACCTCAGGATTAGCAGCATATTTTGCTCGTTCTTTTTTCTTTTTATCTCAGAATTTGAACCATATCGGATTCTTTCCTGTATTTTTTTAATTTCAGGATTTGCAGTATATTTGGCTTTTTTCTGAGCTTTAATTTTATTCGAATCAATCGCATATTTTGCTCTTCGGGTAGCATTTTGAATTTCAGCATCGAGAGCAAACTTGCTTGGCTGTAATATATTGCTAACTCCTGGACCGGTGGCAGATTCCTTGTTTGGCTGATTTTTTGTTATATCTGATTGACCGGAATAACTAACTCCGTAGTTTTTACATGCCTTTGCCTGTTTTACTGCATAATCTTTTCGTCTTTCCTGGTTGATTTTGTCTTTGTGACATGCCCACCATTTTCGTTTCCGATCTGCACTCCTTTCTACTGCGCTGCCGTTTGGTTGGATTCGATGCTCATTGTCGAACCTGCTACCTGCCTCTAGAACATGACTAGTGTGCGAATTCGGCTGCGATACAGTTTGACAAATTGATGCGTAGGTCTTTATTCGTTCCTGCTGATTGTTTACTAACAATGTTTCCACTGCAACTGTAGGAAAATCAATCAACACTTGTAGGTCCAATACTTTTAATAAATGGCATCTTAATGTGTATGTCGATTTGATATTCCCCGTGTTATCTATTAAATATCTTTGAGTAGTCGGATTTATTCCTAGTGTCAGAGATGTTGCAATGGCACATGCTAATACTCCGCATGATACACCGTCAGGCTGTATCTGTACATCTTCATATACTATTTTTGAACTGCCGTAGAGTCTTGCCAAGATTTGAAGATGCAGTGGTAATAATCGTCGATGCAAAGTATCATAAACATGTACCATTGATCCGTCGTAGTATATACAGGTCCAATGACCGATTTTGTCTGCTCCAATTTCTCCACCGTAGAGTACCTGAATATCTCTCTGATTAGCTTCTACTCGTTGATACCAATGTATACCCTGGTAGAGCAACGGATCTTGTGGTTCAAAAGCTGTATTATTTTTAAGAACCTTCAAAAATGCGTTAATGCACATATCATCTAATTGTCTTCACACATCAGAAATGCACTCCGTGATTCTTGCCTTGTTTCTGCGTTCTACATCTTGAACCGTCACGTAGACATTATCCTCTTGTATGATTTCTATCATGTTCGATGAATCCATGTGAGTTGCAGCATCACAATCAACATTATTATCGATAACGATCTTAGACAATCGACGTGTCTCATTGTTCCGTTCCCTACGCTGTTTGTAGCTTAATTTCCTGGCTTTTGGCATTTTCTTACCGTAATTTGAAACGATATAGAACTAAACAACTGTTATTGGCCGAATAAATATCGTACGATTATAGAATTCAGAGTTAAGGCCAATAATTATTATTTCGGTAATACTCACAGATGTATCCAGTTACATGTGCTGCTTGTCGATTGATATCGCTGTAACCTGATGCACTGTCTTTTATTTTTAATCAGTGAATTTAAACGTTACATAATAATATATGATAATTATTGACTGAAACTTGTTATTGAACAAATTAATAAAACGAACCACGAGTATTTGTGAAATGTGCAAACGAAATAAATTCTCGAAAAAAAATGAACGATATGAATTAACACTGGTTTTTACTATGTATATTAATTATTTAACCACTCACACACCAACAATACACACTTCTAATGAGTAGCTGCAGTTAATTAAATTATCTTTAATCTTTCTACACTGAAACACTGTATTTTCACGCTGAATAAAGAAATAATGGAAAGTTAATAATCAATTCAGATCAATTAAATACAAATACTATGATAATATTAAGAATAACTACAAAAACTGAAATGAATAATGAATTTTTCAATGATCGAATTTGATCAACAATAATTTTTACCAGTAGAATAATATTCAAAATAAAGAAGCAATGAAAATTTAATTATGAATTTCGATTAATTAAATATAAGCAATATGATGATATTATGTTGAGAATAACTGCAAAAATGAAATGGAAAATGAATTTTTTAATGATCGAATTTGATCAACAGTAATTTTCACTAGTAGAATAATAGCAATTATTAGTTTAACTTGTTTGATAAACGTGGTGAACTCTGTACGATTATATCTCCTAGTAAATGAGAATTTCTTAACAAAGTGAAGTTAACATTTGTTTACGATCGCAATCTGCCGCGTCCGAAGCAATGCGCCTATTGGCTGCTTCTTCTGGACAATTTTTCAAATCTGGACAATTCCGTAAAAACGCGAGCACTTCATGGCCGCGAGTGGTGCTTGTGCGCGTCACTTCATTCAAATTCGATTCCGAAGCAATGCGCCTATTGGCTGCTTCTTCTGGACAACTTTTCAAATTTGGACAATTCCGTAAAAACGCGAGCACTTCGTGGCCGCGAGTTGTGCTTGTGCGCGTCACTTCTGTGACGTCGTAGCGGACGTTCGTGGGCAAATCTAGAGACTAGCAACTAGAATTGTCCTTTAGAACGACCTAGACGTACACTCAGTAGTTTAGTGGGTCACCAATACCGACTAAGTACTAAAGTACAGTGGATCGGATAGATCTAGTGTTTTTTGAGGGGGAATGTTCTCAGCGTCGTGGTCTAACCTTGAGATTCTCGTCTAACTATATTAGCTGGTATTAAAGGAATTGGTTGAATTATTTGAATTAAATGAATCACTTGAATTGTTGAAATTATCGAATCACTGGAATGGTTTGAATTACTTGAATTGTATGAGTTTGAATTTCGTCGTTACCTTCGCATTATTAGTAGGAAATAGAACTCTTGGTAAAGGAACGAAGGTAGAGAAAGGATTATTGCTCCTGATAAATAATCGTAATTTTTCTTACCTTGTTATGGTGTAAAGGAGAATAAAATAAAATAAAAAAAAAGGATGGACTGCGGTCGGCTGCAGGTGGCACTGGATGGTTGCAGAAATGATGGTATTTGTATCTTCTAAAATGAATTTAAAACTTGGTAAAGTTCCATTGATATTTTTTGACACTATTTATTATTTTGAATTAACACTGGTATAATTTTACAATAGATTGTACTAAAACTCTCACTATCGTAACCGATAAAATAAGAATCAAAGTTTGAAGTTAAATAAAAGGTATAAATAGCAAAAGAATGAATTTCTATGAAAAACGTTCAAGTCCCGAGTTGAAATAAGCTGATATTAAGGAAACTTTCTAAGTCCATAAAATCAGTAATATTGATATCGAAAAGAGTCTAACTTTTAAAAATCGTTGGATCGTTGAAAGTGAGCTGGATAATACTTTTTAGAACAATGGCGAAGTGAGAGCGATTTTTAGCTTGGTGGGTGTTATATATGGTAATTGAGGTGCGGGGGTCCCAAATTGAAGTGTGATAGTGGGGTAGTCTTCTCCATCTATGACCAGTGGGGGTCTTGTGGGTGCGCGGGGGTCCCAAATTGACGCAAGGTAGTAGGGGTGGCGTTCTCCATCCGTGACCGGTGGGGGTCTTGTGGATGCGGGGGTCCCAAATTGAAGTAAGGTAGTAGGGGCAATTTTCTCCATCCACGACCAGTGGGGGCCATGGGAAACTTCTCCCTTTGTTTATGCAGTAGTACATCGGTACATTCCAGGATGCTGCGTTTGTTCTTTATCTTCGTAGGTATTACGCTTTGTCTTTGACTGCGCAGCGTGTTGACACGTGTTCGGAAGGTGTCGAAGAAGGTTCTCAATAACTTGGCATCCAGCTATCGTATTTTTCTTTGTCCCCCATTTGTCCCTTTAGGTACAAGATATATTTGTCGTCATATATGTCATCCCCGTACCTTTCAGATACTGTTCGTTTTGTAGTTTGATAAGTTTATTTTCATAGTTTATAAATCTTTGATTTTACTTTGATAATCTGGTTTTAAGGGTTTTCAGTGAGAGTTAAGTATACAATAGATATAGATACTATTACATGAGTTTATAATGATTTACTTAGCTTTAATTATTTTAATAATGAGATTGGTTGAGTGCCTTCATTTGAATATAGTTAAGATTTTTCACTAATTATAGCGGTCTTGATCTGCGCGTGATATTTATTATCTTATTGAAGGTGCGCAGTCGTATGATCATTTTATAAGGCATTCTGTCTCACGGTGATTCGTTACGATTTATCATACAGATATAAATGCTAAAGTTTAAATTACCACATGTTAATTTTACATGATATCGGCAATACATTCTGAATATATTTTGGTAGTTAATGATAACGTTAAATTTTAATTGATATAATATAAAAGATCGTATGACATTTAAAAGTTAACAAAGATAATTAAAAATATCAATAGCTGATTCTGGATTTATATATCAATATTAAAGGGTTGATTACAATATATAGTATTTAATCAATAATATAAGAGTATCTTAATAGCATCAATCATTTGTAAAAAGTATAAGAGCTAGTTTGCTGATTATTGATATAGCAGTATATGTGAATGCGTATAATTCTTTAAGCGTGTGTGAAAGAGTATGTTGTATAGCTCACGATATGCATATAATAATTTGGGTATATTATGTTTATATAGGCGTTTTATAAATGAATTATAGATAGCTTATATCTATTTATGTAGCTTAAAGTTAGAATATGATGTTTTTAATTGATTAGGATATTCATTTGGTGTGTATGTATATATTGAAGTTGAAGGGATCCGTGGATAGTGTAAATATGGTATATTGATATAATGTGAATTATTATCTTATAGTTACAGTATAATAAAGCATGAATCTATTGTTAGTGTGTATTATAAGATAAGGTCCAGGGATAGCCCGAGTGTGGTGAGTCAAGATGTACTCATGTATATGTGTGTGTGTGTGTTCCTCTCAGAAGAATATCTTCCGTGTGAAGTTGGATAAGTATGTGTGTTAGGTATTTAAAGCTGAATCCAAATGTGTATTATAAAATATAATTTCTATTACTTGATTATTGATAAAGATAATGATTATTAGGTAATGGGTATAATTGCTGTGCATAATCCTGAAAATAAGGTAATGATGAGTAGCGCGGTCCGGTGAATAGTATTGCGATAATTTTATATTGAACTTGAATGAAAGTAACTTATATAAAGTTTTTAGTTAAGCGATAGCAATGAATAATGTAATGTGATTAATAATATAGCGATAGCATTTATAATATTTTATAGCAAAATCAATTATTTGAATTCTTTGATATTTATCCGCCAAGCATAAGAGAATCTCGCTGGGTAATGTCGGTAAGGTCTGAGTTCTTTAGTATTAACAAAACTGGGAAATTGTAGGTAGACAACTCCTAGCGATTTTATGAATAGTTAGTCGTTTAGAAAGTTAGACAAAAATACTCAGAGCTATACATCATAACGAGGTTCTCATATTCTATGGAGATATAGGTAATTCTAGGGATATTTTATAGTTATAAACAGAAATAGAGCATATACGTCCAGACGGACGTTACACTTCATTCAAATTCGATTCGAGTAAGTGAAAAACATGTCACTCAAGTATGAATTCGTTTCAACTATAATATTAATATACTTGTGCCACTGAAAATGCACATTGACATAATGTTCTCATCGAGGCGTTGTGTCGAAATGTGGGCTAATATATGAATTAATATAAATCGTGAGTTCTGTATCTCAAAATGCATATCAAAATTTCTCTATTCGGTTGAGGTACTTTGCGACCGATGCTACTCCGAAATACATCCGAGAATTTCATTACAAATTTTGAATTTTTGTGGATGAATCTGAATTTCAAGTGTAAATTTTCTTGATTGATGATACAAATGCGAGTAATATATCGTTAGCTATATAGAAAAGTCACGTAACTACCAAAAAGTACGATTTGTCGGAAAAACCATGACGTGCTTCAGAAAATAATTATATGATTAGCACTCAAATTTTCAAAGCGTGAAAATGTTGATAGTTACGTGACTTTTCTATTTAGCTAACGATATAATAATAATATTGTGAAATTGCACTCATAATTCATTTAACTAACAATATGTGCACTAGGGTGGTTGTTATTTTGGGTATTTTTAAAACTTAATATGTACGCACACCCCCCAGAATGCTCCTAAATATAGAAAAAAAAATTCCTGTAAAATTTGTGCCCTTAATATCAATAATAACATGTGCCTCAAAGCGACTAAAGAACTAAATGCAGAAATACATGTATTTTTGTGCATCGATTGTATGAAAATTCTCATCGTATCAGGGTTCCGGATCATGGATTCTGCTCAAACTTGGAGAGGTGTTTTCTTGGCCCGAAAAATTAGGTCCATAAGATTTCATTCCATCTTATAGGCCCTTGTTCTCTTGGCGAGCCCTACTTATTAGTAATATCCAGCGAGAGATGAATATTCGACAGGGGTGATAAAACTTTGTTTTTCTTCATCGGATTGCATGCCCTTTGCTAGAATAGTAGAATAGCTAGAATCGAGCATAACACAATAGAAATGTAAGTTAGTATGCTGAAAAAATATATTACACAGGTACAGCGAGCTCGAAATATACTGTTTGGGGGTATGCACTAGTAAAACTGATGAAATTGTATGAGAATGATAAAAAAGTAATTGTAGCAGTCCAAATAGAGCCTGGCTCGAATCATACTGCCAAATCATGATCAATATACTAGTTTTATTTGAGATAGTTCAACCAGCCTTCAAACATCTGACGATCCTGCAAATGGTCTCCCGTCACAGTAAAATAGCCTTCGGTACTGATGTTGTTGGCTGTAAAAGAATCCCGATACAGACCAGAGACCTTCAAACCCACAGGACTAGTCCAAAATCAGGTGACAAAATTAATAACGAAGTGAAATTTGAAGAATGACTTTTAAGTTCAGAAATTTTTTTTTTTTTGTTACATAATTAAATTTTAGATTATGCTTTGTATTATTTCAAGAATACATAATCAGATAGAAATCAGAAAATAAATCTTCTAATTTCACTTCCTCAATATTTTTGTCACCCAATTCTGAATGAGATCTGCCAGTCTGAAGAGCTGTGGTCAACATGGAAATTCTTTGCCATCAACATGAGTATCGAAGGCTATTTCACTGTGGCAGAGGAACATTTGCAGGCTTGCCGGAGGCTCGAAAGATAATTAAACTACTTCAAACTAGTATATTGATCATGATTTGACAGTAGGATCGAGCCACGCTCTATTTGGACAGTAACACTTACTTTTTTATTATTTTCATACAATTTCATTAATTTTGCTAGCATGTACCCACAAATAGTGTATTTCGAGGTCGCTGTACCTGTAAAATATATTTGTTTCAGCATGCTAACTTACATTTTTGTTGTGTCATACCAGATTCTAGCAAAGGGGACGCGATCCGATCAAAAAAAAACAAAGTTTCATCATCTCCGTTGAATATTCATCTACCGCTGGATATTACTAATAAGTGTAGCTCGCCAAAAAAACAAGGGCCTTAAGAGATAGAATAGAATATCATTGACTTCATTTATTGGGCCAAGGAAACACCCCTGCAAGTTTGAGCAGAATCCGTATTCCGGAATCCTGATGATCTCCTTGTAAGCCAATTTTCAGAATTTTTGATCAATTATTACGTAAGATAACAATTTTCATACAATCGATGCACAAAAATACATCTAATTTTTTCATTTAAAACTTTGGTGGCTTTGAGGCAAGTGTTGATATTGATATTAAGAGCTCAAACTTCACAAGCATTTATTTTTTAAATATATTTGAAAGGATTCTGAGGGTGCGCATATTGAATTTCAAAAATACCCAAGATAAGGACCAGCCTAATATGCACTGATATTCAAGAGTTTAATTTTATTTTGATTTCATGGAATCTTAATTTTTTTTCAACCCGCGACATAGACATGTGACTAATGTGAATAGAAAAGGTTGTTAATTTATTCTGTTCAGAATGAAAATTTAGTTTATTTACTTAGTGAATTCAGTCTTTTAATAAATCATTTAAAATAGTTAATACGTACAGAATACATCAGAATACTATTGAAGAGATGTAACAGTCACTCCATTTAGTTCAATACACCATAATTACGAACATCTTCTTACTTCATTAGAAGTTCGTTTCAATTTTCACCATGACATTGAATTAATTAATCGTATTTTATCAAAATAAATTGCAGAAGATCATACTGAAATTGAACACGACGCAGGCGATAGAATGGAGGTTCAGGTGGAGAACAATGTTCTTCCACTTGCTGAGCAGCAGCAACAGCAACGGCCAGCGCAACGACAGGCCCCACCACCAAGGGTGGAACCTGTTAGGCAGTTTATGCGTCCCGATGAAGTAGTAAGTATCATAGTGTTTTGATTAGATTTTGAAATTTTCAGTTTTCGAGATTGAATCGAACTGTAGTTTGGCCCATGAGGATTTCTATTTTAAATTGTCTAAATTATTAATTCTTAAAAATGAATAATGCCACTATATTGCCAAACATTAAATATATGGGATTTAAATTATTTCTTTGGTACAAATATGTAGAGATATAATACAAAATTCTTTTTTTCTCAGATGGCGATGATGAGACAAGTCTTGCAAGAATATGCAGCGGTGCAGGCTCAAGATAACGATGAAGATCGTGTCCGAGGCCGTGGTAGAGGCCGTGGCGGTGGTAGAGGTAGAGGCCAGGGCCGTGGAGGTGATCGAGGTAGAGGCCAGGGCCGGGCGGCCAACCGAGGCAGAGGCCAAGGCCGTGGAGATGGCAGAGGTCGAGGCCAGGGCCGTGGAGGTGGTCGAGGTGAAGGCCAGGGCCATGGGGCTGGCCCAGGCAGACGCCGGGGCCGTTGGGGTGGCCCAGGCCATAGGGGCCATATCCGTCAAGGCGGCCAAGTCCGAGGCAGAGGAGGTCGACGTGGGCGTGGCAGTGCGACTTTTATTATAAACTTTTAACAAAGGAAAAACAAAAAATACAATAATTATAAGTATAAGAATAATAATATAACGTCAGAAAATAATATAAAAATATTATATATATATATATATATATATATATATATATGTAGATTAGGTTAATTTTAATATGTTTAATAAAATTTCATTATTTTATCTAAAACCTTACATTTGTTATAATACCCACAATTGAATATACCGCACCAGTATCCGATACTACAGCTTTTTCCGGGAAGGTGTCGGGTGTTGCTGTGTTCTGTAATAGAGGAGATATAAATATGGCTAGGTACCACGTTATCAATTTGGCATTAGATAACTAACAAAAACAATAGTTCTAAAGTAATATTACCGATTTTTCAAGGATCCAGGCTCGTATGATGAGAATTTATCATTCTGTTTTTCAATCTCATCCACTGCTGTATTATCCCAAATAACAGGCGATTCTTCAACATCGAAAATTAGAGAAAGAATCGTATACACAATACACATGCATATGTATGTATGTATATATCAAATAGCGGGGTCGATTCTGAGCATTGTACTCTATGTTTAGTGATTCGAAGCTTAAATAATTTCTGAGCCATTCAGTCACCTATTTGGACCATGGACCTCAGAATTATATGGTCGGGGTGCAAGCTGTGTTGGTAGTGCCGTAAGATACGGAAGAGGACTAGTGTGTACTGATTGTTCGTGCCATTTTAAGGATCCCACTCGTAGTGTCACCTAATGGACATTGCTGACGCTATTAATGTAAACACGTTGATGACAGTTTGCTTACCAAGTAGCACTACGAGTGGGATCCTCAAAATATAGATATATAAGTATATATAGGTATTTAGATATATAGTTATAGATATAGAGGTATATGGGAAAATCCACGTGAAGTGGTAACACTTTTTGACATCGACATTTTTAATTTTTTTCAAACTTTACACATGTGTTCTTCATGGTCCGTAGAAGAGACTTCCTGAACCATTCTGCCCTAGGATCAATATTTTAGAAATGATGCGCAATTGAAATTTTGAAAGTATGCCGAAAATCGTCGCGCGCGCTCCTCTTGAATGTCTCATAACTTTTGATCCGCTGGACGGAAATAGGTTTGTTATGTATCGATTTGGAAGGTATTGAACTAATCTAACAGTTCGTAAATGTCATTTTATTTTTCCAAAAAATGTCAAATTTTCCACTTGAAAATCAATTTGGGATACTGTTTTCATTACCAGCCCCACAAATCACCGAGCTGAAAAAATTATGGTGTATTCCTGACCCCATTGTCTAATTGCACACCAATTTTGAAGGTGGAGATTCATGGGCATCGAAACGAAAAAATTGTATCGCAATGAGAAAGGCTAGTGATATGAATAATAATTGATTATTTTACCGCAAATAATCTTGAGAACGTTGAATTTTATATTTTGCATTACTTGTCCCCATAATCCTACTATCCCGATCGTAATTCTTGCGTTCCTATTGAATATGGGTGCGACACCTCAGAAATCTGGGAGCATCACACTGCGCGGCGTAGCGTTGTTGACGGAATAATTTTTTCGTTTCGATGCCCATGAATCTCCACCTTCAAAATTGGTGTGCAAGTAGACAATAGGGCCAGGAATACACCATAATTTTTTCAGCTCGGTGATTTGTGGGGCTGGTAATGAAAACAGTATTCCAAATTTATTTTCGAGTGGAAAATTTGACATTTTTTGGAAAAATAAAATGACGTTTATTAACTGTTAGATTAGTTCAATACCTTCCAAATCGATACATAACAAACCTATTTCCGTCCAGCGGATCAAAAGTTATGAGACATTCAAGAGGAGCGCGCGCGACGATTTTCGGCATACTTTCAAAATTTCAATTGCGCATCATTTCTAAAATATTGATCCTAGGGCAGAATGGTTTGGGGACTCTCTTCTGCGAACCATAAAGAACACGTGTGTAAAGTTTAAAAAAAAATAAAAATGTCGATGTCAAAAAGTGTTACCACTTCACGTGGATTTGCCCATATAGGTATGAAGATATGCATATACAGGTGCATAGATATCTAGACATAGATATATAGGTATATAGATATAGACGTATGTAGCTATATAGGTATCAAGATATAAATACAGGTACATAGATATCTAGATATATTTAAGACTTAAGACTTAAATAGATATATTGATACATAATATATCGATATATCGATATAAATAATAATAATAATAATGATAATAATAATGATAATGATAATGATAATGATAATGATAATGATAATGATAATGATAATGATAATGATAATGATAATTATAATGATAATGATAATGATAATGATAATGATAATGATAATGATAATGATAATGATAATGATAATGATAATGATAATGATAATGATAATGATAATGATAATGATAATGATAATGATAATGATAATGATAATGATAATGATAATGATAATGATAATGATAATGATAATGATAATGATAATGATAATAATAATAATTTTTTTTTTTTTTTTTTATCGAGGTAGGAGGGAAAATGCTTGATGCACTCCTAGCAGGTTCCGCACTGCTAGGGGGTGTGGGACTCTCCAAGGTGGCATACCCACTAAAAACCCTCCTCCGTGTCCATTAACCGATAGCCTCGCGCTAGCGGTTACCCGGCCTGGCACGGTTTATCACATTTCTTCAGGCCGGGCTTCCTTGAACCTGGTTAGGTGTCTTCTTCTTTGTCTATCTGCTTCTTCAGGTCCCACTTATATGATGAGTAGGTCTGAACCTCCGTCTTTCTTTTTTTGCCGTAAGACTGCTTCGATGTAAGTAGTCACGTACGTCCATTTCTCCTCGTTTTCAAGCATTTTCCCAACGATTGTTTCAGGGGTAATTTGTCCAACTTCAGCTTCCAGTATTCTTCTTTCTTTCGTCCATCGGTTGCAGACGAAGAATGTGTGGTGAGCATCGTCCTTTTCTGCGCCACAATAGCCGCATTCTGCGCCTGTCACTTTACCCATTTTGTACAGGTAGGCTCGGAAGTACCCATGGCCTGAGAGGAACTGCGTCACATAGTAATTGATCTCTCCGTGGTTTCGTTCGATCCACTGGTCCAGAGCTCTGATGAGTCTTGCTGTCCATCTTCCTCTCGGGTCCTGGTTCCATCGTTCTTGCCATGCCTCCATCGTTTTCTTTCTGGCTTCGTTTTTGGCTTCTGTTTTTCCGATCTCGCTTTTATTGCCATAAATCCACTTTCGCTCTTTTGCGAGTAAGTCGATTGGTATCACTCCTGCGATAATGAGAACCGCTGGTTCCGAAACCGTGCGGTAAGAGCATGCAACTCTCAGAGCTCCTCTGCGCTGGACTCCTGATATCCTCTTCCGGTACATTTCTTTCTTCAGTGCGTCGGCCCATATCTCTGCTCCATATAGAATAATGGAGTGAGTCACTGACATCAACAATCGTCGCTGACAAGGGCGTGGTCCTCCTACGTTTGCCATGAGTCGGCAAAGTGCTGTTGTAGCAGTAGCCGCTTTGTCGGCTGCTCGTCTAATTTGTTCCCAGTAGGTCAGCTTCATATCCAGAACAATGCCTAAATACTTGACGGCGTCAGTTGTCTGAATAGTCTCCGTTCCCACTGTCATAGGCACGTGCCTAGGGATACGCTTGCCTGTTAACAAAACGATTTCTGTCTTTTCTTCTGCCAGGCGAAGTCCGTGTTCTTCCATCCAGTGGGATACTTGCCTCATCACCTGGTTTAGCTTCCTCTGCGCACCATCTTGGTCTCGAGCGGCAATAACTGCGGCAATGTCATCCGCATAGCCGACTAAAAAAGTGTCTTCGGGCATCTCCATTCTTAATATGTCGTCATACGATATATTCCACATATCCGGCCCAAAGATGGACCCTTGCGCGGCGCCTGCTGTGACTTCCTGCTGCTGTCTCCCCTCTGTTGTCTCGTACACGAGTACTCTGTCCTTCAGATAATTTTTGATAATCCCGAGCAGATAGGAAGGCACTTTAAATTTGCATTCCAGTGCCTTAATTACGTCCATCCATCTTAACGAATTGAAGGCGTTCTTCACGTCTAGCGCAGCCAGCATCACTATTCTTCTCGAATAGTGATTTCTCTGTTGTTCTCTGGCAACGACGTCGACAACTTCCTTGACGGCGTCCACGGTGGATCTACCTCGTCTAAAGCCGTATTGTCTGTTTGACAACCCTCCGGCGGCCTCGACTGCTTCGAGTAGCCGTGGTTTAAGTAGCTTCTCTAAAAGCTTTCCCGCCGTGTCTAACATGCAAAGAGGCCGGTACGCCGAGGGAGAACTGGGGTCGCCTTTTCCTTTGCTGATCAGGACTAATCGTTGTCTTTTTCATTTGCTGTAGAATATTCCCGCCCTCAGGCAGTAGTTGTACATGTCGAGTAACATCTGGGGGCAGTGTTTTGCTATTTTCTTGAGGACTTCGGTCGAAATACCATCGAGACCTGGGGCCCTCTTGTTTTGCATGGAGCTGGCGGCATTCCTCAGCTCTTCCTTGCTGAAGATTATGATGTCATCCTCTCCTGTGTGAGTTTCGTCTTCCTTACGTAGTGGGTGTGTCGGGAAGAGTCCGTCAACAATTCTTCTCATTTCTTCTGGACTTTTATCTACACTCGGGTTTCCCTCGAGCTTGCGCATAACGACCTGGTAGCCAAGCCCCCAAGGGTTATTATTAACTTCGTTAGTTAATTCCTTCCACTTGGAGATCTTGCTCTTGGTTATCTTTCTCCCAAGGGTTCTCTTCGCCTGTTTATATTCGGCGTGTATAGCTACTGTGTCGGTCGATTCCTTTCTCTTTGCTCGCTGTGCTCGGCGTCGAAGCCGCAAACACGTTCTTCTCTGATCCGCTATTCCTTGTGTCCACCAGTAGGCTGGGTGCCTGTTATTCCACGCTTTCTTGCGAGGCATCGATGCATCGCAAGCCTTGTGAAGAACCTGCATAGTTTCCTTGGCCAGGTTTTCTGCTTCCACTGTTGTTGCGAAGCTTGGTCTAATCTTCTCCAAGCTTTTGTGTCCGTCTTGTAGTATATCATTCAGTTTTCCTTCGTCAAGTTTGGCAACATTCCATCTTGTTCTTCGGCCTCTATGCGTCTGTTGTGGTCGCCTTTCTCGGATACTGAAGATTATATACTGGTGATCGCTTCCTGTGTAATCTTCGATCACCTTCCAGTCTTTTGCCTTCCTTGCTATCCCCTCCGACGCAAAGGTTATATCTGGTATCGTCTCGCAGTATCCCGGGCGTCTGAAAGTTGTTACCGATCCCACGTTCAGTACTAGAAGGTTCACTCTCGCCGTCATCTCTAAGATTCGTTTTCCCCTGGAGTCTGCATGGGGGCTTCCCCACTCTGGCGCCTTTGCGTTAAAATCCCCTGCGACTACCAGGTCGTCGTTCATGTCTCGTATCGCGTCCTCTAATCCATCGAGTTTCCGTTGAAACGACTGAATATCTTCGTTTGGCGTGAAGTAGCAGCTTACGTATGTGATGCCGCTACTTTTGATCCATACGAATCCTTCCTCGGCTCCTGTGTCCATTACTGGTGCTACTCGAGGGTTGCGTACCCAAATTGCAGCTGTCCCGAGTGTATCCGAATACCACTTACCATTGTCGCGGTTCTGGTATTGTTCGCTGATAAGGACAATGTCAATATTTTTTTCAAGGCTGATTTGCGTTAGAAAATCATTTGCCGTCTTGCTTCTGTTGATGTTACTTTGCAGGACTACCGCCATCTCCGCTTCTCTTTCTCCAGGATCTCACGAAAGGCGCTACAGGCTCCTGATCCCGCTACGTGGCTACGGGAGTCAAGATTTTCCTACCGTTCTGGGCAGAGGAAGCACCGTGGAGCGGCGGTGCATTCCTTCGCCTTATGGTTTCTCTGCCCGCACCTGAAGCATAGCTTGCTGCGGTCGAGTTCTCTGCATGCGCGGCTCTGATGGCCGTATCCCAAGCATCTGTAGCATCTAACCACCGTCGCCCTCCTGCGGATCCTACAGTTGACCCAGCCGATCTTGATTCGGGACGTCTCCATGACCTTGGTGGCGGCCGATTCCTCCATCGTTACTATGGCCACGCACTGTCCACGGGTGTTGGGTTTCGTTCTTATTACTTGTAGGAAGCCGCTGTAGTCTCGTATCTCTCGCTTTAGGGCTTCTTCTACCTCCTGCGTCGTGCTAAGCTCGTCTATGTCTCTGATCTCTAGTACAGCCCTGCGGACCAGCTCTTTGACAGAGCCTACGTTACCCATCGCCGTCTTGAGCACTTCTGAGAATGCTGATCTTGTGCCGACGGTGACTTTTTTCAGTTCCAGGAGGACCTGACCTGCTTTTGTACGGCGGACGCTTCTTACTTCTACGCCAGTATTTTCTGGTGTGACCTTTTTGCGGATTGTTGCTAGAACATCGGCGTATGTTTTGCCAGTTGCGGGCCGGAGCAAGATGGCGTCCGGTTTCGCTTTTGTCTTCCTCTTCTTGCGATGCTGCTGCTGACTGGAGCTTTGCGCTGCATTGATAGTTTCTTCGGCCTCTTCTTTACGGCCCTTGCCCGTTTCCTTCTTACTGCGTACGACCACCCACGATTCTGTGGTTTCGCTCGTTTTTTTTCGCTTATCTTCCTTATCCGCGGTAGGAAGAGGTGGACTTGAAGCGGCCCTTTTTGTTCTAGTCCCGCCTTTGGGCGTGTTCGATTCAGTAACATTTTCGGTGTTTTCTGCCGTCGAGTTGGTCCGTCGTGAGTCCATTTTCAGCTTTCTTTGTGCTAGGGTGAAAGAGCTAGCTGTCTGTAGCTCGCTCTTCCTCAGTTCGGCTGCTTTCCACGCTTGTCTGTGCGAGAGTATGGCACTGAGAAATTCCTCTAGCTGTGAGAGGCCATTCTTAATATCCATACTCATATTCCGCTGTCTTTCAGAAGCTTGCTTCATCGTCCTTAGGACAGTATTGCACTTGAGATACTCGTCTTCCTCGTTCCGCCTTGCCTTGGCGATTGTCTCTTCCAGGAAGGCTTTCTCGTCTTGTTGCTTGACTGCGTTTGCGGCGTCTTCCACCACGAAGGCCGAGTGGTCCATTTCCACGCTATTTCGGTCATCGGTCAGCAACACCTCAAGGCTGGCTTGTTCGTTAGTGATTGCCTTTGGTGCTACTTGTCTGGTTTCGCCTTGTATTTTGACAGCCTGTGGTGACCTCTGCAGCAGTGAGCTTCTTCTAAAAGGATTCACCGTTTCTTCACTTGTCGCATGATCTGCCAAGGGAACCAAGTGGTCCGCCCCCCTAGCATTGCAGTCGTTGGATGACGACGCCCCGGGGCCTGCTTGCTCACCCCTGTCGGCCGCCGGTACTGGGGATCCGACCCCCTGCACCGTAAGGTTAGTTCCTGTGAAACCTTCCATATTTGGTTTTTAATTCAGGGTTCCTTCCCCTAGTGTTTTGGCTCGCGGGAGTTATTTTATTTCGCTCCTACCCTCTGCCTGTGTCACCACCGACAGCGAGCATCCCTCTATCCACCACCCGAGGACGCGCCACGTATGGGTATCACCTCCCACTGTGGAATAATAATAATGATAATAATGATAATAATGATAATAATGATAATAATGATAATAATGATAATAATGATAATAATGATAATAATGATAATAATGATAATAATGATAATAATGATAATAATGATAATAATGATAATAATGATAATAATGATAATAATGATAATAATGATAATAATGATATATGATTTTTTTTTTTTTTTTTTCAGGTAGGTGGAGAATGCTGTTACGCACCATAGGGAAGCTCTCCACGCTTCCCCGTGTGTGGGGCTCCCCGGGTTGGGTATACCCACTAAACTCCACCTCCTCCTTAGGCATTTGCCCACCCTGGAACTGCTGTTGGCATTACTTCGGGGTGGTGCCATTCTTAGGCCCTGCAGGGCTCCTGCTTTGTTCGTCCGAGTTTGCGTGGTTTAGGTCTCAGGGGCTGTGATGTTGCTCCTCTGCCTTCTTCTCCTTCAGTATCCGCTCGATGTATGCGTACACTAGGTGCCAGTGGTTCTCACTAGCGTGCATCACTGCCAGAATGTTTTCCGGGGTGATGTTGCCTATTTCCGCTTCCAGGTTGCATCTTTCTGGTAGCCATCTGTTGCATTCGAAGAATGTGTGATGGCCGTCGTCCTTCGGGGAGTCGCCGTATTGGCAGGGAGGCTGGGCTTTCCGCTTTCCCTATCTTATGGAGGTAGGCGTTGAAGTACCCGTGTCCGGTAAGCAACTGTGTGAGATAGTAATTTACTTCTCCGTGCCCTCGTGCTGTCCACTCAGTGATGCTCCTGATGAGCCTAGTGGTCCATCTTCCTCTCGTCTCACTGTCTCAGCGTGCTTGCCACTGTTGCATGGTGGCCGCTTTGGCTTCTGCCGTTGCGGTTTCTTTCCCTAAAGTCGCTTTCGTCATGTAGATACGCTTCCTTTCTGCCGCCATTAAGTCGATGGGGATGACCCCCGCGACCACGAGCACTGCTGGTTCCGATACGGTTCGGTATGAACTAGCTACCCGGAGGGCTCCTCTTCTTTGTACCGCCGCCATTTTCTTTCTGTATTTTTCTTGTTTCAGCGCGTCGGCCCAGATTTCGCAGCCATAGAGAAGGGTGGAGTGCGTTACCGACATTAGAAGTTTTCGTCTGCTTGCAGATGGTCCTCTCATGTTTGCCATTAGTCTGCTGAGTGCTGTGGTGGCCCTCGCCGCCCTTTCAGATGCGTGAGTGATCTGCTGCCAGAACATGAGCTTCGTGTCTAATCTAATTCCCAGGTATTTCACTGCCCGTTTCGTGAGTATTACCTCCGATCCGACATTGACCTCCAGGGCTGTGGGGATTCTTTTTCTGGTCAGCAGGAGTATCTGCGTCTTCTCCGTCGCCAGGCTCAGCCCGTGGTTCTCCATCCAGGAGTTCACGCGCCTCATGACTTGATTCAGTCTTCTCTGAGCGTCTTCTGTGTTTCGTGCGGTGATTACTGCAGCGATGTCGTCCGCGTAGCCGACCAGAAACGTGTCTTCGGGCATCTCCGAGCGAAGGACACCGTCATAGGAGATGTTCCATAGATCCGGTCCCAAGACTGATCCTTGCGCCGCTCCGGCCGTGATTTTCTTTTTCCGCGGCCCGTCCGTGGTGTCGTAGATCAGTTCTCTGTCCTTGAGATACTCCCCCACCATCCGTAGGAGGTATTCCGGCACCCTAAAGGTGTTTTCCAGGGCGTTCAGCATGTCGCACCATCTGGCCGAGTTGAAAGCATTTCTCACGTCCAGGGTTGCTAGGACGACGATCTTCCTAGAGTGATGGTTTCCTTGTTGGACCGCCTGCGCGGCCGTGACCACCTCCTCCACTGCACTTATTGTGGAGTGGCCTCTTCTAAAGCCGTGCTGTTTTTCTGATAAGTCACCTGCTCTCTGGATGGCTGCTGCGAGCCGTGGCTTTAGCATTCTCTCGAAGAGTTTTCCCGCTGTGTCGAGCATACATAGAGGCCTATACGCTGACGGCGTGTCCAGGTTTCCCCTTCCTTTGCTGATGAGCACCAGGCGCTGCATTTTCCAGTTCTTGTGGAAGGTCCCGTCCTTCAGGCAGCTGTTGTACATTTTCAACAGCAACCAGGGGCAGGTCTGGGCTGTCAGCTTCAGTGCTTCTGTCGGTATACCGTCAGGACCGGGAGCTTTCTTGTTCTGCATGGAGCTTGCGGCAACTGCCAATTCTTTCGCACTGAACAGCGGAGCCTCGTGATGTTGTTGGTGATTGAGGGGCATATCTCGATCCCTCACCGGGTGCGTCGGGAAGAGGGCGTCCACGATGGTTTCCATTTTTTGGGCGTCTAGGGTTGGGCTAGCCGCTTGTGTTCCCAGCTTGCGCATCACTACTTTGTAGCCGAGTCCCCACGGATCGTTATTAACCTCTTGTCGAAGGTCTTCCCATTTTTTCCTCTTGCTCGTGTTGATGGCTCTTTTGAGCTCTCTTTTCGCAGTTCTGTATGCCTCCAGTGTCGCTTGGTCAGTGTCGGTATTGTTTCTCCTGCCCCTGGTGACCTTACGTCTCAGTTGTAAGCACCGTCTCCTGAGTGTGCCGATTTCTTTGGACCACCAGTATACTGGTTTTCTGCGCCCACTTTTCAGCCGAGGCATCGAGGTGTTACACGCTTGGCGTATAAGTCGCATCGTGGCGTCTACGATTTCTTCGGCAGTGCCCGTCTTCTCCAGGATCGCATCTTTTCCTCTATGTATCTTTGTTATGAAGAGTTCTTCGTTGAGTTTCGCCACGTTCCATCTAGGTGTTCGTCTCTGGTCCTCGTTGATTATGCGCTGCTCCCTCCACATATCGTACACTATATACTGGTGGTCGCTTCCAGTGTAGTCTTCGATGACTCTCCAATTTGACACCTTGGGCGTTATGGTTTCCGACGCCAGTGTGATGTCGGGTATCGTCTCTCGGTAGCCGGGCCGTCTGAAGGTTGTTGTGTCGCCCTCGTTCATCACATTGAGGCCCAGCCTAGCGGCCATCTCCAGGATCCGTCTCCCCCTTGTATCCGTGGTGTTCATTCCGCACTCCGGGGCTTTGGCATTGAAGTCGCCGGCGACCAGGATCGCTCCCGTGATCTCTCGCAAGGTATTCTCTAGTCCGTCTAGTTTCTCTTGGAATTCGCTTATGCCTTCGTTCGGCGTAAGGTAGCAGCTTACGAATGTGGCTGCCTCGGTCCTCACCCAAACGTATCCTCTCTCCGCGCCGTGGCTGTCGATTGGGACCGTTCTTGTATTCGGGATCCAGATGGCGGCTGTGCCAAGGGTGTCTGCAAACCAGCCGGGTCCTTGTTTATTTCGGTACTGTTCGCTTATGATCATCAGGTCAGCTTCCAGGTCAAGCCTGAGCTGTGTGAGGAGGTCGTCGGCGGTTCTGCTTCTGTGGAGGTTTCCTTGCAGGACTCTCATTTTGCGGTGCTTTTCTTTACTTTCTCGAGCGCCTCCCTGAATATCTGACAGGCACCCGATCCTGGTGCATGGGCCACCATCTCCGGTTGCAATTTGTGTTCCGTGCACAGAAAGCACTTTGCGCTCGCTTTGCACTCCCTCTTTACGTGCCCCTTTTCGCCGCACTTGAACAGACAGTGTCTGGTGCACTGTAATTCTTCGAAGTTGCCTTCTCTGCGGACTATAATGAATAATAAAAATGATAGAATATAAATTATTTTACTCCAAAAAAAAAAAAAAAAAAAACTTACGATTTCCATGAACACCTTTCGCATAGGACTTTTGGCTCAGCCCCATCGCTGTAACAAACACCCTTGCCACATATATATGCGTCTTCAGAAAACCCGTTAACAATTATCTGATCCCAGTTTAAGAATCTAATTAAATTTCCAACGTTTATTGTCTTTTCTCTCACTTTTCTCTCCTCATCACACCATTTTTTTAAGAAAACCACAGTTAGCGTTACTCCAGACATGATGATTTTCCCGTTGTTGATTATTAAACAAAAGAATTCTGCTTCTTCTTAGTTACCGTATCTAAGCTAACTTCCACGCTTCAATAGGCGTGGTTTCTCCTGTACGAAAGTACTTTCTTTTGTTTTTCATTTAAATAGACGATCCCAATGGATTTTAAATATACATGTTAGTTTTAAGAGACTAATTTTTGACAAGATTTCAGATTTCCTTACAGTAGATCTTATGTTCTGAAGATAAAAGACGGAATTCCTATCCTGACCTGACGGAATTTCCGTCCTGACATCTTTCATCCTTTTTCCGGACCTCAGATAAGATCGTTCCGATTTTATTTATTTTAATTAAATAAATAAATAAATTTAATATGTCTCTTATATCCAAAAACTAACATTTGTCTTCCAATCTAGGTCGTTTTACCTACTAATTTGTTAAAGAGGTTTCTGATCGGAGCGATTTTGGGACCATGGACCGACTTCTTTCCCGAGCTCCTATCCCATTCGCCTTCCCTTCACCTCCTTGTTACAGGACACTCCTTTACCGCTCACCACTTACCGCTCGCAATCCGCATCCTGATCCTGCATCCTACCAGATTCTTTTCTCAAGAAAGAATTTTCCCAAAGAACATTTTTATACTAAAAATTCACATTTTGATAATTTTATTGCTCAACTATCTTTCCAAGGTCTTTTAGTGTGGTTTTTCCCTTGGAAGAATAAGGCAAATGCCGGATAGCTTATGGGAAAGTATCAAATCTTTAACTTAACTTACCACACAGGCTTTCCCAATCAGAACACGTACACACAATTTGACTACTAGACATTTTTATTTTTATCAATTGAAATCTTATTTTCATTTCAACTTTTCATTTTTGAAGAGTCGGGTCGACTCTTTTCCTAAGGGGGGGGGTTGTGTTACGAAAGTGGTATCACCCCTCATATGTAGTTTACATATGATCTAGTTAGTCATCTTAAATAGAAGATGTTCACAGATATCATTTGTCTACCGTTGCTAATCTCAACGATATTATTGTAATAACAGTCTTGTTCTAGACCTTAAACTGAACACACGTATTTCTAATACAACTAACCTTACTCCAAAATACCAATTTCTAAGCATCATTTATTCGTCTATTCACTTTGTTAATATTCTCAGAGACCCACTTCTTTAAATACGAAATACTTAAACCCCCATTTCGTAACAATACCTATATATACCTATATATACCTATACATACCTATACATACCTATACATACCTATATATACCTATATATACCTATGTATACCTATACATACCTATATACCGAGAGATTAACGTGAAAGTTAACACTCAGTCACAGCCAACTCGGCACACTCCACGTTTTTCGTATTTTTTTCGCAGGCTGGCCATCCGCTATTTTTTTTCTTTCCGTTTTTTCTTTCGATTCTTTCCGATGTTCATCAATTTGACTAGAAATTAAAAAGAATAGCGCATGGCCAGCCTGCGAAAAACAGCCGGAAAACGTGGAGTGTGCCGAGTTGGCTGTGACTGAGTGTTAACTTTCACGTTAATCTCTCGGTATACCTATATATACCTATACATAGCTATATATACCTATATATACATACATATACCTATATATACCTATATATACATACATATACCTATATATACCTATACATACCACATATACCTATATATACCTATATATATACATACATATACCTATATATACATATGTGCATCAAAAGGTGTTTATGGGTACCGAAACAGTAATCAAAAGGTATTTATGGGGACATTTTGGGATTGTGAGGACCGTCCTCATAACATTCTATGCCAAACGTTGTTTGTGAGGCGGTCCTCATAAAATTCATAAGTTCACCAAAAGGAGTTTCTCGGGACCGTCCCCATAGATACCGTTAGTTACCCAGGTGTATATGTATATACACCTATATACACCTATATATACACCATATTTAGGACTCGGTGCACGGAAACCACATATTAGGCCGTAAACCACTCCAAATAACTAGGTATGGCGTAGAAAATTCGGTATATTAGAATTTTTTTAGTACGAGATATGAATATTCAGCTTGGTCTTTTCAAAAATTGTTCATTGTTCCGAAAAATTACCACTTATATATACCGTCCATTTTCAACAGTGGAATTAAAAAAGAAGAGTCTTATTTCAGTGATACTTGATACGGAAAATATATCGGAAAATGATGTAAAATCGTGAAAATTATTACGATACTGGTGATACAAGTCATCATGATGATGCTTATTCTGACTTAGGATAGCAAAAAAAAAAAGAATCTTATATACGATGAATCGAGAAAGAAATGGACTTATTGAGACATGGTTCTTGTGAGGACGGTCCTCAGAAATACCGTTCAACACCTGAGAATGGGTATACAATTGTTTTCCGCGGACCGAACGGTCCTTACAAACACCTTTAAAAAAAATAGGATACATGGTGTATATACATATACGATGCACCCGGCTGTTTTTTGATTGTTGGACCAAAACCCGATTCAAGTTAACATACGAAGCCAACGCTTACCTGCAGCGTAACAGTCAGCTGTGATTACATGTTAAGAAAATAAAATCAAGAGCGTGAGGGTGAAATTGAATCAGTAGTTAGAAAATATATATCGTTAGCTAAATAGAAAAATCACGTAACTACTAATATCTTCAAGTTTTGAAAATTTGAGAGATGATCAAATAATTATTTTTTAGAGATACGTCATGCCTTTTCCAAACTATTTTACTTTTTGGTAGTTGCGTGACTTTTCTATATAGCTAACGATATGAAACAGTGCGAGATTACTTTTTCTGAGATCCTAGATCACAATGAATCGTGAGAACTTATCACGATACTGGTTATATAGGTCATCATTATGATGGTTATTATGACTTAGGATACCGAAAAAAAAAAGAATCGTATATACGATAAATCGAAAAAAAATGCGCTTATCGATACAACATGGTACTTGTGAAGACGGTCCTCATAAATGCCGTTCAACACCTGAGAATGGGTATACAATTGTGTTTCCGGGGACCGAACGGTCCTCAAAAAAACCTTTTGATAAAATAGGATACATGGTGTATATATACGATGCACCAAACTGTTTTTTGATTGTTGGACTAAAACCCGATTCAGGTTGACATACGAAGCAAACGCTCACCCGCCAGTAAAGAGCAAGCGTAACAGTCAGCTGTGATCACATGTTAAAAAAATAAAATCAAAAGTGTGAGGGTGAAATTGGATCAGTAGTTAGGAGATATATATGTATCCCCCAAAAGCACCTCGGGTGCAAAAACCTTGCGCCAAGTACATTAAAACGTAGTAGCTATCAACAAAAATTTATTAAAAAAAATAATCAAAGAAGAAGCATTTGATTATACATTTGATCTACAAAAGAATTGAAATCAATGGCCGTTGCCAAGAACAATTTGGTTGATATTTATATCTCAATATACATAATATGCGTTACACATAATGTGATGCAACATACATACTCACAAGAAAAGATCAATTGAAATTAAAATTGAGAAAAAAAGAAACGAAAAAAAAAAATTTGGAGTACGTGGTACTTGGCGGGCTGATGTTCAAATTATTATAAGAATATATTAATAGTTCAATATATATTTTCTTGCAATTTCTACAAAAATGCCCGCCAAGTACCACTACCTCCAAATTTTTTTTTTTCGTTTCTTTTTTTCTCAATTTTAATTTCAATTGATCTTTTCTTGTGAGTATGTATGTTGCATCTCATTATGTGTAACGCATATTATGTATATTGAGATGTAAATATCAACCAAATTGTTCTTGGCAACGGCCATTGATTTCAATTCTTTTGTAGATCAAATGTATAATCAAATGCTTCTTCTTTGATTATTTTTTTTAATAAATTTTTGTTGATAGCTACTACGTTTTAATGTACTTGGCGCAAGGTTTTTGCACCCGAGGTGCTTTTGGGGGATTTCATAACTTTTTGAACCAGTCTTTATTTTCTTAACCGTTTCTGTTAAATGGTATATTTCACTAAACGATTCATTTCTATAAATCTAACTGTTAGTTCTATTGAAAGTGTTTTACTGACAAAGTTGTGTTGTTATCGATAACTGAAAAATGAACTGTGATGAGAAGCCTCGACCCCCGTTAGCATTAGGTTCTATCGTAGATATCGTAGACTTGCTTTCGATAAAAATGTAACGTCATGTTAATGTAATTGATAGACTAACGACGAGAGTGTCAGACCTCGTGGTCGTAGATTTGGATCAAACTTCTAGAGGTTCTTCTTCGGATAAAAACATTAAAACCATGCTGTTCCATTCATTCTAACGAGCTTGTGTCTCCTCCTTGAGCTCAAAGTTCTGGTACTACTGAGTATTTCCTGAATTTGTCTAATAAATTTAAAAATAATTTACAACAATTTATTGTAATTTTTTGTTGCTGAATAAACGAAAAATAAAAGTGGAAACTCTTCTTCAGATTACGCTATGTTGATGCCTTTCAAACATCATTTCCAATCGGTACTGTCAAGTTTATACTCTGCAGTCAACTGTCGAAGACAAAATCATAGGCTACTTAGGACTATAATTTCATTAATGAAGGCTCGAATACTGATCAAATTATCTGGAACTAGCAAAATAATCACAATTACATAGCAAAATGACATTCTTATTAATTTTTATTTTTATTTATTTTTTAGTCTTTAGTCCTTTATCTTGCTCATTTCATTATGATCAGCCACATTGCATGCATTGATAGCTCTTAGTGCAAAACAACGTTTTCCAGGGCACGGTGACTCAATTCATATTATTCATTTTAGTTGGCATTTAATTACAAATACCTCGTTGAATCTTCGGTAAGAATGTTATTTGCCTAGGTATTGTTATAAAATATCCCCCAAAAGCACCTCGGGTGCAAAAACCTTGCGCCAAGTACATTAAAACGTAATAGTTATCAACAAAAGCTTCTTAAAAAAATTATCGCAGAAGTAGCATTTGATCTACAAAAGAATTGAAATCAATGGACGTTGCCAAGTACAATTAATTTCGGACATCTCGATATAAACAACATGCGTAACACATAATGACATGCAGCATACGTACTCATAAGAACAGATCAATTAAAATTAAACTTGAGAAAAAAAAGAAACGAAAAAAAAATTTGGAGGTAGTGGTACTTGGCGGGCATTTTTGGCTGTGAAATAATTCAATTTATATTTTCTTGTAATTTTTACAAAAATGCCCGCCAAGTACCACTACCTCCAAATTTTTTTTTCGTTTCTTTTTTTTCTCAAGTTTAATTTTAATTGATCTGTTCTTATGAGTACCTACGTGTGCTGCATGTCATTATGTGTTACGCATGTTGTTTATATTGAGATGTCCGAAATTAATTGTACTTGGCAACGTCCATTGATTTCAATTCTTTTGTAGATCAAATGCTACTTCTGCGATAATTTTTTTAAGAAGCTTTTGTTGATAACTATTACGTTTTAATGTACTTGGCGCAAGGTTTTTGCACCCGAGGTGCTTTTGGGGGATTTCATAACTTTTTGTACCCATTTGATTTTCTTAACCGTTTCTGTTAAATGGTATTTTTCAGAACATGATTCATTCCTATAGATCTAACTGTTATGAGTTCTATTGAAAGTGTTTCAGTGATAAGGCGGTGTTGTTGTTGATAACTGAAAAATGAACTGTAATGACAAGCCTCAACCCCCGTTAGCTTTAGGTTCCATCGTGGATATCGTAGACTTACTTTCGATAAAAATTGAATGTCACGTTAATGTGATTATGTAATCGATAGACTAACAAGGAGAGTATCAGACGTGGGAGTCATAGATTTGGATCAAACTTCTAGAGTTAGGTATTTTGTCAGATAAAAACATGAAACTCATGCCGTTCTATTAATTCTAACGAGCTCGTGTCTTTTTCGTGAACTCAAAGTTCTGGTACTACCGATCAATTCCTGATTTTTTCTGATAATGTTAAAAAATAAACAAATTCCAGCACTTTGAGAGTTAAAAATGTAGTTTGGCTATATGTAATTGTGATTATTTTAGTGATTCAATTTTAATAAGCATTTAAGCCTCGCACCGATGATGAAATTATACTTTCTTAGCTTATGATTTTGGCTCTGAAAAATTCGCTGCGTAGCAAGGGTTGTCCAAAAAGCTTTAAACTGACAGAACAAAGTTGAAAGAATGTTGAAAGAAAATTTTGAAGCATTCTATTGAAAAAAATTTTTATAACAATTTACTGTAATTTTCTGTTGCTGAATAATCAGAAAATAAAAGTGAAAACTCTTCTTGAGATTGTGCTGTGTTGATGTGTTTTGAACCTCATTTCAAATTAGCACTCTCAAGCTTATACTCTTCGGTCAACTTTCAAAGACAATATCATGGGCTACGTAGGACTATAATCTCATTATCAAAGGCTCGAATACTGATCAAATTATCTTGAACTAGCAAAATGATCACAATTACATAGCAAAATTACATCTGTATTAACTTTTTTTGTTACATTTCTAGTCCTTAGTCCTTTATCTTGCTCATTTAATTATCATCAGCCACATTGCATGCATTGATAGCTCCTAGTGCAAAAGACGTTTCACAGAGCACGGTGACTTAATTCACATTATTCATTATATTTGGCATTTAGTTACAAATACCTGATTGCATTTTTAGTAACGATGTTATCTGCCTAGGTATTGGTATAGAATACATATGTCAGTACTTCATACACGACATTTGAACCGTGCAGCATCTCTTTATCGTCGATAACTAAAAGATCGCATAGTTTTTCTCTTTTTGATCACATTCATTTACATTTCCTCAAGGCTTGTAACAAGCTCCGTAACTGATTTATTTATCTACAGATAGGTTGATATGCAGATACGGTTAATTTTATTCTATTGCCGTAAATACTTTTTTGACATTGCAAAAATATTCAATTTTATGTAAACCACCTTCTATTATCAGAGAAATAAGTATTCAAATAAATGTGGGTATTTCACTGCTGACCCTTTGTTCTGTGTAAATCGCGATCAACTCTGACAGATAATTCTCATAACCTCAAAGGGTCGATCTCTCGAAATAAACGAGAAGACGGATATGATTATTATTCCATAGGACTCCACTGTAATATAATGAACAACTATCGCTTTCCAATTTTTTCAAAGTACATTTAGTTATTACTCTATATTTGATATGATTCTCGTCCTCATTCCCCACAACTCTCATCAAAAATACGACAAATAAAGCACGATTATGCTGCCTCTTGTGGGCCATGGAGAGCGTTATTGTATCGTAGACCGACGAACTCGCTTTGATTTTATTTAATTATTTCTATGTGTATAACTTTCGTCTAGCTGTGGGAAACATTATCTCTCCACTCCTTATAGCCTTTGCGGTAAAAAAAATTGTCTAATCTCGCGCCGCACTTTAAAAAAAGTCTGTAAATTTTTATGATTTTTGATCTATGTTCGAATATCTTCAATCAACGCTGGCGCTAACCGATGCGCCATCTAGCAACTGACTCCCGTACGTGGTAGGTCTCTGCTCTCGCTGTAGCCTAGCGAAGGCGACTCTACTAATTTTTTGCGCATAGGTTTTGGTCTAAGCGATCTGACTGAAGAAGGAGACGGTGAAAAATTCGTGATGAAAACGGGTATTCTCAAAGCGTTGATTAATCATATCTCAGGTCTCCGTTCATCGATTTCATCGAGATAGGGCTTAAATTGAAGCTTTTCATGGCTACATTCTACAATAAATATTGCAAATCCGTAGATATCGCGAGGCGTAAGAAATTAAGAAAATATTGTCCCCTCACTACAGCGGTTAGTTCCCGTTCGGGTATATAGACTCGGCAGAGTCTCGCGCCGCGCGTTTAAAAATTCTTTTTAATGTACTTGGCGCGAGACTCTACCGAGTCTCTTGATGTCAGTACTTCATACACGATATTTGAACCATACAACATCTCTTGAGCCTCAATAACTAATCGATCGCATATTTTTCTTCATTTTGATCACGTTCAGACACATTTCCTCAAAGGCTGTAGTAAGCTTCGTATCCAATTTATTTATCTGCAGATAGGTTAATATGCAGATGGGGTTATTTTTATCCTATCGCGGCAAATAATTTTTTGACAATATAAAAATTTCATGTGAGCTACTTTCTGTTATCGGAGAAGCAACTATTCGAATAAATATAGGTAAATTACTGCCAAACCTTTGTTATGTATAAATCGCGATCAATCATGACAGATAATTCTCATAACCACAAAGGCTCGATCTCGTGAAATAAATGAGAAGATAGATATGATTATTATTTCATAGGACTCCTGTAATAACTGTAATGTAATGAACAACTATCGCTTCCCAGTTTTTTTGAGTACGTTTAATTATTACTCCATATTTTACATTAGTTTCATCCTCATTCCCCGCAACTGTCATCGAGAATAAAATATACGTTCCACCATACGGCATACGCGATTATGCTGCCTCTCGTGGGCCATAGAGAGCGTTATTGTGTCATAGACCGACAAACTCGCTTTGCTTTTATTTAATTTTTTCTATGTGTAACTTTCGTCTCTTGAAGGTACCTTCTATGTTGTTAGGTAGCCGGGCAAATGTGCAAATCTGGCGTGAGCCGGAGACGGAGAAATTCTGATCGTGAAACTGACCCTCTCCATTTTATAAATAATCATATCTCAGCTATCCGTACACCGATTGCATTGATATGAGGCTCAAATGAAATCTCTTTCGTATCTTATTCCTGCATCAAATCGGCGAGCCCTGAGATATTGCCCATATACGCTTAATGAAATAATATGGTTACCCCCACTCCTGCGCCGAACTCCCGTTCCGGTAAACGAGAGTGGTAGAGTCATGAGATGAATTTTTTTTAATGTACTTGGCGCGAGACTCTACCGAGTCTCTTGAACAGTGCGAGATTACTTTTTCTGAGATCTTAGATCACAATGAATCGTGAGAATTTATGACGATAAGGGTGATACAGGTCATCATTATGATGCTTATTCTGACTTAGATTATTAGACTTAGGATACCGAACAAAAAAGAATCTTACATACGATGAATCGAGAAAGAAATGCGCTTATTGATACAACATGGTACTTGTGAGGACGGTCCTCATAAATACCGTTCAACACCTGAGAATGGGTATACAATTGTGTTTCCGGGGACCGAACGGTCCTCGAAAAAACCTTTTACTAAAATAGGATATATGGTGTATACTATATACGATGCACCAAACTGTTTTTTGATTGTTGGACTAAAACCCGATTCAGGTTAACATACGAAGCGGATGCTTACCTGCCAGTAAAGAGCAAACGTAACAGTCAGCTGTGATTCCATGTTAAAAAAATAAAATCAAAGGCGTGAGGGTAAAATTGGATCAGTAGTTAGAAGATATATATGTAACAGTGCGAGATTACTTTTTCTGAGATCTTAAATCACAATGAACCGTGAGAATTTACGACGATAAGGGTGATACAGGTCATCATTATGATACTTATTCTGACTTAGATTATTAGACTTAGGATACCGAATAAAAAAGAATCTTACATACGATGAATCGAAAAAGAAATGCGCTTCTTGATACAACATAGTACTTGTGAGAACGGTCCTCATAAATACCGTTCAACATCTGAGAATGGGTATACAATTGTGTTTCCGGGGACCGAACGGTCCTCAAAAAAACCTTTTGATAAAATAGGATACATGGTGTATACCTATTGTAACGGCAATTTCCGACGCTCGGGTGACCCCGGAAAATTAATCCGCACACAAACCTGGCTCCAACGATGGTAAGGGGATGTTGCTGGGCGCCAGACTCCGGGGCAGGAGTCCTCTCTCTCTCGCTCTCACGCTCTCGGCACCGGCTCGCCGATACTATAGTAGAGGGATGTGGTGGGGGCGAAGAATAAAGACACCAATGGAAATTTAAATTTAGGGAAATTGTTTATTAGAAAAAAGAAAAAAAGAAAAAGGTTGCGAATTACCGCCCGCTACCTGGCGTATAGACTATAAAAATACAATAACAACGCGTGACTCTACTCTAATAATAAATACTAAATAACAAGATAAATAATTGACTCTACTCTACTAAGGACTCTAAACAAATTAACTAAATGACTCGACTAGATAAACTCTACGCTTAATCGCTTATAAAATACTGGACGCGGCTGTAGCTGAGTAGCTCAGCTGTCAGTCTTCTCTCTCTCTCACACTACTGGGGAAGACGGTACTGTGACTCGCTCACGCACACAGAGTAGACGTCGCTCGCGCGACGACAGCTCGGCTGCGGAACAGCGGTGGCGGGGCAGGGGTGGGGGACGGTACTCACTCGGGACTCGGGGAAGCGACAAGTCTCTGCCTCGCTGCAGCACTCTGCGTCGCGTGACAGCAGAAGACTCGATGCAAGATGGCGGTCGCGACTAACTAGACGTTAGGCGCGCAGCGACAACGCGACTGGCGCCCTAACTCGCAGCACGACGAACCACGTGGTACACGGAACTTTTGAATCGGGACTCTAACTGACAGGGGTTCTCTCGCACGGGTATAGGGACTCTCGGGGAAACTCTCGAGACTTGGGGGGGTGGTTTAGGGGTAAAATCACGGGACTCACGGTCTAACGGGGGTGATCAGAACGATCCTACCTTGTATTCGGCGACGGTTCGGCGGAGGTGTATGCGGCAGTAGCAGTCCGTAAACCTCGTGTCCTGCGAATAAGCCGGGTCGTCGTAATTCCAATACCAGGTCCAGTCGTCCGTAATCAAAATCACCAAGATCCAGGGGAAAAGCAGGGGTCGAAATATGGCACAAACTCTCACTCGCGCTAACTCTCACAAAGAAAACACTAACGACTCTACTATAATCGCTCGTCACACACGTGTTGCTCGATGCTTAGCCAGAATATGGATGACAATTCTTTTTCCGCTATCCTGATTCTCACTTTTGCCACCCGCCTCGTGGGCGCTGCACGCTACCGGTGAGCGGAGCGCCGCGCCAGGTAACCAAGATGGCGCCGGGGGACGAGGGCGGTGAGAATTCGAATAGCGAAATCGGTACTCTGAACTCTCGCGGGACCGGGAACGTACACCAGTCTGGTTAGGAGGAGGTCATAACGTTTGCCACGTTACAACACCCCTCCGCCAAACGGAACGTACGGGGTGACTCGAACGCTTCCGCAACCTCCGACTCGACCAGACTCGATCGGTGGCCATTGCCCCCGGGGTCGAGACTGGGAGGAGTTTGCGGGGTAGCAGGGTTTTTTGAAGGGCCGGGACTGGGCTACGAAACTGGGATTGGGGTGGGGGGCGGGTTCCTCAACGCAGACGGCGGAGTACTTCTACGACCGCCGCGACTAGCGCGGGGTCGACGGCCTGAGGGGCTGGGGGTGGGACCGACGCTAGGTCCATCAGGGCCGGGATCACAGGGGCCTGCCTGGCGGCAACCCCTGGAGCTGCACCCTGACGAGCCAGCTGGTGGGCCACGTAGGTTTGTTCCCACACTGACCTGTGTGTGGGGCAGGTACGGGCAGTGTACCCGCGCCACCCACACACGAAACAGTGTAGGAAGCGGGGCTGGCGGCACCGGGGGTACCTGTGACCGGGCTGGTCACAGGCCCAACACAAGGTGCTGTTGGCGGGGGGCGGGTTTGGGGCGGGGGTGGTGTCTAGGGCTGCTGGGGCCGGAACTGGGGGTGTGGGGACGGAGGTGGGGCGGGTGTAGGGCCGGTCCATCAGCCCGACCAGCCGAGGTGGCGGGCGATGGGGTCCGGGGGCGCTACGGGGGGTGGGGGAAGCCGGCTGGAACGGCTGTTCCAGCGCGAACTCCCTGGAGGGTCCTGGCTGCACCGTGGGGGGTCCCGGGAGGGACGCCACGGAGCCAGCCAGAGAAGGGGACAAGGGCCGGGTCGTACGGCGCTTCCGGCGGGGCCGGTTGCGCCTACGCCTGGCCTTAGGGGGCTCGGGGGCGGAGGTAGTAGGGGTAGAGACCGCTGACGATCCCGGTACTGGTGGAGGGTTGGGGTTCGTCGGAACCGGGGGCTGAACTGGGGGGTGGCGCGGTACTGGAAGGAGGCTGGCGCTGGGGAGCTCCGAGGTCGTTACGACCTCGGGTCCCTCGAGTGCCAGGGGGTCGGCCACGGGGTCGCCGGACAGGTCCAGGTCCTGGGGCTGGAGCTCCAGCTCCAGGTATTCCAGCTCCATCGGCTCCGTGGTCGGCTCTGGGGCTAGGGTCGTCACTGGGGCCGGGGTCGTCTCCAGGGTCGGAGTAGGCTCCGGTCCGGGGATCGTCTCCTCGAGGAGGCGCGAGACCAGGTCCACCTCCTCCTCCCACGAGGTTGGTGGTGGGGACCTCCGGAGTCGCAGGCTCCCGTCGTGCCGGTCCGTCGTGGCCGTCGGAACGCGGCCGTGGATCAACTCCGGAGAGTAGGCCCGCGTCCGTTGGCTCGCCGTCCGGCGTCCCGGGGGTTGATGTTTCCTCATCTCGTCCCTGTGAAGGATTCAAAATTAGTGGGGGTGGCGAAACTGGGGGGGTGGCGGGTCAGAGGGGGCGGAACTAGGGTCTCTCACGAGTCTCGAGTCGTCGGCGGGATTCGCTAGGTCCAGGGTCGCGGGTCGGTACGGCTTGAGGTCCTTGACGTGGACCTTCCCCGCGGGGTTCCCTGCCGGGTCCGTCAGGCTGTATACCGTCGGGCTGCGTCGGCGTTTGATCACAAACGGACCGCTGAACTTGGCCGAGAGCTTCGAGGCTATGTAGTTGGCTGCGGACGAGAGGATACGCTGTCGGCGGAGGACCAGGGCACCTGGCTGGAACGTCACCTCCCGGCGTCCACGGTTGTAGTACCGCGCCTGACGCTCGGTAGCATCCTCCAGATTTTGAGCGACCAGGTCTCTCAACGCGTCTAGCCTCCGCACGCGGTTCTCCCACTCGTCGGGGGACTGCAAGGTGAGGACAGGGGGGCCTTCCTGCTCCCGACGCACCGTCATCGGGGGTCGGAGCTCTCTCCCGAAGTTGAGGAAGGCGGGCGTGACTTTGGTCGAGCTGTGGACGGCCGTGTTGATCGCGAAGCGGAACTCTGGGAGGTGGCGATCCCACTCGCGATGGTCGCCCTCGAGGAACGTCGTGATCATCGTCTTGATGACCCGGTTCACTCGCTCGACGGGATTGGCTTGGGCATGGTAGGGAGGGACGGTGGTGTGGTGGATGCCGAGGTCGGTACACGCCGCCGCGAGGACTTTGTTGGCGAACTCTGTGCCATTGTCCGTCAGCAGGACTTCCGGGACTCCCCAGCGATAGAAGACGAGTTCTTCCAGGGCTTTGAGGATCGCGGGACCATTGGCCTTGCGCAGGGGTACGCACTCCACCCACTTGGTGAACAAGTCTTGGATGACCAAGACGTAGGCGAACCCCTGTCGACTCGGCGGGAAGGGGCCCATGATATCTGCAGCGACTGCAGTGAAGGGGCCTTCGGCGACCCGGCGACCCATCAGACCCGGGGGTCCGGTCTGGTCAACCTTACACCGTTGGCACTCTTCGCAGGTGCGGATGTACTGGGCTACGTCTCGGTACATGCCTGGCCAATAATAGAGGAGGGCGACGCGGGCGTACGTCTTCTCGACTCCAAGATGGCCAGAGGTGGGGATGGCATGGGCTTCGTCGAGGGCTTCGGGACGCTTCTCTGCAGGGAGGACAAGTTTCCAAGGGTCCAGGTCGGGGAGCAGGGGATCGGCTAAGGGGTCGACACGGTGACGGTACAGTCTACCTTCCTCCACCTTCCAGTTGGGGTACTGGACCGGCATGGTTCGGACGGCTTCGATTCGGCGACGGTACCAGGGATCGAGGATTTCCCCGACGGTAGCTACGGGGTTGGGGGTAGGCTCAGGGATACGGGACAACGCGTCGGGGACGTGGTGCAGTGCTCCTTTACGATGCACGATTTCAAAATCGTACTCGAGCAGCTCCAGCGCCCACCTAGCGAGGCGACCCGTGGGGTTATGGAGGTTGTGTAGCCACCGGAGGCTACTGTGATCCGTGATCACCGTAAAATGGTAACCCTCGAGGTAGGGACGGAACTTGCGGACGGACCAAAGCACCGCGAGGCACTCCCGTTCGGTCACGGTGTACTTCCGCTCAGCTTCCGTTAGCGACCGGCTGGCGTAGGCGATCACGTGCTCTACGTCCTCGACGTTTTGCGTGAGGACCGCACCAATGCCATAGTCGCTCGCGTCGGTCTGCAGGGTGAAGGGAAGGGTGAAATCGGGACATGCTAGGGTGGGTGGGGAGACTAGGGCGGACTGGAGGGCTTCGAAGGCTTGCTGCTGCTCTCCTTCCCACTCCCAACGGCGGCTCTTCTTCAAGAGACGATTCAGGGGCTCCGCCTTAGTGGCGAAATCGTCAATGAAGCGGCGGTACCAGGAAGCCATGCCGAGGAAGCGGCGGACTTGTTTCACGGTACGCGGCACGGGATACTGAACTATGGCCTCCACCTTTTCGGGGTCGGCCTGCAAGCCATCTTGATTAACGCGGAACCCTAGGTACTTGACCTCGGACCTGCAGAACTCACACTTATCAGGATTGATGGTGAGTCCCGCGGCCGTGATCTTCCGGAGGACTTTGTCGAGCCACTGAAGGTGGTCCTCGAACGTCTGGTTCACGATGATTACGTCATCGAGATACACAAAGACATGGGGCTCCATCTCGGGACCGATCAAGCGATCCATCAGGCGTTGGAAGGTGGCTGGGGCGCCTGACAGACCATAGGGCATGCGTTTAAAGTGGAAAAGACCGCGACCCGGGACTGTGAATGCGGTAATTTCACGGCTCTCTCTCTCTAACGGGACTTGGAAGTACGCTTGACTCAGGTCGAGGGTCGTGATGTACTTCGCCTCGCGAAGTTTGTCAAGGATGCTCGACATGTGGGGAAGGGGGTAAGCATCCTTCTTCGCGACCTGGTTGACCTTACGGAAGTCAAGACAAAAGCGGTACTTTCCGGAGGGTTTTCGGATCATTACGATCGGGTTCGACCATTCGCTACGGGAGGGCTCGATAATGTCGCCGGCCAGCATGGCGTCCACCTCCGCGTACATGTACTCACGTACCTTCGGGGACACCTGGTAATACCTCTGCTTAATCGGAGGGTGGCCTTGGACATCGATACTGTGGGTAGCTAGGTCGGTGGTGCCGGGGTGGGGGTTTGGGGGCGGTACTATCTGGGTCAGCAGCGCGTCGAGACGGTCCTTCTCGGAGCTGGAGAGCTCGGAAAGCCCGGCGCACGCTGCCTCGGGGAACGCGGAACTCGGGACCTCTCTCTCTCTCTCGGGGGTAGGGGTAGGGATCTCTCTCTCTCTCTCGGGTGTGGGGATCGGGACTTCACTCTCTCTCTCTGGGGTTGTGGGAATCGGGACTTCACTCACTCGCTCGGGTGTGGGGATCGGGACTTCACTCTCTCTCTCTGGGGTTGTGGGAATCGGGACTTCACTCACTCTCTCGGGGGTAGGGTTGGGGGTAGGGGGTACCCTTTCGGAGGTGAGGGACGGGACCTGACTCTCGCTCTCTCGTGGAGGGGTAGGGTTTCTCTCGGAACTCGGGACTATTCCGTATCTGCCACGTGTTCCGGCCGAAGTCGACGCGGAATCCGAAGGCCGTGAGTGCATCCATGCCGAGGATGCACTGATACTGGAAGGAGGGCGCGACCCGGACGACGACGGGGCAGGTTCGACTGCCGATGCACACGGGCATCTCCATCTCGCCGATCACGGAGTCCATGGCACCGTTGGGGTAAACGATGTTGTTCTGCGCCAGGGGGGTGAGGCGGGGAATGAGCTCGCGGAACTCGGCGAGGGCGGGTCCGCCGAGGTACGTTCGGCTAGACCCGGGGTCGAAGAGGGCGCTGACGCGTTTCCCTGCGATACGGATCGTAAGGTAGTACCGGGGATCTCGCGGGCTCTCTCGGAACTGAGCCTCGTTCGCGGATACGCTCTGGGGGGGGAAGGGGGGGCCTCTCACCACGGCGGAATAAGTAGGGACCCGACCTACTGATTCCCGCTCGCGTTTTCCGACGCCGGAGCCGCGCAGCGGCTGCACGTCACGTCGGTCACTCCAGGAGTACGGCACTTGGAGCACGCGATGTAGGACGGAGGGTGGGGGCACTCTCGCACAAAGTGACCGGGGTTAAAGCACCGGAAACAACCAGGTGGGTACCCGGAGGCTGCGGTGCGTGGCGCAGGGGCTACCGGTGGACTCGCAGCTGGTTGGGCCGGCGCTGCAGGCGGCACTGAAGGGGTGGGGAGGGCGAGGGACATGAGCGCTGGGGGATTCTGGGGAGGCGCAGGGGCAGAAGCAGGAGCTGGGGAGCTCTCCGCTTTCTTTCCCGTGCGGTTGCGGGTCCGGGCCTTCGCGGGTGCCTTGCCTAAGGCCGCAGTCGGCGCAGCACCCCCAGACTGACTCGCCTGGCCGGCCAGTGCCAGCGCAGGCGTCGCCGCGGAGCTCGGGCACGCGAACTCAGGCATCAGGGCGCTCTCAGGGGCAGGAGGCGGCACGTAGCATCGGTCAAGAGCCCGTGCTGCTTCTACGCGTCTCCCCGCGTACTCAAGGGCCTCGAAAGAGTCAACCTCGGTGCGGGAGATCGCGTAGCGGTACTGGGGGTGAAGGTTGGCATAAGCCAGGTCCAGTTGCTCTCGCAACGGCCACGGCTGGGGGAGGCTGTTGAGGATCATCCTCAAACAGACCAGGTAGTCGGCGATGGGTTCGTTGGGACCCTGGGTACGTCGCCGTGCCTCCTCCCGGACGCGCATTTCGTAATTCATCCCCCCGAAGCGGGTACGAAAGGCGTCCGCGAAGTCGGACCAGGAGAACCATCGCGCATGGTGTAGCCGGTACCATTGCAGGGCGATACCAGACAGGAGGAAGGGGAGGGCTTCGAGGACGTCCCGCTCGCTCAGGTGACTTCCGATCCGGCATTCCTCCACCCGACGGAGGAACTCTTCGGGGCTCGTGTCACCCTTGCCTGCGAACGCTAGCTTCCATCGCAAGACGGTACTTTGTACGTCCCGAGGGCGCTCATGGGGATAACGGGGGTAGAGGGACTCGGGGTGGTCATAGGGACGCACACTCACGGGTGGGGGTCGAGGGGGCGGTACTGGGGGGTTGTACAGAGGATAGGGGTTCTCCTCGGCCATCAACGGGAGGGGAGGGATCTCCCAGTCCGGATGCCGGGTGACCCGGCGACTCCAAGGCGTAGGGGGTATCGACGCGAACGCGTCTCTACACGGAACTACCTCTGGAACTCGCGGGTACGGGGGATCACCTGGGGTCGCCGGGGGATAGCCGGAGTACGGTCTCAAGCGACCCACGGCATAACTCTCCGGGTATCGCGGGGTAGGGGGTACGGTGGGGGCGGCATACGGGTACGCGGGGTTATACGGGGTAACCGGTTCCCGACGTAGTTCCTCCTGGAACTGCACTCGCGAGCGCGTCGGCGTCAGTCGTCGTCCCGTGGACAGGTACCGCGGCGGTGGTGCAGCGGACGGGCCTTGGGGGGTACTGACGTACGCCTCGCAACCTGCTCCGGGACTCACTTGCGGGGACGGGGTAGAACAAGGGGGCGAGGGGGCCGACGGCGAAACTACATTCGGAATATCGAGGGAGGGGGTGCTCGGGGGGGGAGGCGGAGGACATCTCGGGCGGGTTGGGGCGCGCTCCAGGATTCGGGACTCGCGCGCAGGTAGCTCATCCTCCTCGGCGATCCAAGTCACGTCGCAGTCTCGGCTGAGCTGGTGGTACCGCAAGAGGCGCCACCTACGCTCGTTCGACGTTCCCTGCGTCTGGAGGTGGAACCGCGTGAGGAGGGTGATAAGGCCTCCCTCCGAGAGGCCGCACACCCACGAGATCACCGCATCGGTGTCATCGGGGTCGACCCCGATTCGAGGGTACGCTTCCCTCATTTCCGCGGGGTGCACGTTTCCCATCTCGCTTCGCGGTAGGGACGAACCGCGGGACTCAGACGCGACTGAACGGCGTAAGAGCGACAGCTTGACGAAGCCGGGGAACAGCTACAGCAATACCGTTCACTCGCAATGAACGGAAACAATAAATAAACTCTAAAGCTCGCAAAAAGAAAATCCAAAAAAACGCAAAAACACAATACCGCGGTAGCACAGGTAACAGGGGTGAATTCGGCCTACCCGAAGTGTCTTTATTCGGGCCCCACGTTGGGCGCCACTTTTGTAACGGCAATTTCCGACGCTCGGGTGACCCCGGAAAATTAATCCGCACACAAACCTGGCTCCAACGATGGTAAGGGGATGTTGCTGGGCGCCAGACTCCGGGGCAGGAGTCCTCTCTCTCTCGCTCTCACGCTCTCGGCACCGGCTCGCCGATACTATAGTAGAGGGATGTGGTGGGGGCGAAGAATAAAGACACCAATGGAAATTTAAATTTAGGGAAATTGTTTATTAGAAAAAAGAAAAAAAGAAAAAGGTTGCGAATTACCGCCCGCTACCTGGCGTATAGACTATAAAAATACAATAACAACGCGTGACTCTACTCTAATAATAAATACTAAATAACAAGATAAATAATTGACTCTACTCTACAAAGGACTCTAAACAAATTAACTAAATGACTCGACTAGATAAACTCTACGCTTAATCGCTTATAAAATACTGGACGCGGCTGTAGCTGAGTAGCTCAGCTGTCAGTCTTCTCTCTCTCTCACACTACTGGGGAAGACGGTACTGTGACTCGCTCACGCACACAGAGTAGACGTCGCTCGCGCGACGACAGCTCGGCTGCGGAACAGCGGCGGCGGGGCAGGGGTGGGGGACGGTACTCACTCGGGACTCGGGGAAGCGACAAGTCTCTGCCTCGCTGCAGCACTCTGCGTCCCGTGACAGCAGAAGACTCGATGCAAGATGGCGGTCGCGACTAACTAGACGTTAGGCGCGCAGCGACAACGCGACTGGCGCCCTAACTCGCAGCACGACGAACCACGTGGTACACGGAACTTTTGAATCGGGACTCTAACTGACAGGGGTTCTCTCGCACGGGTATAGGGACTCTCGGGGAAACTCTCGAGACTTGGGGGGGTGGTTTAGGGGTAAAATCACGGGACTCACGGTCTAACGGGGGTGATCAGAACGATCCTACCTTGTATTCGGCGACGGTTCGGCGGAGGTGTATGCGGCAGTAGCAGTCCGTAAACCTCGTGTCCTGCGAATAAGCCGGGTCGTCGTAATTCCAATACCAGGTCCAGTCGTCCGTAATCAAAATCACCAAGATCCAGGGGAAAAGCAGGGGTCGAAATATGGCACAAACTCTCACTCGCGCTAACTCTCACAAAGAAAACACTAACGACTCTACTATAATCGCTCGTCACACACGTGTTGCTCGATGTTTAGCCAGAATATGGATGACAATTCTTTTTCCGCTATCCTGATTCTCACTTTTGCCACCCGCCTCGTGGGCGCTGCACGCTACCGGTGAGCGGAGCGCCGTGCCAGGTAACCAAGATGGCGCCGGGGGACGAGGGCGGTGAGAATTCGAATAGCGAAATCGGTACTCTGAACTCTCGCGGGACTGGGAACGTACACCAGTCTGGTTAGGAGGAGGTCATAACGTTTGCCACGTTACACTATATACGATGCACCAAACTGTTTTTTGATTGTTGGACTAAAACCCTATTCAGGTTCACATACGAAGCGGACGCTTACCTGCCAGTAAAGAGCAAGCGTAACAGTCAGCTGTGAGTACATGTTAAGAAAATAAAATCAAAAGCGTTGACGTAAGATTGAATCAGTAGTTAGAAGACATATATCGTTAGCTGAATACGAAAGTCACGTAAATACCAATATCTTCACGTTTTGAAAATTTGAGAGATAATCAAATAATTATTTTCTGGAGATACGTCATGCTTTTTCTAAACTATTTTACTTTTTGGTGGTTGCGTGACTTTTCTATATATAGCTAACGATATGAAACAGTGCGAGATTACTTTTTCTGAGATCTTAAATCACAATGAATCGTGAGAACTTATCACGATACTGGTTATATAGGTCATCATTATGATGGTTATTTTGCCTTAGGATACCGAAAAAAAAGAATCTTATATCGAAAAAGAAATGCGCTTATCGATAGAACATGGTACTTGTAAGGACGGTCCTCATAAATACCGTTCAACACCTAAGAATGAGTATACAATTGTGTTTCCGGGGACCGAACCGTCCTCACAAACACCTTTTAATAAAATAGGATACATGGTGTATATATAGGATGCACCAAACTGTTTTTTGATTGTTGGACTCAAACTCGATTCAGGTTAACATACGAACCGGACGCTTGCCTGCCAGTAACGAGCAAGCGTGACAGTCAGCTGTGATTACATGTTGAAAAAATAAAATCGAAAGCGTGAGGTTAAAATTGGATCAGTAGTTAGAAGATATATATGTAACAGTGCGAGATTACTTTTTCTGAGATCTTAGATCACAATGAATCGTGAGAATTTATGACGATAAGGGTGATACAGGTCATCATTATGATACTTATGCTGACTTAGAGTATTAGACTTAGGATACCGAACAAAAAGAATCTTACATACGATGAATCGAAAAAGAAATGCGCTTATTGATACAACATGGTACTTGTGAGGACGGTCCTCATCAATACCGTTTAACACCTGAGAATGGGTATACAATTGTGTTTCCGGGGACCGAACGGTCCTCGAAAAAACCTTTTACTAAAATAGGATATATGGTGTAAACTATATACGATGCACCAAACTGTTTTTTGATTGTTGGACTAAAACCCGATTCAGGTTAACATACGAAGCGGATGCTTACCTGCCAGTAAAGAGCAAGCGTAACAGTCAGCTGTGATTACATGTTAAAAAAATAAAATCAAAGGCGTGAGGGTAAAATTGGATCAGTAGTTAGAAGATATATATGTAACAGTGCGAGATTACTTTTTCTGAGATCTTAAATCACAATGAATCGTGAGAATTTATGACAATAAGGGTGATACAGGTCATCATTATGATACTTATTCTGACTTAGATTATTAGACTTAGGATACCGAACAAAAAAGAATCTTACATACGATGAATCGAAAAAGAAATGCGCTTATTGATACAACATGGTACTTGTGAGGACGGTCCTCATAAATACCGTTCAACACCCGAGAATAGGTATACAATTGTGTTTCCGGGGACCGAACGGTCCTCAATAAAACCTTTTAATAAAATAGGATACATGGTGTATACTATATACGATGCACCAAACTGTTTTTTGATTGTTGGACTAAAACCCGATTCAGTTCAACATACGAAGAGCAAGCGTAACAGTCAGCTGTGATTACATGTTAAAAAAGTAAAATCAAAAGCTTCAGGGTAAAATTGGATCAGAAGTTAGAAGATATATATGTAACAGTGCGAGATTACTTTTTCTGAGATCTTAGATTACAATGAATCGTAAGAATTTATGACGATAAGGGTGATACAGGTCATCATTATGATACTTATTCTGACTTAGATTATTAGACTTAGGATACCGAACAAAAAAGAATCTTACATATGATGAATCGAAAAAGAAATGCGCTTATTGATACAACATGGTACTTGTGAGGACGGTCCTCATGAATACCGTTCAACACCTGAGAATGGGTATACAATTGTGTTTCCGGGGACCGAACGGTCCTCAAAAAAACCTTTGAATAAAATAGGATACATGGTGTATACCTATATACGATGCACCAAACTGTTTTTTGATTGTTGGACTAAAACCCTATTCAGGTTAACATACGAAGCGGACGCTTACCTGCCAGTAAAGAGCAAGCGTAACAGTCAGCTGTGAGTACATGTTAAGAAAATAAAATCAAAAGCTTCAGGGTAAAATTGGATCAGAAGTTAGAAGATATATATGTAACAGTGCGAGATTACTTTTTCTGAGATCTTAGATCACAATGAATCGTGAGAATTTATGACGATAAGGGTGATACAGGTCATCATTATGATACTTATTCTGACTTAGATTATTAGACTCAGGATACCGAACAAAAAAGAATCTTACATATGATGAATCGAAAAAGAAATGCGCTTATTGATACAACATGGTACTTGTGAGGACGGTCCTCATAAATACCGTTCAACACCTGAGAATGGGTATACAATTGTGTTTCCGGGGACCGAACGGTCCTCAAAAAAACCTTTGAATAAAATAGGATACATGGTGTATACCTATATACGATGCACCAAACTGTTTTTTGATTGTTGGACTAAAACCCTATTCAGGTTAACATACGAAGCGGACGCTTACCTGCCAGTAAAGAGCAAGCGTAACAGTCAGCTGTGAGTACATGTTAAGAAAATAAAATCAAAAGCGTTGACGTAAGATTGAATCAGTAGTTAGAAGACATATATCGTTAGCTGAATACAAAAGTCACGTAAATACCAATATCTTCACGTTTTGAAAATTTGAGAGATAATCAAATAATTATTTTCTGGAGATACGTCATGCTTTTTCTAAACTATTTTACTTTTTGGTGGTTGCGTGACTTTTCTATATACACTCCTAACAAAAATTAGCGGGCCACCCAATTTTTGCTTCGAAAAATGTTCGATTTCAAAGTCTCGTAATTCGATAAAAAATTGGCTTAGCGAATCGTTCGTAGAAGCATTTCAAAGCTTGAAGCTTTATCTTTCAGATGCTTACTTTTGATTGCATTTATGTTTTTTTTGTCTTGAGTTATGGTTCCTTGAACCATCTCGTGTCAAATTTGTGTATCGATGTTCCAACTTCGAAACAACGCACGGGGTCGAACAGGATCGGAATTTTAATTTCAAGATAGTCATTTTGAAGCTTGGAATGTCCACTTCAAAAGCCTTTCTTTGAACTTGGTCTACGATTTTTTTTCATGGAGTTATGCGTTGCTGAAGCAAAAATGGTCTTTCAATTTTTGATCGCATCCCCTGGGCGAACGAGTTCTTGTATCGAGGTTCCCAAACATGGCTTTTGAAGCTCAAATCTTCATCTTTCTGAAACCTCATTGCAATTTTTATTCGGTGACGTTTTTAAGCCATGATCACCATCCAAACGAGACCCTCCGAACCGTGAAATGGAAATTCGAACTTTGACCTCAGGTAGGACACGCAAAAATAGCGACACAGGTGGCCCAAGATTACAACTTCAACTTTAAAGTGTTTTCTTCAAAACCATATCTTGGAATTTGCTCTACGATTTTTTTTCGTAAAGTTATTCGATTCTTAACACATATGGACGATTGAAACAGTACCTCCGGCATTAGCATTACTTAAAGTGTACCGCGTGGAGGTTGCCTGGTAGGATTTACACCTCGTGTGTAAGTGTGTGTGAGTTTGTGTGCGTACCAGAGATCAGGACCCCATGGTTCGTCACTACCACGGTATTTTGTGACTCCAAACCCTCTCTGGTACGTGTGTAAGTGTGAGTGTATTTGTGTGTGTGCGCGTATGTGAACCGACTTGCGGGTGATCTAAAGATGTTTGATGCAGATCACAATTAATAAGGCGTGTTTGCACCCCTTTGTTTAATCACTTCACGGCATCTTTCCGTCATATTGATGCAGCTCTGAATAAGATACTGCGGTATCCCATGCCAAATTTCGCGCAACGCCTGGCCCAGCTCAAGTAAATTTGCCGGTTGTACACGGCATTGTCTCAACCTTCGTCCAACCATATCCCACACGTGTTCGATTAGATTTAAATCGGGACTCATAGCCGGGTGGTCAAGGTGGTCAAATACAGCCCTTAAAATTGTATTGTACTGAAATTCACGAATACGGGGGTGACTCTGTAATGGTCTGGGGTGCAATTTCCATGCATGGTCGTACCGATCTCGTGATTATTCCACCACTTCAAGTAATGCTAATGCCGGTGGTACTGTTTCAATCGTCCGTATGTGTTAAAAGTCGAATAACTTTACGAAAAAAAATCGTAGAGCAAATTCCAAGATATGGTTTTGAAGAAAACACTTTAAAGTTGAAGTTTTAACCTTGGGCCACCTGTGCCGCTATTTTTGCGTGTGCTACCTGAGGTCAAAGTCCGAATTTCCATTTCACGGTTCGGAGGGTCTCGTTTGGATGGTGATCATGGCTTAAAAACGTCACCGAATAAAAATTGCAATGAGGTTTCAGAAAGATGAAGATTTGAGCTTCAAAAGCCATGTTTGGGAACCTCGATACGAGAACTCGTTCGCCCAGGGGATGCGATCAAAAATTGAAACACCATTTTTGCTTCAGCACCGCATAACACCATGAAAAAAAATCGTAGACCAAGTTCAAAAAGAGGCTTTCGAAGTGGACATTCCAAGCTTCAAAATGACTATCTTGAAATTAAAATTCCGATCCTGTTCGACCCCGTGCGTTGTTTTGAAGTTGGAACATCGATACACAAATTTGACACGAGATGGTTCAAGGAACCATAACTCAAGACAAAAAAAAACATAAATGCAATCAAAAGTAAGCATCTGAAAGATGAAGCTTCAAGCTTTAAAATGCTTCTACGAACGATTCGCTAAGTCAATTTTTTATCGAATTACGAGACTTTGAAATCGAACATTTTTCGAAGCAAAAATTGGGTGGCCCGCTAATTTTTGTTAGGAGTGTATGTATAGCTAACGATATGAAACAGTGCGAGATTACTTTTTCTGAGATATTAGATCACAATGAATCGTTAGAACTTATCACGATACTGGTTATATAGGTCATCATTATGATGGTTATTTTGCCTTAGGATACCGAAAAAAAAGAATCTTATATCGAAAAAGAAATGCGCCTATCGATACAACATGGTACTTGTGAGGACGGTCCTCATAAATACCGTTCAACACCTAAGAATGAGTATACAATTGTGTTTCCGATCGCCATCATAAATTTTGCAAATCTGACTTCAGATTCGTGATCAGCGCCCCAAACAACCTTGTGGTATCAGTTTTCATTCGAATCCATTCATCCATTCTCCAGACATCATGATTTTTATTTCATTTTTCAGAATTTTGTTATTTAAATGAATCGAAAAAAAAAATCTGACTTTAGGTTCGTGATCAGCGCTCCAAAAAACCTTGTGGTACCCATTTTCATTCGAATCCATTCATCCATTCTCAAGATATCATGATTTTTATTTTATTTTTCAAAATTTTGTAATTTAAATAATTCGAAAACCACCATACCGATCGAAACCAAAATCTATTCAGTTCTAAGTTTCGAAGAGGCGCGTCGATTGGGACGAAGTTGATCAAAATCTGACCACTCGTTCTCGAGATATCGTCGGACAAAAAAATTGATCACATACATACATACATGCATACATACATACATACATACACACACACACAGACGTCCATCTGAAAATAATCGGAGATGATTCTCTAGACTTCAAAACGTCGAGATCTAGTGAAAACTCAACTTTTCATTTTCGGGGTGAATACAATCTCTGATATCAGAGAAACGGGAATTTAAAAATACACAAAATAAAAGAATTAAATAAATTTTTTTTTTATCTCATTCCGCGGCTTTTTCTGCCTCATCCAGACAATCATCATCATTATAGCGTCGTCATTATTATCTTCATCCGAATCATCTCCAGGCAGTCCAGCATCATTTTCATCATTCTATCAATTTTTTTTCAACGATTTTCAGATATCTGCCAGACTGATTTCCCACCTCCGGAAATCAGCCAGACTGTTTTTTTACTGAGTATTATCATGATGCTAACTAGTGCAATAAGTTTCATCTATGCGAAAATAAGTTCTATAAGTTTATTTTTTTTACGATTTTCGCAAGTCTGCCAGACGCATTTTCCACCTCCGGAAACCAGCCAGTATGGAGGGTAGAAGGAAGGAGGACGAACTGCATGTTCGTGAGCTGTCCAAAACTGGATAGATAGATAGATAGATAATGCGTTCTATTAGGCCCTAGGACAAGTCCTCTAAGGGCAATGCAATGATAGGCATTGGTACAAGGTATGACAGAAAAAATAAAAATTTGCATGAAAGTTACAGATTAGAATAAAGGTAGCATAGTGAATTAATTAGGATCAGGTAGAGACTAGGGTTAAATAGGAGTAAAAATAAACGAATAAAAATAAAAACAAAGATAAAAATAAAAATAAAAGTAAGAGTAAATATAAAGATAAAAGTAAACGTAAAAAATAAAAATAAGAGTAAAAATAAAAGTAAAAGAGGTAAGTGATAGTACCGTTAAGTAGAAGTAGTAATTAAAGATAGTAAAAGTAGTATGATAAGTAGAGTAAGTAGAGGTGGGGTGCAGAAAAATAGCGTTGTTGTTTGCTATGCTTAAAGTTGGAGTAAAAATACGAAGGGTCAGTACAGTAAAAATAGCATAAGGTACCGTAGAAGCGAGAGTGTCAGCAGCATAAAACAGTAAAAGTAAGATATGATAGCTAAAATATATTATAATTATCTAAATAGCTACTAACGCCCAACGCGCTACTGAGAGCTCAAAGCGAGAAAATGGGCCAGCAGGCGATGGGATATAATAGTAGTAAATACCTTTGTCGCCAGGTAGCGCACCGAGCAATAATTCTAATCAAGGGGTTAAACATAAACAAATTCAAACAAGTGCCTTAACAACGGACGGCTTCTAAAGCATTGGAAATACATACGCGAGCGCCGCTGGCAGCTGAAACTAGAACCACTATAGTAAGAAATTTGATCGGCAGCAATTTCCAGAATATAGTGGGGAGTTCGTCCTCCTTCCTTCTACCCTCCATACCAGACAGACTGTTTTTTTACTGAGTATTATTATGATGCGAACTAGTACAACGAGTTTCATCTATGCGAGAATAAGTTCAAGGCAAAAAAAAAAAACAATTTTTGTAAATTTAAAAAAAACTGCCAGACTGATTTTCCAACTTTGGAAACCAGCCAGACTGCTTTTTTTACAGAGTTTTAGGGTAATACTAATTAATAGAACAAGTTTCATCCATGCGAGAATAAGTAGCATGAGTTTGTAATTTTCACTCATCGATTCCATCGGAAATCAATAGCCAGACTGTCGATTCCTTGAAAAACATCATCAATTGACCCGGAACTACTATAAATAGGGCTTGCGAAAATAAGTTCCAAAAAAAGTTCACTGGCTCCCGGACTATTTGAGTTTTCATGCAGAACAACATAACGTTATGAAAAATATGGGTTTCCATTAAAAAAAAAAAAAACTCAACCTTCCCCCGGCCTTGGCATCAACACCTACTGAAAATGATGCTGCACCATGTTCTTTCCCCTTTCATATCCCACAAGTTTCATCTGAAGTATTTTTTCGTATCGTGATCAGTTCTCGAGATATCAGCTTGTGGCGATTAGAAAAAATCACCCTGTATACGACGTACCGAACTTTTTTTTAACTGTCGGACTAAAACCCGATCCAAGTGAACATACGAAGCTGTCGCTTACCTGTTAGGAAAGAGCAAGTGTAACAGTCAGCTGTGAATACATATCAAAGGAATAAAATTAAAAGCGTGAGGGTAAAATTGAACCAGTTCGTAGAAAATACATATGAAACAGTGCGAGATTACTTTTTCTGAGATCTTAGATCATAATGAATCATCATTATGATGTTTATTCTGACTTGAGATACCAAAGAAGGGAATCAAGATTCGCGGCAGCGAATCGCCGCCAAGTACTCTTCGGCGAGCGCCAGCTGAGAATCATTTACGCTGGCCAACTTTTCATACCTGTAAACATTGCGTCATATTTTCGGAACCAGCTTATATTTCGGTCTGAAATTTATAGGGCTAATTGTCCGAGTCTGAATGAGTTTCCGAAAAAATTTGGGACCAAATCGATCGAGTATTTCCGAAGTTATAGACATCTAAAGTTGACGAAATTTTACAATCTTCTTCTTCTTCTTCTTCTTCTTCTTCTCCGCAAAATTTTTCGCAGACGTTTTCTGTGAACACCGATATCTGTCGAACCGATGCACCGATCGACTTGCAATTTGAAAGGGAGATTCTCTCTATCGATATCTCGCTCCCTATTGATTTTGGCTAAAATTCGATGACGTAATCATAAGATATACTCCAATCAATATGCGAAGTGCATGCAACTATATATTTTATATATATAATCTATATATAATACTTATATATATATATAATATCTATATATCTATATATCTATACCATCTACTATAGCTATGTATATAATGTACATGTATACATGCCGTGCAGCGTCGAAGCCCCGATCGGGGGGTTCGAGGGGCAGAGCCCTCTGAGTATATATATACATATATATAATAGTAAGTTAAGGATCATTCAAAATATATATCTAATATATCTATATAGGTATATATAGGTATATGTTTGTATATCTAGGTATATATAGGTATATGTTTGTATATCTAGGTATATATAGGTATATGCATGTATATATAGGTATATATAGGTATATGTATGTATATATAGGTATATTTAGGTATATATAGGTATATTTAGGTATATATAGGTATATATAGGTATATGTATGTATATATAGGTATATATAGGTATAAATGGGTATATATGGGTATATATAGGTATATATAGGTATATATGGGTATATATAAGTATATATAGGTATATATGGGTATATATAGGTATGTATAGGTATATATGGGTATATATAAGTATATATAGGTATATATGGGTATATATGGGTATTTATATGTATATATAGATATATATGAGTATATATATGTATATATGGGTATATATAGGTATATATGAGTATATATAGGTATATATGGGTATATATAAGTATACCGAGAGATTAACGTGAAAGTTAACACTCAGTCACAGCCAACTCGGCACACTCCACGTTTTTCGGCTGTTTTTCGCAGGCTGGCCATGCGCTATTCTTTTTAATTTCTAGTCAAATTGATGAACATCGGAAAGAATCGAAAGAAAAAACGGAAAGAAAAAAAATAGCGGATGGCCAGCCTGCGAAAAAAATACGAAAAACGTGGAGTGTGCCGAGTTGGCTGTGACTGAGTGTTAACTTTCACGTTAATCTCTCGGTATATAAGTATATATATGTATATATAGATAGGGGGGGGGGGGGGGGGGGGGGGGGGGCAAAGTGGGCCGCTTAAGGAAAATAATCGTAATATCATTAATTTTTCTTTATACTTCATTTTTTTTTAGACCCTTGATAAGTATTTAACATTGTTATGCTGCATCCGTTAAAATTGAAAAATCTCAAATTTGGGGCAAAGTTGCCCCTCGAAAAAATTTCGTAAATGACATTTTTTATTCTGTATTTATATTTTTACAATTAATTATTAAATATTCAAAAATTACTTTTTTCGCGCCTCCATAAAGTCTCTCATTTTGAGGGGGGCCTACTTTGCCCCTAGTGGCCCACTTTGCTCCTAGGGGCCCACTTTAACCCCCCCTCCCCTATATATGAGTATATATCTGTATATATAGGTATATATGGGTATATATAAGTATATATAGGTATATATGGGTATATATAGGTATATATAGGTATATATGGGTACATATGGGTATATATAGATATATATGAGTATATATAGGTATCTACAGGTATATACATACATACATATATATATATATATATATATATATATATATATATATATATATATATATATATATATATATATATATATATATATATATATATATATATATATATATATATATATATATATATATATATATATATATATATATATATATATATATATATATATATATATATATATATATATATATATATATATATATATATATATATATATATATATATATATATATATATATATATATATATATATATATATATATATATATATATATATATATATATATATATATATATATATATATATATATATATATATATATATAGCATATGCTTTGCATCACTGCAGAGGGAAGAAGACGCTGCCTCGTTTTTTGTATCGATAGTGCTTTCACCACCACTTTCACAAACAACCATATTATTGATCTGTTCCTGTATAATCTCAACCGCAACTTACAAAAAATAGTGAAATACCCCGCAAAAACATTAAAAATGTAAAAAATACCGCCAAGTACAAAAAGAATCCCACTCGGAAAAAATACAAAAACTTATCAAATCAGGAAATAATGCCAAGCACCACGAGCTTTTGGCAATTATACGTTGTAAAGTCGGACCCCACTGATTCGTGTAGAGATATCGAAAAATCATTTCAAGAGCTACATACTTGGCGGGCACATTCTTTTTTTCCACTATATTCCTAACATCAAGCTCGTTATTATCAACAAAATATGAGTGAAAACGATTGAGTTACTTTCTATTCAAGTATTTAGTGATAATCAATAAATACATATTGTATAGTATATATGATTTGCATAAACAGGTTCCAAAATTATTGATTCATAATCCTTTGATGTTCTGGCTTTCTTCAGTAACAGTAATTCTGAGTGCATTGACAGTGGAGACTCGCGAGGCATAATTCATTCAGACCGAAAGATATTTCGAATTCTTCAATCGACAAATAATCAGTTGAGAGTTGAATCGATGCAAATGATCTGGATTTTGAAGATATTAAAATTTTGAGAATGAATTACTTCTCTGCACTAACAAGCCCATTCGAACACCTGTTCACTCTGGCAGATGAAGGCTGAAAGAAATATACTGCAAAGGGTGCGGCGAATAATTGTAGCAGAGTGGGAGAAAGGAATGTGCCCGCCAAGTATGTAGCTCTTGAAATGATTTTTCGATATCTCTACACGAATCAGTGGGGTCCGACTTTACAACGTATAATTGCCAAAAGCTCGTGGTGCTTGGCATTATTTCCTGATTTGATAAGTTTTTGTATTTTTTCCGAGTGGGATTCTTTTTGTACTTGGCGGTATTTTTTACATTTTTAATGTTTTTGCGGGGTTATATATACGATGAATCGAAAAAGGAATGCACTTATTGATAAGAGGTGGTACTTTTGGGGACGGTCCTCACAAAGACCGTTAAATACCTGAAAATGGGTATACAACTGTAATTCTGGGGAACGGACGGTCCTCACAAACACCATTTGATGAAGTAAGATACACAGTGCGTATACTGCATATACTATGTATGTACAAACCATGTGTCTTACTGTCTTTTGAATGTCGGATTAAAACCCGACCCAAGTAAACGACTTGTCGACTGGTGAGTCAACTGTTACGCTGAACTGCCGACGAAGAGCAAGCGCCATAGTCAGCTGTGATTATTAAAGAAATAAAATTAAATTGCGTTCGGATGAAATCAAATTAGTGGGAGAAAAACATATATAAAATGCTGCAGAATGACTTTTTCTGGGAAAATGAATATGCAATTGTAATTCTGGGGACCGGACGGTCTTCACAAACACCTTTTGATAAAATAAGATACATGGTACATATATACAACGCGTCGAACTGTTTTGTGTCCGTCAAGTAAAACTTATTTCCCGATGGAGAGCAAGCTTAACAGTTAGCTGTGAATATTATAGGAATAACAAAAATTTTTTCATGAATCAAATTATACCAGTAAGTTGTAGATGGATATCAAGCGGTGAAGAAATACTATTGCTAGTATATAAACTCAGTTACACTCGGTGACTGTTACGCTTGTTCTATGTCGGCAGATGAGTTCTATTCCGACAGTCTGGTCGGATTTAACGTGTCAGGGGCCTGGGGCTACACACATTTTTCGAGGCCCTGCGTGGGGATATTGTCTTTGCCGATAGAGGAAAATTATATGAATACATCTAACAAGCATAGGAAATAAAAATGGTATAATAAACATTGAAAAAATAGACAGTATTAGTGAGATAGTACTATTTGATATGTCATCATTATTTATAGCATATTATTCGTCCTCAAATAAAGAATTGCGGCAGTGAATCGAGAGAAGTAAATTGTTTTTTTGTGGATGTAAAATAAAAAAAAAATTTCAAAAAAAAGATAAGCGGAATTTCATCCAATAACCCGTTTTAAAAGAGCCTTAAAGTTTTTTTTTCAAAGTGCGGGTACCACTTTTGGGGGCTTTTGAACGTGCAGCGCCCTGGGCTATAGCCCTTGTAGCCCCCCCCCCCCCCCCCCCCCGCAAATCCAGGCCTTTTGACAGTCAAAAAACAACTTGGTATACAACGTGGTATACATACAGAGTGTCCCAATTTAAACGATCCATTACATTTCCAGCCGACCTAATGGTTCAATTGGAAAATCCTTCCTACAAAAGTGTATGGTGTCAAAGGGGAAAAGAAGTTGGCGTTATTGGATTTTTCAGTGGAGGGAAAGTCAACCTTGTTTTTTCAAATGTAAACACATGTGACGTCCGTGCGTCGGCACAACAGAATGTTCTTGATAAAATAGCGTTAGAAGATAGGGGTTCGCTCCCGCTGTACGTGCGGGTGCACAACTAAGGGAAATGAGATGCAAGTGAATGATTGGTTTCGAATGATATCAAGAGACTCGGTAGAGTCTCGCGCCAAGTACATTATAAAGAATTTTTAAGCGCGCGGCGTGAGGCTCGACGAGTCTCTATACCGGAGACATTGGATTCCGGCGGAGTGGGGGTAATAATGGTATAATGTTTTTCAATATTGTGTCGTATTCTGTAACATCATGGGGACTATCAATTGATATTTAGAATGATGGTCCAAGCAGCTTTCATTCAAGACCAAGGTCAATGCGATCGGTGCACGGTGACTGATATTATGATTTTTTTACAAATTACAAGCGTTCAGTTCGACCAAGAATTCTTTTTCCCGTACGTGTTCTCCACGATCGCGTCATCGGTGTTTGTATGACTATATAAGCAACATAGAGGGGCGTTCCTTCTTTTCTTGGGCACTGGAATAGAGTGAGCGTGCATACTAATACACTATAGCAAAGTGGACTTTTGTTGACGTGTATGTATATAACATTCGTTACAACGAATAAAGACAGATGGCGCAGACAACAATTATCATGCTACGTAGTATCACTGCAAGAGTCATTTCGCTGGTCTAGCCAGGAATATAACAGTCTGTGGCCGTTGTGTAAACATTTCGTTTGCGTGATATGATTTCAATTTTTAAACTATAGGTAGTCGTACGGAAATTTTACTTAGCTATTCGTTACTGAAACGCCTGAAAATTAAACTGCAAAATTTATATCAAGTAGCCCCATTTTTTCCTCGCGTAAAATTTCAAAATTTCAGGTTATGAAGAGTGACTATCAAACTGTCAAATGTATGTTTTGTGACTCTATGCATAATATAGGTATATAAATCAGATATAGTGTATCATTTAGGATGCGTGAGCCGTGGTACGAGTTTCTATGTTTCAGCTACTAATTATCATGCGATCATACAGCAATCGGAGGCAAATAGTAGTACGATATGAACAAATAGTTGACTAAGATTCGTGCGAATATAGGTATACTTTGAATCTTGATTGGAGACTACGCATAGCACCTAATATTTGAAAGTCGAAAAATGCAACCTTTCACAGTAACATGTTTGAGTCTGTATGTATAACCATTGAAGTTGTGTGTATTATCTGTTGCATCGATCATGATCATCAATAACATACATTTTTCAAGTCCGACTTGAGGTAAACACTATTGTCACAGACTATATTTATATATTTATTTGAAGACTATAAATAGATTTGTTGTAGCAGAATTTTCTACAATTTATAGGATAGCTTGATGATCTATAGAAATTGAGCTTCACACAAAATGTAATCGAGTTGCGATAGAAATATTAAAGTCTTAAAATCAAAGAAACACTATTTTCAGGCAGTACATTTGAGCTTGATGATGCTCAATCTGAAATAAGTTCAGATTTCTGTGGATTTATATTGATCATCCTCTCATTTTCACTGCATTTTTCAGTAGTTGCATTCTAGACCCGTTGTAGTCTACTTTGCCTTCCGATCAATGGGACAGTCAATGAACACTGCGCTTGCAACTGCTGACTTTACAAATATGTTGTTCCTTCACAAGTCACAACTCAGAACTCATGAGTGAATGAGGAAGCAGAAAATAATACTGTTTGATCCTTTTACAATCGCATCAATTTTTACTATTATTAAAACATCACAATGCTAGGCGGACCGTTCATATCCAGTGACAAGAATAGTTTATAAGAATCCAAAAATGTGAATTATGATCCGATAGTACGACAAGATATGAGGTTCTACGGGCTACCTGAGTGCTATTTATTTCCATCGAAGCCAGCGATCAACTGTCTTCTGTCTTTAATATTTTGACATTATAATAATTTTTCATTGTTACCAGTTAACCAAAATTCATGAGTGAATTTGTGAACACTATGTATGTCATTATAATTTTTGATTTGATAGAATCGTCGTCATAGTTTCTTCATGTTGAAAGTAATCTTTGATCAACTTTCGTTTCAATTCTACATTCATGTGAGGCTGATCTTCAAATGTTCCCTGCGTCACAGTTACAAAGTGATTGACTCTACCTGGATTTCGAATCCACAGAGTTCAGAAGTATAGTGTATTATTTGTTACAAAGAAAAGCTACTGTGTTAGCTAGTATCGCAGTATAGCTGCCAGTATGGTGATTTTCTTGTTCATATTTACTCATGGCTTATCAAAACGCATAATAAAGAAACCGACAAGCCCAGGTTTGTTAGCTGGCATAAGGTCCTGAGCACCATAATACGACCGTTTGTCATTTTCAAATTCAATATGTATAATTTTTTCATATGTATAAATTATATAATTCATCATGAACAAGACTTAGTACGAATCGAGATCGTACATAAATTATACAATTCTGCATACAATTCATCATGAACAAGACTTGGTACGAATCGAGATGATACAAAAAGTAATGAAATCCCCCCCAAAAGCACCTCTGGTGCAAAAACCTTTCGCCAAGTACATTGTACAAAAATGTCTTCATACAAAAAAGTATTGGAATCAGATCTTATTGCCAAGTAGTTGATATGAATATACAAAAATGTCGTCTTCATATAAAAAAGTATTGAAATCAGATCTTATTGCCAAGTAGGTGATATGAATTTGAGAGAATGACATTTACTTTATCTTGAATTATTAATAATTAGGCCTCAAAAATTGTTTTTATAGCATTGTTATTCTGCTACAAGGAACCATGATGGATACGGTCAGAAGCAATGGAAGCTTCCATTGATTTTTTTAAAAGAAAAAAATTTGGAGGTAGTGGTACTTGGCGGGCATTTTTGTAAAAATTACAAGAAAATATAAATGCCCGCCAAGTACCACTACCTCCAAATTTTTTTCTTTTCAAAAAATCAATGGAAGCTTCCATTGCTTCTGACCGTATCCATCATGGTTCCTTGTAGCAGAATGACAATGCTATAAAAACAATTTTTGAGGCCTAATTATTAATAATTCAAGATAAAGTAAATGTCATTCTCTCAAATTCATATCACCTACTTGGCAATAAGATCTGATTTCAATACTTTTTTATATGAAGACGACATTTTTGTATATTCATATCAACTACTTGGCAATAAGATCTGATTTCAATACTTTTTTGTATAGTGATTGACTCGTAGTTTCTTTATAACAATACTTATGATCAGACAAACAGGTCGGAGTGAAGGTGTCAGGGTTAGCTTTGTAAGTGGATGATTAGGAGGTTAATAAGAAGTTTCGGGATTGATGATTTAGGATGAAGAATAAAGATTGAGTTGTAAGGAAGAGTGGAGTGTTGTGTTGAGTAATTAGAAGTGTAATGTATTAGGTGATAGTTGGGATAGAAGATGTGTGTAGGAAGATGGTAGCCAGAGAAGTGAAGTGTTAAGGAATTAGAGGAATAAGGTAAACTAAGGATTTAGGTGAAGTGGGAGGCCACGTGTAGCTGAGGATGCATCAGACCACCGCATGCATACTCAGCGGATTATCTAGTTGCTATGGAGGCTAGAGGAAATTATAGATAGGGTGACCGGATATGGGTGAAAGATGAGGAAGGTGAAGTCTGGGACGTAACACACATATTTTTTAATACGTAATTTTGTTCTACTTGAAAAATCGAACGACTTTTGTATAAACATTTTTTTGTGAGACATCAATTTTTCATCATAGTCAGTTGAACAACTAGAGATTTTAGGATGTTTGAGAACATTTTACCTGTAACTATCGAGTTTTGAAAAATATTGCAGGAGACAAAAAGTGCGTAATTTCATACGAAGATTCTGAGAGAATAATTGCAAAATTTTTTCCAATAACTTTTTATTGCAGCTTCTTCAATGGCGTGAGAAAAATTAAAAATTATTAAAAAAAAATTCTGCAATTATTCTCCAAGAATCTTCGCATGGAATTACGCGCTTTATGTCTCTGGAAATTTTTCTCCAATCTTGATAGTTTAGAGGTGAAATGTCCTAAGATCTCTAGTTGTTCAACTGACTATGATAAAAGATTGATGTCGCACAAAAAAATGTTTTATGCAAAAGTCGTTCGATTTTTCGAGTAGAAAAAAATTACGTAATAAAAAATATGGGTTTTGATTTAAAAAAACAAAGTTGACCTTCCCCTGACCTCAGCGGCGTCACCACTGAAAAATCCAATAACGCCAACTTCTTTCCCCCTTTGAACCATACAACTTTTGTAGGACACATTTTCCGATTGAACCATTAGGTCGGCTGAAAACGTAATGGATCGTTTGAATTGGGACACCCTGTATACTATGTATCTTATTTTATAAGAAGGTATTTGTCAGGACCATCCAGTCCCCAGAATAACAATTGTATACCCACTTTCAGGTGTTCAACGGCCTTTATGAGGACCGTCCCCATAAGTACCACTTCGTATTGATGAGCACGTGTCTTTCTCGACTCATCGTACATACCCTTCCTTGGTATCTCAAGTCAGAATAAACATCATAACAATGACCTGTGTCACCAGTATCGTGATAAACTCTCATGATTCATTCTGATCCAAGGTCTCAGGAAAAATAATCCTCAGTCGCTACATATCCAGTTTTTACCTACTGATTAAATTTCACCCGAGCGCATGACAATTTTGTTTTTTTGATACTCACAGCTGACTGTAAACGCTCGCTCTTCGTCTGCAGCCAAGCGTCCGTCTTTGTATAATGTTAACTTGGGTCGGGTTTCACTTTGCGCGTCAAAGAACAGTTTGGCACGTGTTATATATGTATATTCACCATGTATCCTTTTTTATCAAAAAGTGTTTATGAGGGCTGTCTGGTCCGCAGAATTACAATTGTATACCCATTTCCAGTAGTTATGGGGACGGTCCTCATAAACACCGTTCAACAGCTGGAAATGATCGAAAAGTGGTGGTTATGGGGACGGTCCCGATAAACACCTTTTGAGAAAAAATGAACCTATGGTGTATATCGTACTTACGAAAAAGATAATTAATTTTTTTTTGTGGATTTGGGTTTCCTTGGCTCATACCAGCCTATGTATACCGGAAAAAAACTAACTTTCTTCTGTCCCCGTAAACACCTTTTGATACACATATATATATATATATATAGGTATATATATATGTATATATGTAGGTATATATAGGTATATATAGGTATATATAGGTATATATAGGTATATATAGGTATATATAGGTATATATAGGTATATATAGGTATATATAGGTATATATATGTATATATAGGTATATATAGGTATATATAGGTATATATAGGTATATGTGGTATGTATAGGTATATATAGGTATATGTATGTATATCTAGGTATATATAGGTATATGTATGTATATCTAGGTATATATAGGTATATGTATGTATATATAGGTATATATAGGTATATGTATGTATATATAGGTATATATAGGTATATGTATGTATATATAGGTATATATAGGTATATGTATATATATATAGGTATATATAGGTATATGTATGTATATGTATGTATATATAGGTATATATAGGTATATGTATGTATATACAGGTATATATAGGTATATGTATGTATATATAGGTATGTATAGGTATGTATAGGTATATGTATAAATGTGTAACTGGTATAGATTGCGGACCTTGACTTTTTCGGCACCTAGTTACAATCCTGCCTATACTCCCTTTGTCGTAGCACCCGGGTGCGTACCATCACGTTGTTGGGTTGGGTTGGTGTATGCCAAATTCTCGGGGGCCCCAACATTGTATCAAGAAGTTGAGGTCCTCGAAATATACATTAAATCCTAAAATTCTTTGAGGACCGTCCTCAAAGTATTCACCGGTCCCCAAAATAGTCATTACATTATATATTTCTATACCCTTGGACTTCAAAGTGTCCCGAAAACATATTTATACCTATATATACCTATATATACCTATATATACGTATATTTACCATATAGATATATAAGATATATAATTTTGAATGATCCTTAACTTACTATACTATACTATTATATACTATTATATGTATATATATATTGTAACATTGCATGTTACAAGGTACCCGGACTCCCTTAGACGACCTTAAGTAGGGGTATGAAGAGTGCCTGAAAACTGTAGAGATGCCTTAGGATGAGCCCCGAGGCTAAAGTTAACTCCGAGAGGCGACCGTGACCGACTTAAGACTGTTGAGTTAAGACTGATTTTTTTTTGTTTCTTTTACACTTTCCTCTACCATGTGGGAGACACGGCCTAAGAGATGGCGGAGACTATTACGACGACGTTGGCGGAGTATCCGAAGGGGTGTACTGAAACCCCCAACGCCTATGCCTCCCGAAGGCCACGCAAGAAGAAGAGTCGTCTCCTGTACCAAAGGACACGGGGGAGTGCCGAGGGCACTCAGCTACGAGGGATACAGGTGGTGGAAGAGATTCCCGCCACCCCCAAGAGCCTGCGAACCGTGATCCTACAACGAGGGATTCTTCTATCGTGGCCTATTTTGAGTTTTCGCGCGTGGTCTGACCACGCCGCCATGTGAGCGATCCTGCGGTCGATTGCAAAATCGATATTTGAATGCGTAATGAGGGTGTGCGCAGGACTGTCGCCATGCGGTCTAGGCACTCTGTCGTAGGCTTTGAGCTAGAGCGAATATACTTCTGAGCATTGGTTGTCTTGGTTTTTTTGTTTTGTTCTGGTGTGAGCGATTCAGTTAGCGATTTTCGCCTTGTTAAAATAGTATTAAGCCCCCGTGGCCTCTATTAACGTACTTTGTGCGATTGTGTAAGTGGGTGAGACTTTCCCCGAGGGATTTCCACCATGAACTACGCCCGCGAGGGGGTTCTGTTTGTCTGCTGGCTGGAAGACGGTAAGCGATAGTTGGCTTCGCCTATGGTAATTTGAACCCGGCAACGGCCATCAGCCATATTGCCTTGTCTAAAGCCACGAGGCTTAGTAATTGTGGATCATATTCAACTGATCTCCGAGTTGGTAGGCCGTTACCTGTGTCCCCGTAGAGTCTAGTAAAGTCAAGTTTCTGATAAATAAATAAATTTTCGCGTCAAGTATAGTACAAGCATTGTTTTAGTCAGTCGGGTACTGTCGCACATGAGTGCAAGCGAGACAGCCTGAGTCGGTGACTGTCGTCCTCTCCCTTCCTCCCTCGAGGAGAGTCAGGCATACTAGCAGGCGCAAGCCTGTCGAGCCGGTAGGCTGTTTGATAGTTCTTAAGCTTAGTAAATATTAAATTCTTAAAAATTGCTAGCCCACGAGGCAGAGTTAGATTAAGTCGGATAGTTAATAGTAGAATAAGTTAAATAAAACGGTGGTCGGTAAAGCAGGGGCCTAGCCTCAGTCCAGAAGAGACCTCGAGTCTGTAATAATTCAGTTTTCTTTGTTATTGTTGATCTTATTTTCTTTATTATTTTACACCGCCACCGAGTAGCTTCCAAGAAGCAGTTTGTTGTATTTGTTACCTAGTTATAAGTTGCTGCGAGGCATTGTTGTATCGAGCTAAGCGATAGTTTTTCCTGTTATTGCTCTCCTACGTGGAAGCCGGATCTTGTCTACGATTAATGTTTGTAAAGCTCGATAAACTGTTTATTTAGATCCGAGGGGTGACACCCCGAGGGGCATGATCGCTACGGCGTTATTATAATTCTGTTTCCTTTTTTTTCTGTTGTTATTAACGTCACCGTGTGATATCTAGTTGTTTTTATATAATAAATTTCTCTTATTTTGTTAAAAGTTATCTGGCACAAGTCGTTATTGTGTACGCTACTCCCTCATATGATCCCGACCCCTCTCCGCGGTACTGCAGCTAGTCGCCGCGTATTCTTTCAGTGTCTTTTCGCTTGTTAATTTGTTTTCATTTTTTTTTGCTGTGTCTAGTGACGAAGATAGTTCGTCTGGCGCCCAAAATTCAATTTAAGGGGATGGTCTAGTCGATTTTTACCGGCATAATTATTCTTTCGAATATCTCGGAAACGAAGGTCTCAATCGGATTGTCCTTTTGGCAGCGGATGATCGACGAGCAATGAGTTCGAGTTAGCATGAAAAATCAAGAAAATAGAATGATTTTTTTTATTTTTTATATCGTCAAGTGTGAGCGTGTCACTTATGTCGACTTATTTCAGAGTCTACGCATCCTTTTCGGAAAAACGAGCTTCGAAGCACCATTCTATAGGGAATTACGAACACACCCATCAAAAAACATCCCTGTTTTATGCAGAAATGAGGTCTGATTCTGAAAACTCGCAGTTCGTTGTAATCAGCGATTGTAAATTGTTGGGATCCCATGACAATTCTTAGTTCCTGCATTGCCCGAGCGGGAGAGCTCAGCGCGCGAATCGTTGCATCTTCTTCTCACTCAGTAGCTATGCGAAAGAGAAGACGATGCAACCATTCGCGAGCTGAGCGCTCTCCCTCGGTCAATGCCGGAACCTCGGCGCGAACCGAGAATTATCATGGCTTCCCAACAATTTACAACCGCTAATCACAACGAACTGCGAGTTTTCAGAATCAGACCTCATTTCTGCATAAAACAGAGATGTTTTTTGATGGGTGTGTTCGTAATTCCCTATAGAATGGTGCTTCGAAGCTCGTTTTTGCGAAAAGGATGCGTAGACTCTGATATAAGTCGACATGAGTGACACGCTCACACTTGACGATGAAATAAAAGAAAAAATTATTCTATTTTCTTGAATTTTCATGCCAACTCGAACTCATTGCTCGTCGATCATCCGCTGCCAAAAGAACAATCTGATTGAGACCTCCGTTTGCGAGATATTCGAAAAAATAATTATGCCGGTAAAAATCGACTAGACCATCCCCTTAATTATTTTCTTTTAGATCTTTTGCCAGTTATTGTCGACTGACTCGGTCTCGAGGCCTAGCTATCCGGTCTGGACCCGAGGCCTGAATAAGGGTCACGTCACAAAATGGCGCCCAACGTGGGGCCCTTGAGAAAAGATAGTGCATTTCGATTAAACTTTTTTTTTGTATTTTTCTATTTCGGGTACTTTCCTATTTCGCTTCGTCGTAGCGAACTGCCTAGCCACTACGGTTGTTTACGTTCTCACTACCGGAGAGGGATTAGCGACGCGTACGTTCGTGCCTACATTATAGCGAATATAAGTTTGCGAGAATATAATATCCAGGATTTGATTTCTAAAATTTTTTTTTGAGATCGCCTATGCAGGCTGGGACACGGGGAACGACTCCTTGAAAAATATTAGGCCTCGTGAAAAACCTGTACAGCCGATTGCTGGAAATTTTGTATTTGAATTATTGCCTTTTTGTTATATTTTGTTCTTTTTATTGTTGATTATCTCTGTGCATGCGTTGTGGTGTTGGGTATAACATACTGTACATGATTTTGTGAGCGGTAAACACCCTATAGTATAGCACCATCGTGTGCCACCGAACCGAGCCATAGCTAGCTAGCGATAGTCAACCCGTCTTTGTGTGCGTCGGCTTCAACCGTCGGCGTGAGAGATAAGGCGCGGTCATTGTTTTGAATTTGGCGTTCCACCCGTAGCAGTGACACTCAGGCGTAGGCTCTGAGTTCTCGGCGAGGAAGAGCAACGGTTCTCATCCCACGGCGACTGCGACATGCATGTTAGTCGGGGTAGCGGCATGCACCGAGGGTAATTGATATGTTTTGAGTCCGAGTTTTGCATTGTCGCGTTCGGGTTCGAGTTCGAGTTTTGCGTTTTGAGTTTCGCGTTCGCGTTCGAGTTCAAGTTTTGATTTTGCGAGTTTAAAATTCACGTTTTGCGTCGAGTTTTAGCGAAAAATTTTGACTGAGTTTTGAAATTTTTTTTTGTTGGCAAAATTTTTTTTTTTGTTCCGTTCGGGAATTAATGGAGTTTAGGTTTCCGTTTACGCTGGAAGTCGAGTTTTGAACAAAATTTTTTGTCGCGTTTTAGAAAAGTTTTTTTTAGATATTTTTGAGTTTTCGGGAAAATTTCGAGTTTTCGCGTGTGTTGTCGCTATCTTGGCGAATAATAAGTTTGAAGTTTTACGTTTAAGTTTTACGAGCTAATTCCCTGGGACTTGTCGAATTTTATTTGTCTTCCCGAGTCCGGTTTTGCGAAAAAAAAAAAAAAAAAATTTTTTCTCTTCCCTTTTTCTTGAGTTTGGTTTTTCGCGACCTAATTTCGTTTTTTTTTGGTTATTCGCGTTTGAGGAATATTAGTTCGCGTTTCGTATAGTGCAGCGAACCATGGAGACGTACCACACACCATACGGGGAGAACCTATGGGAGTTAACGCGAGATGAGCTATCACAGCTGTTAGCTTCGCTACACGTTAGCCCCGAGGGCTCGGTCGTCGAGTTGCGAGACCGGTACGTAAGGTACTAGAGGCGCAGACAGGGCCAACGGTCTATTCCATGGGAACCCGAAGACGAAACGATCTTCGTTTCGGGACGACCTACGGAGCCAAGCCCGAGAGCGAGACAATCGCGAACCCCCTCGCCACCTCGCGTCGCGTTCGCGACGAGCTTTGACTCGCTACCCGTAACGACTACGACGACAAGCATCGCGTACTCGACTGGAGGGCCGGTGATGTCCACCATGTACGGTACGCGACCTACCGCCTATGCACCACGGCCCACCGTGAGTCTAGGGCCAGACGAATTCACACGTAGGGCTCACGAAATTCCGACCTTCGAAAGAGATTACGCCGCGCTGAGAGAGATCCTAGACGGAGGTGCTCCGGACAGTATGCTGCGAAGGTCGACAGCTTACCCGCGAGAACTGGAAGAGTTCAATCGCGATTATCGCCGAGCTCCGACAGTAGAGCCTCCGCAGAGGATCCCTCGAAACCCGCACGGGTGGGAAGAATACGACCCGGTCGAAAGGCGTGCCGCTCGCCCGGAGGTTCCTCCGAGGACGTTCATAGACCTGTGCGAGTCGGAGGAATATGCTAGCGAAAATAGACGCGATTCCCGAGTCGAGGGTCTCCAGCGGACTGCTATAGAGCCTCGCGAGCTGGAGGAACGGTACCGAAGGCCGTCCGATTGGCCAAGGGAACCGATCGCGAGTAGGTCGTATCGAGAACCGACTTTCGCGGATAACCAACGCGAAAGAGATTACCGCGACGTAAGGAATGGATACGAAGTCCCTCGGGAAGAAATACGTACCCGAACATCGTGCCCAGTGCATGGGGATCGAGAAGAGGGGGAAAGACAGACCCGCGAGGCCACGTGGCCAACGGTAAGGCACAGGCGAAGAGACCGAAGTCTCTCGCCGATGAGATCCCACCCGCCCACCCTGCGTGGTAACAGAACGAGCACGAGAGCGTGGGCAGAACCTCCAATCGACTGGACCGAGGAATCTAGGTTCGCACGACCGGCGTGCCGAGACAGAGCCAAGGAGGTAGTCGAGGCTCTGAGACGGTGGAACGTTAAGTTCAGCGGAGGTAGCGAACAGAGCGCGGAAGATTTCTTGAGCAGGTTAGACGACTGCCGTAGATTTACGCCCCTGACCGGTAGAGAAATCGTACAGTCTCCACCAATTATATTTACGGGTTGGGCCTCCGAGTGGCTACGGATCGAGCGCGAGAGCTGGTCCAGCTACGAGGACTTCAAGAAGGCGTTCAGAGGTTGGTTCGGAGACGAAACCGTCAACAAACGGTTCCGACAACAAGCCGCGACGCGTACACAGGGGGAACACGAGTCAGTGACCGAGTACCTCACCTGCATCCGAGGATTGTTACATAGGATGGCGCGACCGTACGCGCTTGAGGACCAGTTAGACCTCGCGTTCGAGAATTTGAGACCTAACATTCGCGAAACATTAGATCGGTCGCAAATTAAAGATTTCCGCGAGCTAGCTCGAGTAGCAACCGCGCGAGAAAGAAATCTCAGTTTATCGCGTACGTATCGTCCACCCCCGTCCCCCGAGGACTCCTTTATGAAGGAACTCGCGTGCAGAGCCAAGGAGAAGCCTGCAAAGAAAACCCAAGCTCTCGCGGCAGTAAAAGAGGTGGAGGCTAAAGAGCCAGAAGCCAAGGAGCAAGCGAAGGCTAAAGCGACCCCGAAAGCGAAGCCGAAGGGTGGCGAAGGTCAAGGGGGGGGGGGAGGATGGCCTTGGAGAAGGCCATTAAAGAGCAAGTGGCGGCTATGCAGGCCGAAATCGCGAGATTAACGACGGTAGCCGGACCAAACGCGTCGCAGAAAGCTGCGGAACATACGAAGCCCGCAGCTACTCGGAACAAGTCTGAACGCCCAACGCAAACGAGGGGTAATACCGCGAGTACGCAAGTAGCGGCACCAACGATAACACAAAACCCCCCAGCGTTAGACGGAGGACCAAGCGTGGTCTGTTTTAACTGCGACCGTCGAGGTCATGTGTGGAGGGAGTGCACAGCTCCAAAAACACGATTTTGCTACCACTGTGGTATGAAGGGAGAAATCTCGATTACCTGTTCGCGCTGCAATACGGGAAACGATCAGGGGGAGTCTCGACCAGGGTCGTCGGGACAATCCCAGTAGAAGTTCCGACCCCCGTAGAAGTAGAAAAACCGCGGGTAGAATGTCTTCCGTTGCAAACACTAGAATTGCAACCCCGTTGGTTTATTTCGGTAAAATTAGGGAAGACACCAGTGCGGGCTCTCGTAGACACCGGGTCTTCGAGGAGTTTTTTAGGCGCGACCGGAAGGCAAATAGCCGAAGAAAACGGATTGACGCTTACCCAACCCGCTTTTAGTCAAGTTGTGTTAGCGAACGGAGGAACGGAAACGGTAGTCGGAGAAATCGTGATTCCAATAGAAGTACTCGGGTACAGGCACGATATTCCGTTGCGAATTCTTCCGTCCCTCTCGTGGGAGTGTATTTTAGGTATGGATTTCGTTAGAGAATTCGGGTTAGAGATGTACGGGGGGAATGATTCGTGGAGGATCAAGGAAGGACCGGAGGCGACATGCTCGTTCTACGAAACAGCTCCGGACGCACCGAGTGCGACTCAAGAATGCTACGGCATAGCCGAGTTGTCCGCGTCGGAGAAGACGGTATTAGACGGGTTTTTAACGCGCGAGTTACCTGCAGTAACCGGGAAGCTTGGGTTGACGAACCTAGCCGAACATAAGTTAGATACGCAGGGACACCCGCCGATAAAGCAACGGTATTACCTAGTCTCACCCGTGGTACAAGCCGCTATTCACGAGGAGGTCGATCGTATGCTAGCCGAGGGAGTAATAGAGCCTTCCCAGAGCGCGTGGTCTAGTCCGATAGTGATGGTGAAGAAGCCGAATGGCACGTACCGTTTCTGTCTCGATTTTAGAAAAGTCAACGGCGTGACTAAGACAGACGCGTATCCGATACCGTATATTAATGGGATATTGGATAAATTACGGGCCGCGAGGTACATTTCGACGATCGACTTGAGCCAAGCGTACCATCAGATCCCATTACACGTGGATAGTCGCGAAGTCACGGCGTTTACAGCACCCGGACGAGGGTTATTTCAGTTTACGCGAATGCCATATGGACTCACCGGAGCCCCGGCTACGTTCCAACGTCTAGTAGACAAGTTAATTACGCCAGATATGGAACCCCACGTGTTCGCGTACTTAGATGACATTATTGTAGTCACGGAAACTTTTGAGAAACACGTAGACTGGTTAAAGCGGGTCTTTGATCAAATAGCGAGGGCTGGTCTTACGTTAAACCCGGATAAATGTGAGTTTTGTAGGGACGAAGTTAGATATTTGGGGTTCAGGGTGAACAGCGAGGGATTACAGGTAGACCCCGACAAGATCGAACCGATTGTTAGTTATCCGGCACCCCGGAACTTGAAGCAATTGCGACGATTTTTAGGGATGGCCTCGTGGTACCGCCGGTTTATTCCAGCGTTCGCGGGTTCTTCGGAGCCATTAACGCGGCTTTTACGTAAAGATAAACGGTGGGAATGGGGTGAAGCACAACAACAAGCTTTCGACGAATTAAAATCCTCGTTAACATCCGCCCCGATTTTGTCGTGTCCAGATTTTCGCGTACCGTTTGTAGTGCAGACTGACGCAAGTGACTTCGGTATCGGTACGGTATTGACTCAGACGGTCGATGACAGCGAACGAGTCATTGCCTACGCGAGTCGGACTCTCTCCGAAGCAGAGAGAAAGTACTCGGTGACCGAGAAAGAGTGCTTAGCAGTCATTTGGGCAATCAAAAAGTTTCGCGCGTACCTCGAGGGTTATCATTTCACAGTGATTACGGATCACAGCAGTCTGCGTTGGCTGCATAATTTGCATAATCCGACTGGTCGCCTCGCGAGATGGGCATTAGAGCTCTTGGAGTACGACTTCGAAGTCGTACACCGTAAGGGAGCGTTGCATCATGTCCCGGACGCCTTATCGCGAATGTATGAGGACGAGGTGGAAGACCTCGAGCCAGTACACGTAGCCGCGATTAACGAAGCACAGGATCCGTGGTATATCAAGCGGGTTCAGGAAGTGTTAGCGTCCCCTAAAAAGTATAGAGAGTGGTCGGTTTTCGAACGTCGGTTATACTATTACAGGCCGAATCCCGTGACCGATCCCGTGGTAGAGGAACTGAATCCATGGAAGATGGTTCTCCCCGCGGAGTACCGGACGCGAGCGTTCGAAGAACTGCATATAGACCCGCAAGCCGGACATTTAGGGGTCGAGAAGACCTATGCGCGAATGAGGGAGGAATATTATTGGCCTGGCATGTTTCAAGATATTGTGGTAGCCATCAGAAGGTGCCAGCAGTGTCAGCAATGCAAGGTCGAACAGGCACCTCCCGCCGGCTTAATGGGAGATCGCATTGTAGATGAACCGTGGGCTGTAGTCGCAGCTGATGTCATGGGTCCGTTTCCCCGCAGTCGAGCAGGATACGAATACCTGCTGGTCTTCGAGGACTTATTTACAAAATGGGTAGAGTGCGTTCCGTTGCGAAAAGCTAACGGTAAAAATATTATGGTAGCCTTTGAGGATTTAATTCTGTCGCGGTGGGGTACCCCGGAGGTATTCCTCACTGATAACGGCACGGAATTCGCGAATAAAGCCATCGACGATATGTGTGCCGAGTACAATATCGTACACGCACGCGTACCTCCGTATCATGCGCAGGCGAACCCGGTCGAGAGGGTGAATCGGGTGCTAAAAACTATGATTACGTCCTATATCGAGCGCGATCACCGAGACTGGGATTTGCATCTGCACGAATTCCGTTTCGCGTACAATTCAGCGGTGCACAGTTCACTGAAAGTCAGCCCGGCGTTTTTAAACCTTGGTCGAGAACCGCGGCCGCGAGTACAACTCCGACGTTCGGAGGAGGGTCCCGCGACTATTCCCGAACCGAGGCCGGAGAAGTGGGCCGAGCGAATGCGTCGACTGCAAGAGCTACGCGATCTTGCGACGCGACACTTACAGAACGCGCGGACGCGACAGGCGCATTATTATAACCGTCGGCACCGAGCCGGTCACTACAACGTGGGTGATCGCGTATGGAAGCGTAAACGCATCCTCTCCTCCGCCGCCAATTTTGTCGCTGCAAAATTAGCTCCGAAATTCGAGGGGCCGTATACCGTCACCCAAGTGGTATCGCCAGTCGTATACGAGCTCGAAGATGAGACCGGTCGAACGATAGGGCGACACCACGTGAAGGATTTCAAACCGTACGTCGCGCCGCAGGCCGAGGTCAATCTGAGCGACTCCGAGGAAGAGAAGACTTCCGACGAGGAGTCATAGGAATTTTTGGTTATCTTCGTTTCGCGGTTGCTTCGGGTAATACTTTCTTGTTGATTTCTTTTGTTGAGGTTTAGAGTAGGACCGTCGGTATCGCCCCGAGGCCTAGATAAGGGTCACGTCACAATATATATATATATATATATATATATATATATATATATATATATATATATATATATATATATATATTGTGACGTGACCCTTATTCAGGCCTCGGGTCCAGACCGGATAACTAGGCCTCGAGACCGAGTCAGTCGACAATAACTGGCAAACGATCGAAAAGAAAATAATTACATTGGAATTTGGGCGCCAGACGAACTTTCTTCGTCACGAGATAATAACAAAATTGAATAACAAAAGAAAACGGACTGAAAGAATAAGCGGCGACTAGCTGCAGTACCGCGGAGAGGGGTCGGGATTATGTGAGGGAATAGCGTACACAATAACGACTCGTGCCATATAAATTTTAACAAAATAAACGAAATTTATTCAAAAAAAAAGAAATAGACTAGATTGCACAACGTGATGCTAATAACAAAAAGAAATAATTATAATACCGCCGCAGCGATCATGCACCTCGGGGTGTCACCCCTCGGGCCTAAAACAACAGTTTATCGAGCTTCACAAAAATTAATCGTAGACAAGATCAGGCTTCCACGTAGGAGAGCAATAACAGAGAAAAATATCGCTTAGCTCGATACAATAATGCCTCGCAGCAAACTAAAACTAATTTCCAAAATGACTTAAAATTAACTTACACTAACTCTGCCTACGTAAGCTAAACCAAAATTGCCAAATATGAGAACTGGTTAATTCTGACCTAATGCTCTGAATCTCCTCGTGGGAGAAAAAGAGCGCGACAGTGACGGACTAAGGCTGTCTCACTCACACTCGTGTGTGCAGCGTACGTGCTCTAATAAGTGATCTTACGCGACAGAAACTCGAAAATTTTACTCAAAGAAAAATAAAGAAAAACTCAAAAAAACTCAAACTCGAAACTCTATTATGCCTTCTGACACTGGTGGCGGCCGACCGGCTCGGAGATCGGTTTAATTTAATCCCAAATTCTACTCAGCCTCGTGGCTCGCAACAAGGCAAGATGGCAGGTGGCCGTTTGCCGGATTCAAATTTTTACGGATCAAATTGGCTAACGCTTACCGTTGTCCAGCCACTCTCGGTCAGTTTTCCTCGCAGGAAAAACCTCGAAGACCATCCAGGCACTCCAACAGCCACGGTAACGACCTCAGGCACTCACACTCACTCAAAAAGTCCCTCTAAGGGAATCTACAAAATCGCCTCGTGGCTACGACAAACTCTAACAAATTTCGCAACCAGCTCGAAGCTCAGCGATCTACCTGCGAAGCAGGCCTACCGCAGAGTAATTAGACCACATGACGCCGGTCGTGCGCACACCCTTCTTACGCAGTCGAATATTGATTTTGCGATCGACCGCTGGATCTCTCCATGGCGGCGTGCCACGCGCGTAAACTCAAATTTGGCCAGGACGTAGGAAGCCCTCGTTGTATGACCACGGTTCGCAGGCTCTTGGGGGTGGCGGGAATCTCTTCCACCACCTGTATCCCTCGTAGCTGAGTGCCCTCGGCACTCCCCCGTGTCTTCGTGTGCATGAGAGGGTGCTTCCTTAGGCGTCGACTCGTGTAGGAGTTATCGGTCAACTTTCGGAATCGGGTGCGGATGCCTTCGTTAAGTGAGCGTCCCTTCACGTGAGTCTCCGTCATACATTTGGCCGTGTCTCCCACATAATAGAGAAAAGGTTAAAAAAAACAAAAGAATCAGAACTAAATTCGACAGTCTTAAGTCGGTCACGGTCGCCTCTCGGAGTAAATCTAGTCTCGGGGCTGCCCTAACGCATTCATACAGTTTCCAGGCACTCGATGCACCCTTAACTAAGGTCGTCTAAGGGAGTTCGGGTATATTGTAACATGCAATGTTACAATATATATATATATATATACAGGGTTAGTCAGTTCAAACTCCGAGAATGGGAGGAGCTTGGTTGATGAATTAGGCCCTACCCCTCAGCCAATCCGGCGAATATTTGGTATTTACGTCGAGGAGTCATGTTGTTATCGACGTACGAATTCAAGTCTACGTACAGGTAAACAGTGGGAATAAGAAATAAATTCACGATATAACAAGTAATAATACTGACCAGCTTATTCAATACTATAAACTATGATACTACTCTATGAGTAAACATGACTCTCACATGCTAAGACAAACCGCATTGTTTACATTTCGTGATGTCGACTTTCTTTGTTGTCATATCTTCATTATTGTTTCTTATTAACAGCGGTTACCTACGTGTAGACTTCGAATCTCACAATCAATTTGATATCAACACTCATGACTCCTCGACGTAAATACCAAATATTCGCCGGATTGGCTGAGGGGTAGGGCCTAATTCATCAACCAAGCTCCTCCCATTCTCGGAGTTTGAACTGACTTACCCTGTATATATATATATATATATATATATATATATATATATATATATTGTTACGAAATGGGGTTTAAGTATTTCGTATTTAAAGAAGTGGGTCTCTGAGAGTATTAACAAAGTGAATAGACGAATAAATGATGCTTAGAAATTGGTATTTTGGAGTAAGGTTGGTTGTATTAGAAATACGTGTGTTCAATTTAAGGTCTAGAACAAGACTGTTATTACAATAATATCGTTGAGATTAGCAACGGTGGACAAATGATATATGTGAACATCTTTTATTTAAGATGACTACTAGATCATATGAACTACATATGAGGGGTGATACTACTTTCGTAACACAACCCCCCCCTTAGGAAAAGAGTCGACCCGACTCTTGAAAAATGAAAAGTTAAAATAGAAATAAAATTTCAATTGATAAAAATAAAAATGTCTAGTAGTCAAATTGTGTGTACGTGCTCTGATTGGGAAAGCCTGTGTGGTAAGTTAAGTTAAAGATTTGATACTTTCCCATAAGCTATCTGGCATTTGCCTTAATCTTCCAAGGGAAAAACCACACTAAAAGACCTTGGAAAGATAGTTGAGCATTAAAATTATCAAAATGTGAGTTTTTAGTATAAAAATGTTCTTTGGAGAATTCTTTCTTGAGAGAAGAATCCGGTAGGATCAGGATGCGGATTGCGAGCGGTAAGCGGTGAGCGGTAAAGGAGCATCCTGCAACAAGGAGGCGAAGGGAAGGCGAATGGGACAGGAGTTCGGGAAAGAAGTCAGTCTATGGTCCCAAAATCGCTCCGATCAGAAACCTCTTCAACAAATTAGTGGGTAAAACGACCTAGATTGGAAGACAAATGTTAGTTTTTGGATATAAGAGACATATTAAATTTATTTATTTATTTAATTAAAATAAATAAAATCGGAACGATCTTATCTGAGGTCTGGAAAAAGGATGAAAGATGTCAGGATGGAAATTCCGTTAGGTCAGGATAGGAATTTCGTCTTTTATCCTCAGAATATAAGATCTTTTTTTAAAGAAATCTGAAATCTCGTCAAAAATTAGTCTCTTAAAACTAACATGTATATTGAAAATCTAGTGGGATCGTCTATTTAAATGAAAAACAAAAGAAAGTACTGTCGTACAGGAGAAACCACGCCTATCGAGAAGACGCTATTCCAAAAACAAATGCGTGAAAGTCTGTTTAGTTACGGTAACTAAGAAGAAGAAAGTTCAATTGTTTTAAACAAGTCTGTGAAAAATAGATAAAAATGTCTAACGTAACAACGACTTTTTTATATCTTCGTAAAATGTGTGAGAAATACCAAGTTAAATTAAAACAAGAGGAGACTTTCAATGTTGGTATGTTGTCAGCCAACATTGAATGGGTGAAAATCGCTAGAAATAACTTCGAAGACGAATGGAAAAAGTTTTATTGTGGAGAAGCAATGGTATACGAAGATTCTTTAGGATCAAACAGCTACATGTGTAGTCGATGTTTTGAGAGCAAGTGAGAATTAAATTTTTTTTTTTTTTTTTTTTTTTTATTATTATTATTATTATTATTATTATTATCAATATTATTATTTTTTTTTTTTTTTTTTTTTTTTTTTTAAAGGAACTGGAAGAAAGAAGATTTTCTGAAAATTAAAATTCATCAGACTTTCCTTGAAAATCAATGGATGAGTAGTAAAACACACTGTTCACTGTGTTTTGAACACTTTTATCAGCTTGGGGACACAGAGAAATGTTTGAAATGCTGTTCAATAAAAATGATTTTAAAAGAGATCCAGAAGAGTATGACTGGATGAAACATTTATCAAGGAAATATATTTGTTGATTGTTAATGGAAGTATAGCGAAATAAAAGTAAAATAAATAGGTTTGTCTTTTATTTCTGAATGAATGAGTCTAGTGTGCCTTGAAAGAGAGGTGTAATTTGGTAATGAAAGAGAAATCTCGACGTTACCGACAAGGTATTCAAAAATCCCTATAGGTGGCAATTAGTAAAATCAAATTTTCGATCGATAATAATTTTCACCGTTTAGAGAAAAAGTGGTTCTGTATTATCGACTATTCATCCATAACCTGACAAAATTTATCGTAAACAGAATCAGCTGATAGTTCTGCGTCTATGATTAAAACTGGTGCTGGAAGAGATTGAAAAGTTTTATGAATTAACCAGTCTTCATGAACTTGGTGGAGAATTTTAAGGTATTCTAATGTAATAGGGTCTTCTTCACTCCTAGAACGAGATATTGAGCGAGAGTATGAAGTTTCTGGGTTTAGTCTCAAATAAACAATTAGATCTACGTTGAAACATGAAGAACTATCGACCAGGATTTGAACATTCTTTGTCAAAAGGTGAGCTTCGAAATCTTCAAAGTCTTTTTGTCTGCGTCGAGCTTCGATAAAGAGATTGGTACTAAAAATGGATCGTTCCATAATTTTATTTGGAAGCGAGGTTAGAAGTAGATGTCTATCGCGCATAACCATGGTAGTATGGTGTTGAAAATGATAGGCATGACGTGAAGGATCTTTATACATCTTATCCAATAAATTGATTCCTACCACATTCCTATATTCTTCTAAAGGTTCTAAAACAGTGAATACTTCTTTAAATTTCAGGAATCTCTTAGTGAATGTGGATTTCCCACATCCAATATTTCCTTCTACGATGATGGTTAGGGGTCTGTTATTCGGACGAGTAATCCCAAAGGGTAGTGTCGCAGACCACCTAGAAGCAAATGAGAATAACACCTAGAGGAAATGTTAGGAGAGAAAAGGACGTAAATTTACCAGACTAGTCGTCAAGGGAAGGTTGTGTTTGCTCATAAGGAGCCAAGCGATCTAAATGAACTACTTTAGGTTTTGATCGTGAAGAACGTTGAATTCGGTAAACTACATCATTTATTTTTTTAACGATTTCATAAGGACCTTCCCAATTCGATTGTAGCTTAGGACTACGTCCTTTCTCTCTACGAGGTTGAAACAACCAGACTAAACTGTCTGGTTCAAAATGAAGATCTCTAGCTCTGATATCGTATCTTGCTTTGACTCGATCTGAAACTAAATGAATTCTATTGCGAGCCAAATTATGAATCTCTTCTAATCGTTGTTGTATATAGGCTCCATATGATACATGAGAAAGTTCTGACGATGGGATAGGCCCTTTAGCTAAATCAGAAGGGAGTCGAAGATCTCGTCCCATTAACATAGAAGCCGGAGTACATCCTGTCGTCTCGTGCGTCGCTGATCTATAGGATAAAAGAAATAAAGGAATCCATTCGTCCCAATTCTTTTGATCTCTATCGACGTAAGAAGCTAGATACTTCAAAAGTATGCGATTTAAACGTTCGACCATGCCGTCTGATTGTGAATGTAATGGAGTCGTCCGAGTCTTTCTAACTCCTAAAACTTTCAATATTTCAGCTAAGAGCATAGCTTCAAAATTACGGCCTTGATCTGTGTGAAGTTCCAGAGGGGATCCATAACGACAAACAAATTCTTTTACAAACGCCTTAGCTACAGTCTCAGCTTCTTGGTTTGGAATAGGAATAACTTCTGGCCATTTAGTGAAATAATCTGCGATTACCAAAGCGTAGCGATTTCCGGATCGGGAGAGGGGAAGAGGACCGAGTATATCCATGGCTACTCTTTCAAAGGGAGCACCAACATTATAAACCTGAAGAGAACTCGTTCCTCTGTCTCGAGGACCTTTCTTCGCTACGCAGATAGTACAAGTTCTACACCAATTATCTACATCATAACGACATCGTGACCAAAAATATTTTTCTCGAATCCTATTAAGAGTTTTATTAGAAGCAAAATGTCCTCCAGAAGGGGAATTATGATGTTCTCTGAGGATTTCTATAATCTTCTTTTTTGGTACTAATAGTTGCCATTTTATTTCTTTAGCATCTGAAGATTCCCATTTACGGTATAATAAATCTTCAAATAGATGAATAGAGTCCCACTGGGCCCAGTAAATTTTTAAATGTTGGTCCAATGCTGATACTTCTTGCCATTCAGGTTTTATTCCTGTTTCTTTCCAAGTTTTAAGTTGAGTAAGAGTTGAATCTTCTTGTTGAGCTTGTTTCCATTCATCTTTATCTCCTTCGAGAGAAATCTGTCGAATTTTAATTGAAGGATTCTTTTGTTTATTTAGACGAATACATTGCTTGCAGCTTAAAGAATCGTCACAAGGTCTTCTTGATAAGGCATCAGCATTTCCATGGAGATTTCCAGCACGGTGTTGGATGTCGAATTGATATTGACCCAGGGTTTCTATCCATCTAGCAACTTGGCCTTCTGGTGCTTTAAAAGATAGTAACCACCTTAATGAAGCGTGGTCAGTACGAATTAAGAATTTCTTCCCATAAAGAAAATGATGAAAATGTGAAATAGATTTAACAACAGCTAAAAGTTCTCTTCTAGTTACACAATAATTCTTTTCTGTTTTACTTAGGACTCGACTAAAATAGCTAATAACTTTTTCTTGTCCTTCTTGAATTTGAGACAAAACTCCACCTATACCTGTTAAAGAAGCGTCAGAATCTAAAATGAATGGAAGATTTACATCTGGATAAGCTAAAATCGGAGAAGAAGTTAAACACGATTTTAAATGAGTAAAAGCTTCTTCGCAGTCTTGAGTCCAATCGAAAGTTATCTTGAGTCCAGTAAGATGGTGTAGAGGTCTTGCGATGGTAGCAAATCCTTTAACGAATCTTCGGTAATATGTGCAGAGTCCAATAAAACTTTGTATTTGTTCTTTATTTGTAGGGCGAGGCCAGTTTGAGACTTTTTCTATCTTTGAAGGATCTGTCTTGATTCCAGAAGCTGAAACTATATGTCCTAGAAAGTTTACTTCTCTCTTAAATAGATGACACTTTTTCGGACTCATCTTGAGTCCTACTTCTTGAAGACGTTTAAAGACTTGACGAAGATTATCTACTTCTTCTTTGAAAGTTTTTCCAAAAACAATGACGTCATCAAGGTATACAAGACAAATCTTCCCAGAAAGTCCTTGAAGAGTTGTTTCCATGGCTCTCTCAAATGTAGCTGGTGCGTTGCATAGTCCAAAGGGCATGACTTTAAATTGCCATAATCCTCCTAGTCCAGGAACGAAAGCAGTTTTCTCTTTGTCAGCAGGATCCATTTCCACTTGCCAGTATCCACTTTGAAGATCAATTGTACTAAACCATTGAGCTCCAGACAAAAGATCTAAAGTTTCTTCGATTTTTGGAAGTGGGTAAGAATCTTTCTTGGTGACTTCGTTTAGTTTCCTGTAGTCTATACAAAAACGTTTTGATCCGTCTTTTTTGTTGACTAGGACTATAGGGGATGCCCAAGGACCGGAAGAAGGTTCTATTACATCGTTGGCGAGCATGTCTTCAACCAACTTGTTAACTTCTTCCCTCCCGTTGAGAGGAAGCCTCCTGGCTGCCTGTTTAAAAGGAACGTTGTCTCCAGTGTCGATCTTGTGTTTAACCAGGGTACATCGCCCAATATCTCCTGAATTCTTGGCAAAAACATCTTTAAATTCTTCCATTAAAGAAATGAAATCTTGGTTTTGAGGTTTTTGTAAAAGTTTTGCAGTTCTGTCTAAGAGTTCTTGAAAAGGAGTAGAAGTTAAGTTTGTGGAAGTGACGTCTTCTTTTTGATTTTCCTGATTTTCATCTTCGGGAAAGGCTTCAGGTAGAACTTCGGATTCTTGAGAAGATTCAGTTAAATTGCGTAATGTAGGAGCGTCATCAAAAGGAGTATAAAAGGAACGACGAGTCGTTAATAAAGGGATCTGGTGATGACCAGATATCAACGAGTTGGTGACCGTAGAAATAATGCACTCGTGTGCCGACAGAAAATCTAACCCTAAAATACCGTCATCCTCTATATTGGCTAAATAAACCTTGTGAGGTGAAGTAATGAATCCAGCTATGTTTATTTGAACAGATTTCTGTCCTAAAATTGGAGTAGTTTCTCCTGTAGCTGTACGTAAAGAGGTATAGTGTAAATCATCCTTAGTGGAATCTAAAAGATCCGAACGGACTACTGTAACTTCCGCCCCGGTATCTATAACCCAGAGACATTTAATACCATTTACTGTGCCCCAGGTGTATAGTCCGGTCTGACGGAGACCTCTTAATAAAAATTGGGTTAGATTAGAATTAGTAATGTTAGGGCCACCAACATAAAGCTCCTTTGATGATTTAAGCCCTACTGAACCATCAGAGTTAAGTTTTTTGGATTAGAAGGTTGAGAATTTGATGAGGAATCTCTATTTCTCCAAGAGTTCGGATTAGAAGTATTGGATGAATTTTTATCATCAGAATTTTTGTTATAGTTAGAATTATTATTAAATTGACTTTGATTTTGAGAATTGTTTGAGTTCTGTTCCTTCTTTCGTTTTAAAATAAAGCATCGATCTACTGTATGATTGTCTTTTTTGCAATAGAAACAGAACTTTGGTTCAGTGGAACTGTGTGATTTAGAAGCTCCATGTTGATCGCGTCGCTGCCAGGGAGTGGTTCTAGTTCGGTTATCGTTCTTAGGTGTAGAAGATGGGTTCGAGGTCTGAATCTGTCTAATTCGACCGAGGCTTAAATATTGTTTATTCAGAGCCTCGATCTCTAGAGCTCTTACTATCGCTTCTCTAAGGGAAGAGCCTGTGTGAACTTGGCATATCAAATATGAGAAACTCAAAAATTTACTACAGTTCCTGTAGCATCCCAAATAGTTCTATAGTTCTAGGTAGGTTTTATCGATAGTTCTGCCAAATTTCTCAGAAAAAACGATTTTTGGAAATGAGATGCTGACTTCGCGTTGTATTTTCCAGCATCTCAGCGGAATCGTACACCTGGGTCTTTGAAAAACTGTTTACCAAAGAGTTCTGTAGTCAACAAAGCCAAAAAACGGGAGTTCCGTACAAAAGTTAAAAATTTTTTTTCTTAGTAATGAGATGCTAACGGCCCGTTGTGCCTCCTAGCATCTCAGCAGAATTGTACTTACAAATTCTCAAACAACATTGATCGAAGGAGTTCTGTGGTAAACGAAGCAAATAACCAAGAGTTCCGCGGCCAAAAACGAAATGCTGCCCGGAACTATCGAGTTCCGGAGTCCCAGGGACCTAACACGCATAGTTCTGGCCATTTATCGGGAGATGCTAGCTAGCCTTTTGAGTGAGATGCTGCCCGAAACTATCGAGTTCCGATGTCCCGGGGACCAAATACGCATAGTTCTGGCTAGTGCCAGAATAGTGCAGGCCATTTATCGGGCCTTTCGAGTGAGATGCTGCCCGGAACTATCGAGTTCCGGAGTCCCAGGGACCTAATACGCACAGTTCTGGCTAGTGCCAGAATAGTTCTGGCCATTTATCGGGAGATGCTAGCCTTTTGAGTGAGATGCTGCCCGGAACTATCGAGTTCCGATGTCCCGGGGACCAAATACGCATAGTTCTGGCTAGTGCCGGAATAGTGCAGGCTATTTATCGGGGAATGCTAGCCTTTCGAGTGAGATGCTGCCCGGAACTATCGAGTTCCGGAGTCCCGGGGACCTAATACGCATAGTTCTGGTCATTCATCAGAAGATGCTAGCCTTTCGAGTGAGATGCTGCCCGGAACTATCTAGTTCCGGAGTCCCAGGGACCTAATACGCATAGTTCTGGCTAGTGCCAGAACAGTTCTGGCCATTTATCGGGAGATGCTAGCCTTTCGAGTGAGATGCTGCCCGGAACTATCGAGTTCCGGAGTCCCAGGGACCTAATACGCACAGTTCTGGCTAGTGCCAGAATAGTTCTGGCCATTTATCGGGAGATGCTAGCCTTTTGAGTGAGATGCTGCCCGGAACTATCGAGTTCCGGTGTCACGGGGACCAAATACGCATAGTTCTGGTCATTCATCAGGAAATGCTAGCCTTGCGAGTGAGATGTTGCCCGGAACTATAGAGTTCCGATGTCCCGGGGACCAAATACGCATAGTTCTGGCCAGTGCCAGAATAGTACAGGCCATTTATCGGGGGATGCTAGCCTTTCGAGTGAGATGCTGCCCGGAACTATCGAGTTCCGATGTCCTGGGGACTGATACCGATAGTAGTCATCTTATTCTTTACTCCTAAACCTACCAGGCCCTGGACATCAAGTCATGCCATAATCTCAGACTGATTTTTCTAAATACAATTAGCTCTCGTCTAAAAGGCGAGCGATCAAATGTAATGATACCCCCGGGTGCACTTTTGTTAACTCGGGGGAACATCTGTTGAAAAAATAAACGTCTTTTATCTATTTGCAGAGCCAAAAAATGTCAACATTTTTTTGTGCACCTGTATCATGATGTATACTTCTTATCCCACCATAGGTACTCCACTTCAATTAGTTTCGAATTCTCCGTCTTCAACTCATTCGATTCGTCGAAAACTATCACGTATCTGTTCATACATGCGCTACAAACTGAATATTTTCCGAAGTTCCATTGTAAGCTAAAATATTTTTGTTAATATTGAGTTCATTCTTTATATTAGTTAAGTTTCTTTGTCTTATATTGTTTACCCCCCCGATATATTTGTTCGTTTTTCGTTTGAAACTTGTTTCCTGTCACACTTCCAAATATTCGTGAACTACTAGAAGATACAGTCTTCAAGCAAAATAATATATATTATACCAAATACTAAATGAAGCGAACAAGCTAGCAGTACAGATACCTACTGAGCGTGATCGTGCCTCACCCGAAAAAGCGAAGCTTTTCGGCCGCTTGTTATTTTTGTCAAGCTCTCCACTCTCTGCGCTACCCGGAACTACGACGAGGACGTGGTGGAAATCAGTTCCATCTTGTTTTTTTTTTTTTTTTCATTTAAAAAAATTTTTTTTTTGTTTTTTTCATTTTTTTTGATTTTTTTTTTTACATTTTATTTAATTTTTGTTTATTTTTTTTTCATTATTTTCAATTTTTTTTTTCAATTTGCTTATTCATTTTATTTATTGATTTTTTATTTTTATTTTTTTCTCTCTTCAGGATTTATGTTCCAATTTTTTTTTTCTCGATTATTTTTTTTTTTTCTTTCAAATTTTTTCTCAATTAACCTCAATTTCAGTCAACTGTTTTTGTCTTTTTCTCTATTTTTTTTTTTTTTTTGGAATTTAATCGACTTTGAAATTTGGATAAGAACAAGGGAAGCGGAGGAAAACAGCAGAGAAGAAGGGAGGGCAGAGGAGGAAATACGAGGACTACCACGGAAGGTGACGGAAAGCAGAAACCAAAGGGTAGAAGAGAGCATAGGAGGCCATAGGCAAAATACCTAAGTTTTTTGACGTTTTATGTTAGACGTTATTCTATTTTATTCGATCCGATTAAAAATATTTACCTGAGTTTATAGAGTATAGTAGGATATATAAGTGCCATATATATGAAGGAAGAAAGTTAAAAAGGGGGAAGGTGCTTCGGTTGTGAAGCCTGGCTGGTTGAAAAAAGCCTTATGATCCCGAAAGGGCAAGTAATAGATGATATTGATCAACATGTATGTATCAAAAATGTAATAATAATGTAAATGTATGTAATAAATGATATTAATTAACATGTATGATATGATTATGTATGTATGTGTCTGTCTGTGTGTGATTCATTCATGCTCTGGTTCGGACGTACAAAATAAGGTGAGGCTTCACCTCTTTCTGGCCTCTGACGTTCATTCGCTTCTTCTGAAGGCTGTCGTATAAGTACCAGTATACGCCTGTGTGAGTTAAGGCTACGTAGTGTTCGATTTCCGGTTGATATTCTGCGATTCCAGTCAATACGTAAGTCTCACCGTCAAGTGTTATCGTCTTCGCAACAGAATCTAGAGTATGTTTGATTTTTTCATTTCTATTGGTATACCTGTGGTCTATAAAAATTGAGGTATCTATTATAGCATGGTGCCCATACGTAACACGGTCCTTAATATCATTTTTGCATTTGCGACATGTACGCTTCATGTTCATTGTACTATCAATTGCATCCTGCATGTATTGCAGTCCTCGGCATAACAAAATATCCACATCCACATTCAGTGCAACCGTCGGATGAGTTTTATCGAAACCGCAAGGACAGGTTACGTATTTGATGCAGCTAGGTTCATTCGTAAGAAGGTAGTCAATTAAGTGGTTCACGTTACACTTCGCAACTAATTTTGTGATTCCTCGCGTGTATGAAGTAATCGCGTCTTTGAAGATGTAGAGATTCTTCAAAATCTCACCTCTAGTGATATAATCCTTGGCAGTAATTTTTGTATTATTTAATACAGAAGTTACTAGTTTTACAATAGCACTTTCAGATGACTTCATTTCATCTCGATAAGCCTGATGCGTTGCTATTCCATGCGCGATGAGTTGAAATGTCGTATCGAACGCACATGTGTAGGTGACATTCAGTGTCATCTTCCCTAACTTCACGGGGTTACACTTAAGGCCATTTATCATAATTGGGATACTTGCCGATCTGGCATCCTTTATTGAATCCCATTCAGGGCATTTATCCAAATAGGACGCTTTAGCTCGTTTTTTCTTAATTATAGAGACCCTAGAATCCCGCCCCTGAACTACTGGAGCTGGTCCCATGGACTTTACTAGCCCATGCCAATCCTCATAAGTGTTCCACACTGTCCCAATTTCATCGGCAGAAATATCTGAAATTTTACTGGGAGATTCATCACGTACCTGATAGTCGAGTTTGTTTTCCGAGGTCTCATTGGCAAAATTATCATCTACTAGATCGTTGATGTCGTTTTCTGGATGTGTGTTGGATGCATCATTGCAGTCATTAAAACGCATGCTGTTTTCAATCAAACAATGTTCAGGATCATCTCTAAAATTATTTTGTATTAGAACATCGGCTCTCAGTTGTTCTGTGGAATCAGAGTCTAATACTGACGCAATATCTTTTCTATCGACAGAAAAGACTTTAACTTGAGAATCAATTTCGTGTTTTGCGTCATTTCCGGATTCGAAAGCCCCGCCGGAATGATCAGTATTGACTAAATCATGGCTGTCGTCTTTCATCTGCATGTCGTATGCATCGTTATTATTGCTGGTGAAACTCGTGCTGCTGCGTAATGGATAGACTTTCGATTCATCTCCGGTAGTATATCCAGTTGAAATATCAGCGTTTGACGGCTCTATGGAATTATGACTTGATGTCATCACAATATCTTCCTCGACCGAGGCTAAAATTATTTTCCGGTCCACGTGCTCCAAATGCTGCAATACGAATTTGTCGGATCTCATTGGCAATTGCCCACTAAAGGCTCTTTTTTTGAGATCAGAAAACTCGGCCTCGACGGAGGACGATGTTGCAATTATATTGCCTACCCGGAAAAAGGGTCTCATTATGTTGGTCCACAATGGCAAATATGGTAGCAAATAGGTGACTAATTGCTTGGCAAATGCAGGGTTAAAACAGGCATTAATAATACTGCCATTCGTGCACATCTTAGCATTTTCAGCGGCATTACTAAATAGAGAATTGCTCCACTTTTTCCAATATGGATTTTTCTCATTCGGAATACGTTTGGAATCTGGAACAGAATCGGACTCACCACTCGACTCTTCCTCTATATTGCTTTGCCCATCATCATCAATGACCGTCCCTTTGATTGTTTCGTTCAAAAATTGTGTCCTCGCGTGAGATATCAGGGGCTGGCCATTCGTAGCGTAGCCGATGGATTCGCTTAGTGCTACTACTAAAACGGATTCCAGAAAGTGATGTAAGTCGTGTAAATTGTGCATTTGGTACGCTTGACTCACACACCGCAAATAGAATTTTCGTGTTAATATCTTTTCTTTACCTTTAAGACATTGCCACCTAGCTACCATAGCGATCAAATGGCTCACATCTAATCGTATGTAACAAGACGGTAGGGAATCAGAAGTACCAAGAATTGCGACGTTGTAACATTTTTCCAAATATCCATTCAGATCATGGCATTTTGCGAATATTTCTGCAACAGCTATCAGCAGAGCCATACCGAAGTCTGACACAACCATACGCGGAATTGGAACACCCTTTGAAAGAATAACACGCAGAAAGTATGCGATGTGAAATGCCCTATGGTCCGCGGACAACATTTGAAATACCGGGATGCTCCCTTCTCCTGTAACAAGCATGCACTGATAGAGAAAGAATGGAGGGTCTTGAGATGTAGTACGTTTGACGATACTACCTGTAGCATCAATTACGAGAAAAGCTTCGGGATCTCTTTTGCATCTTGCTACGTATAGTAATTGTTGCTCCTTGGTCCAATACATACAATGGAATTTAAGTAATCCAATGCTATGTATTGACCCCGCGAATTTTCCATGATTTGAACTATGGAGTAAATTCACCGCGGGGTTCGCGAAAATTAAACCGTATCGGTCAAGCAATCTCTGCTCCTTTGCTTTCCGCAAAACATTACAACTAGGCAAAATCGGGGGATTCTTGCCTCCGAACGTTTTCAATCGTTTTGCTTCGTCACGTCGAAAAGTCACAGCGTCTTTATGATGGTCAATTAGTACATCTGCAACTCTTTTACGGTTTTTTCCTTTTAGCTGTCGTGCTTTGCCGTTATGTGCATTTGGGTCAATATTTTTTACGGAACATTGAAATATGACATCAGTGTCTTTGGATGGTTCTTTCAGCAAAGTACATTCCAGCAGTGCCCCACACTCGGTGCATGAGCCTTCGAGGAATGCATAGCATCGTGCATTACCACTGCGGTGAACGATATTGTTTTTGAATGAAATTACGCAACCAATTTCATGTTGCTGCCAAATTTTTTCTGCAATTACGTCTGTCCACCCTGGCTGTAATTTCCAATACGTGCGACCAGAATATATCTGTTGTTTAGGCTTGATTGTGAGCCACTTTTCCGCCGACACAATCAATTCAAAGTTTTTGGTGTAAGTATCATCTGCAGAATCGTTTACAATGCTGTTGTTTGAATCGACTGTGCTATTAATAGGCGTCACGTCATTTTGTTGGATATCATAAAATTTTCGTATTCTGTCAGTATATCCGTTACGATTTTCTCGTATGATTGTATAAATGTGTTTTGGGGAAATATCCGAGCCACGTGCTTTCATTTTTTCAGAAATGTATTTGTAAACATTTCCGGAAGGCGGATAAGGATGTCCGTGATCATCGAGAGCTCGACAATCAGGATCCAATAAAATTTCTGCGAGGATCGCTTTATCGTACATAGTAATGTATTGCAAGAACAGACAAAGTCTTGAAGACCAGGCGCGTAGGTATAACAGTTCTGAAGATCTCAGTTCTGGGACGTTGGTGCATACATAACTAGTCTCGCGAAGGAGCCTGCGCGGAGAGGTATGCGCGTGTTTCAAGGCCAAGTCGTTCGTGCGCACGAGCTCGTCAAATTGCGGTCCGCGGCGAGGCAAGAGGGGGAGTGTAAGGATGGGGCTAGCTAGCTCGTCATATGCAGACGCAGGAATAAGTGTAGTGAAAACAGTATTAGTCCAGTCGAGATAGACATAATTTTTTAAACTTCGGGGGCGATGGTTGGGAGTGTAAATCTCAATTTTCGGGAAAATCTTGCCATTGCGTTCGCCACCATCTTGATTTACAGATGAATTTTCTTGTTTTTTTAAAATAACTCGCTCATTTACAAGTTTAGAGCGAAAATGATGGAATCCAAAGTTGTTGGAAATTTTATTGCTCAAAAATTAACTAATAAATCAGGAAGAAACGAAAATTGATTAATAACAAAATAATATGGCAAAAAAAAAGTTTATTATTTCTGAATTATAGTTGAATTTTAAATGATCATAAAAAACGTTCAGGGTCTAAGGCATTCCATGTAGATGTAATGTTTATGTAGAACTGAGTAATGTTGGTCAAACGTTACTTGAAAACATTATTTTGATAAAAGGTGGAAGAACTTTATCATAATTAAACGTTGTTTGTATGAGATTTTGGCACTTTTTATGAATTCATAGAGTCTGAAGGAACAAAATACCAAGCTCAAAATTTTGAGGGCTTATTGCGGACAACAAATGCTACTGTTCGCTAAGTTTGGTGATTTTACCAGATGATATAAAAAAGTTACACTGGGGCGAATATTGAGATTTTCTTAAAATTAGACGCGTTCAAACGCGTGTAGCTTCGTTATTTTTGAACTTTTTCTGAAAATCTTTCATGATTCGAAAACTACATGGAAAAACGAGCAAAACGAGCCTACCCAGAAGTAATGTGGATGATCCCATCAAATTTGGCGAATATTTCAAAATCGGCTATATTTGACAATACAGCAATGCACATTTTCGTTTGGCATTTGGCCAAAAATGATTTTTTTCTCACAATACCTGTTTTAAATAAAAGTTCAATGAAAGACGAAAAGAATGAGCCCTGTAGCATGAAAATCGAGCCAAATCTCGAATCATGGTTGACCAACAAAAACGACTAAAAACTACTCAAATTGAAGACTTTGAAAAATATGTCGAGAAGGGGTGGGTCCCCGATTCTGAAATTTCGGCGAACCTGATCTTTCATTAGGTACTTCGAAGAAACAATTCGGCAGCCAAATCGGTGACATGAGTGCGCACGATTCGATCGAAAAGTAATGGATATCCCCATATATACCTATATATGTGGGTGTATAAAACTCTTGACTCTGGGAAATAAAATTCCCTACCTGGTTACCCATTACCATTTTTCCGATAAACTTCATAATAAACGAGATGCAGTATAACTCTGCAAATGTCGCTCCTAGGGTAAAAATTATAATTACTAAACTTGTGGGAAATGAAATTTCCAACAACTTTGGATTTCATCATTTTCGCTCTAAACTCGTGAATAAGCGAGTTATTTAAAAGAAAACAAGAAAATTCATCTTTAAATCAAGATGGCGGCGAACGCAATGGCGAGATTTTCCCGAGAATCGAGATTTACACCCTCCCCCCCCCCCCGAAGTTTGAAACAAAAAATCGCTCCCCCTAATTATTTCCAGGTGAATGTCTATCTTGACCGGACTATATCCAAAAAAACGTATGATGAAGGGACTGCCTGACGGTGGTTCGGTTAACTATTACCATAGTGAGATGTTCTGATTGAAAAATTTACCTGGCAATATTCTTTCGCTTTTTTACACGCTTTTCTTTAGCTCGCACACTCTCAAGGTCAGGCATCAAATGTTGTGTTTAAAAAATAACATACATACTTTCAAATAAGATAGAGATCTGAAATTTCCACAGATTGTTCATCTTACATGACAATATATGTTCACATAATTTGTTTCTCGAAGTTTTGATTATAAACATGCTGTTTGACAGTTCTAAACATTCCAAAATATCCTATGTTATTCCTCCTATTATCGCGCTCTCCTCTTCATGCGTATTGGGTCCCCGGGACATCGGAACTCGATAGTTCCGGGCAGCATCTCACTCGCAAGGCTAGCATCTCCTGATGAATGACCAGAACTATGCGTATTAGGTCCCCGGGACATCGGAACTCGATAGTTCCGGGCAGCATCTCACTCGAAAGGCTAGCATCTCCCGATAAATGGCCAGAACTATTCTGGCACTAGCCAGAACTGTGCGTATTAGGTCCCTGGGACTCCGGAACTCGATAGTTCCGGGCAGCATCTCACTCGAAAGGCTAGCATCTCCCGATAAATGGCCAGAACTGTTCTGGCACTAGCCAGAACTATGCGTATTAGGTCCCTGGGACTCCGGAACTAGATAGTTCCGGGCAGCATCTCACTCGAAAGGCTAGCATCTTCTGATGAATGACCAGAACTATGCGTATTAGGTCCCCGGGACTCCGGAACTCGATAGTTCCGGGCAGCATCTCACTCGAAAGGCTAGCATTCCCCGATAAATAGCCTGCACTATTCCGGCACTAGCCAGAACTATGCGTATTTGGTCCCCGGGACATCGGAACTCGATAGTTCCGGGCAGCATCTCACTCAAAAGGCTAGCATCTCCCGATAAATGGCCAGAACTATTCTGGCACTAGCCAGAACTGTGCGTATTAGGTCCCTGGGACTCCGGAACTCGATAGTTCCGGGCAGCATCTCACTCGAAAGGCTAGCATCTCCCGATAAATGGCCAGAACTGTTCTGGCACTAGCCAGAACTATGCGTATTAGGTCCCTGGGACTCCGGAACTAGATAGTTCCGGGCAGCATCTCACTCGAAAGGCTAGCATCTTCTGATGAATGACCAGAACTATGCGTATTAGGTCCCCGGGACTCCGGAACTCGATAGTTCCGGGCAGCATCTCACTCGAAAGGCTAGCATTCCCCGATAAATAGCCTGCACTATTCCGGCACTAGCCAGAACTATGCGTATTTGGTCCCCGGGACATCGGAACTCGATAGTTCCGGGCAGCATCTCACTCAAAAGGCTAGCATCTCCCGATAAATGGCCAGAACTATTCTGGCACTAGCCAGAACTGTGCGTATTAGGTCCCTGGGACTCCGGAACTCGATAGTTCCGGGCAGCATCTCACTCGAAAGGCCCGATAAATGGCCTGCACTATTCTGGCACTAGCCAGAACTATGCGTATTTGGTCCCCGGGACATCGGAACTCGATAGTTTCGGGCAGCATCTCACTCAAAAGGCTAGCTAGCATCTCCCGATAAATGGCCAGAACTATGCGTGTTAGGTCCCTGGGACTCCGGAACTCGATAGTTCCGGGCAGCATTTCGTTTTTGGCCGCGGAACTCTTGGTTATTTGCTTCGTTTACCACAGAACTCCTTCGATCAATGTTGTTTGAGAATTTGTAAGTACAATTCTGCTGAGATGCTAGGAGGCACAACGGGCCGTTAGCATCTCATTACTAAGAAAAAAAATTTTTAACTTTTGTACGGAACTCCCGTTTTTTGGCTTTGTTGACTACAGAACTCTTTGGTAAACAGTTTTTCAAAGACCCAGGTGTACGATTCCGCTGAGATGCTGGAAAATACAACGCGAAGTCAGCATCTCATTTCCAAAAATCGTTTTTTCTGAGAAATTTGGCAGAACTATCGATAAAACCTACCTAGAACTATAGAACTATTTGGGATGCTACAAGAACTGTAGTAAATTTTTGAGTTTCTCATATTTGATATGCCAAGTTCACACAGGCAAGGGGAGGGTCCTGCCATACTCAGTGCATGTTTTAAATCAGTATTATAGATAGCATTGATAAAGCGAGTGCGACCAATCTGGTCTCTTGTTTCGTCATCACAGGTTGGTAAGGCCAACCTGGTCATTCTCTCGATGTCATGACCGAGTGTAATGAGACTCTCTTCTTTGATTTGTCTCCTATTTTCTAATTGGGTTAGGTGTAATTTTTTTAGATGATCATTACCGTATCTGAGTTTAAGAGATTCACTAATTTTATTGTAATCTTTGAGTTCTGATTTGGAAAATGTGGTTAAGACTGATAAAGCGGGACCTCTAAGACTCAATGCTAGGTTTGAAGCTTTTTCAACCGGATTCCAATTGTTTAGATCTGTATATAATTCATACTGACATTCGTATTCGGCCCATGAAACGGAGCCATCGTAAGTAAGAATTTTAAGGCCCATCCCTAGTCGCCCACCTCCTTTTTGCCGAAAAAGGGGCGGGGGAGGCACATCTCGATTATTATCCGGGCCCAGGCGTCGATAACGCAAAAATAAAATGCAGAGCGGCGATTCTATTTCAATTCCAAACACATACGTCCGAAAATATGTTTGTTTTATGCGAAAATAGAGCTGCAGCACCGCTTTTAGATTTGTCAAATGTCAATTTCCTCGGCGGCCATTATTATGTAGCTGTACGCCGAGTTTCGTTTGCCCGGGAGGTAAGTGGCGCCACGAATATATTGCTCCGACGCAAGAATAGTACACTAAGAGAGTGATATCCTTGGGTCCGACGGTAAGTGTAGGAGTCTGTGGGCAGGACGCGCTTGGTATTCTGTGGGTAAGACCGCTCTGGCAGGCCGCCATGTTACACGGTGCGTGATCTCTCCGCGTGTCTTTATCACTGACAGCTGACTACATCGATCGGTGAGTCGGAGAGATCACGCACCGTGTAACATGGCGGCCTGCCAGAGCGGTCTTACCCACAGAATACCAAGCGCGTCCTGCCCACAGACTCCTACACTTACCGTCGGACCCAAGGATATCACTCTCTTAGTGTACTATTCTTGCGTCGGAGCAATATATTCGTGGCGCCACTTACCTCCCGGGCAAACGAAACTCGGCGTACAGCTACATAATAATGGCCGCCGAGGAAATTGACATTTGACAAATCTAAAAGCGGTGCTGCAGCTCTATTTTCGCATAAAACAAACATATTTTCGGACGTATGTGTTTGGAATTGAAATAGAATCGCCGCTCTGCATTTTATTTTTGCGTCTTCGACGCCTGGGCCCGGATAATAATCGAGATGTGCCTCCCCCGCCCCTTTTTCGGCAAAAAGGAGGTGGGCGACTAGGGATGGGCCTTAAGGTTACTTGTTGATTTATTTTTAGGGTTAGAATTTAACGTGGGAAAATCGTTTTCACGATGAGAGTCTGTTTGTTGAGGAATTTCTACGTTATTTATGATCGGGGTTTGTGTTATTTCACGATTCTCGTGGATTTCGCGACCACTCTCGGCGCGACATAACAACATTTCAGAACGTAAATTTTTTATTTCTACAAGAACGTTTGCTATAGCGCTACTATCATTATTATTTTGAATGTGAGATGAATTCGGATTTACAAATCTCGAGGGTTGTTCATCGCACATTTGTCTCAGACCTGACTCTTGTGTTTCATTCTGCGTCGTTAATTCGACGCAGACGTTTTGATTTAAAGATCGATCGACCGGTACTGTGGTGATCGTTTCGATCGATCTAGGTCTGGACGAAGTAGGGGGAGTTCTTCCCCCATGAATCGGTACAGACCTTTGATTTTCATTTGGGATTTCCTCTAAACGATCGCGGGCCAGGGAGAGTCTTCGTGGAGTAGGAACAGGAGAAGGTCTCGTCTCTGTGTTTTTGGATCTTAGAGTTTCCAAACTCTTCTGGATGGCGAGTTGAGAGGTTAGGAGGGTGGAAAGGATGGTCTCGGATTGTTGTTGGGCAGAGAGGACAGTGGATAAGAGGGCTTCGGATTGCTCTTTTTGAGCTGAAAATAAAGTAGAAAGAATGGTGTCGCGGTCTTCGCGATCTTTTTGTTGGGTTTCTCGCTGAGCTTCGAGAAGAGCCTGTTGGGATTCTCGTTGTTCTCTCATCATGAGTTGAAACAGTTCCATCTGGAAGGCCATCGGGTCTTGTGGAGGTGTTTGGATGGAGGGCTGATCAGTCGAGATAGTAGAGGGAATCTCAGTCGAGGTTGAGGCAGTTGAGGTTGATCGAACTGTGGTTCGTGTCTTAGGCATCTTTTTCGAATTGATTTCACTTTATTTGATATCACTCAGAAGTCGCGCTTCTGACACCAAATGTTACGAAATGGGGTTTAAGTATTTCGTATTTAAAGAAGTGGGTCTCTGAGAGTATTAACAAAGTGAATAGACGAATAAATGATGCTTAGAAATTGGTATTTTGGAGTAAGGTTGGTTGTATTAGAAATACGTGTGTTCAATTTAAGGTCTAGAACAAGACTGTTATTACAATAATATCGTTGAGATTAGCAACGGTGGACAAATGATATATGTGAACATCTTTTATTTAAGATGACTACTAGATCATATGAACTACATATGAGGGGTGATACTACTTTCGTAACACAATATATATATATATATATATATATATATATATATATATATATATATATATATATATATATATATACATATCTTACATATAATATTTTTCTGAACAGATCAAACCATATTCCAATTTCCTGACGACGCGAAAACAAGATCGTTTTTCAGTATAGGACCGCTGATCAGTGAGACTCTTACGAAGCCCACTGCATCGCAGACGGACCCACATGATACGGTGCACGGTATTTGTACTCCAGGTACGTTTATATTGATGAAAGACCCCCATGAAACTTATCCTCATTACATCAAAGTTTTGGTGATTTGTTTTCTTTCTCTACAAAGTCGAAATTAACATACCTAAAAAATTAATCAGTGGTGGTGAAGACACAAGGCAGTACGTCCCACGTCCAGAGTTTCAGTCGTTGTTTCAAGGGTGGGCGGGGGGGTGATGGGGTATGAGTGTATATGAAAAACATGTAGCCTGTACGGCGACAATTCTGGACGTAGGACTATTTTAGGCGAATCATGAAGCTTTTGCGTGCCTAACCACCACTAAATAATTATTTTGTAATATTATTTTCGACTATTTCAATATGAAAAACAAATCACGTATTATCATCAATCATAAGCATCTGCAATATTTACATTTTGTAGCGCTCTCCGCTTGAATCTTCACAATCGTTGAAGTTCAAAGTTGAGTAAATCACAAAAATATATTTTACCTATTCAAGGTGAGCCGTACAAGCAAAATACCGTGCATGCTGAAAAAGGACACCAGGCTTGGCCATCCAAAACCTCTTTCGGGCCCAAACCAGGTAAACTGCGGTATTTTTAATGATTACAAATGCTGAACCGGAGTTTAAAAATCATGATCACGTTTCTATTATTCCAGTAACATCCTCAGGAACAACCCTTAATCAACCGGGCCATCATGCACCCAGTACGTCAAAAATTTCACACATCACAAAAGCAGGTAATTTCCTTGTTTTTTAAATATTTTGATGAAAAGAAACAGCAGTATTATACATTTTGGTTCAATAAATCGTCCCGTCACGTTTTAGTTGGGTCATGGAGGGATGATGCAGCTGTGAGAAATCTAATAATCATCTGGAGAACCTTTTCAAAAGCGGATCCATGAGACACGAGATAGTGTGGCGCATGGTGGCCGAAGATATGTCCACCATCAATATCGATTGGATATTCACTGGCGTTCAATGTGAAAACAAGATTAAGGATCTACGCAAGTCTTGGGTAAGAGTACGTGACCATAATAATCAAACTGGTGCTGAAGAAAAAACTTGCAAGTTTTTCGATGAAATGGATGCTGTATTAGGCGAAAAGCCTACCGTTAAGGCAGTTGCACTGGCATCAAATTTAAAAACAAACAAAAGAGCCGCATGCACTGTAGATAAAAATGACTGCTCTGATCATGAAAATGTTGACATGAACTGTAACAAAAATCAAAAGACAAAAAAATCACGGGTGCAAAAAGAACTTGTCGAATGGTCGGAAACCCTGCGTGCTGATGCACAGCGCAGAGAGGAAGCCCGCGAACAACGTCACGTCCAGGGCATGAACACATTCAAAGAATTGTTTTCGAAACTTATAGAAAAATTATAAGTGTATTATTGAGTATCGGTGACTGTTACAATTACCTATCACTTTCAACTTGTCTCCGCACCAGGTATCGCTTTATAGTGATCACCAGAGTCATAGTACATTAGTGTACCAGTTTATTTACAGTTATTATACATATAAGCCTCGGTTACTGTAACAATTACCTATCTATGTTACTACCGTTTTGGTTTTTTGATCAACATTTTCATGATCAGAGCAATCACCTTTATCTCCGGTTCATTTACAGTTATTTCACATATCACTGCAGGGCTCCCACTTGCTCACTCTTCTCACTGTTTCTCACTTTTGTTCACTTTTTTGAAAAGAGGAACTCACTTTTCTCACCTTTTTTCAACGAGTAGAATTTTTTTTAAATTTTAGTGGAATATTCAATAGTACTATAAAACTGAAAAAGTTTCGTACAAATCTGAAGATCTGAACATTTAATAAGTTGAATTATTTTATACAATTTCGAGTGTTATCGTCACTTTTTTTTTCTTACACCCAATAGTTTAGTTCATACTCTACTTATTACTTCTATCTACTTGTGTCAGTTCAGACTATGAAAGCTTATATCTTAAAATACCGATCTCCTTATTTCCTATTTTTTTTTCATGTTTACTCGCAGCTGAATACCTACCTGGATGTTTTATAATTTTTCAATGTTTGATGCAATTTCTACTCATTTCCTCGCCTAATTATTAAGCCCATTGCTCCTATTTTATTCACTTTTCACTCCTTTTTTTTCGGATTTTACACACTTTTCTCACATTTTTCTACATAGTACTCAAGTGGGAGCCCTGTATAAGTAACGGTGACTGTAACAATCAGCTATCATCATTTTTAACTTGTCTTCGCACCAGTTTTATCACGTTTAAAGAATTGTTTTCTAAAATTGTATATGAATTTTAAGAATGATATTAAGTATCGGTGACTGTGGCAATTACCTATCATAATTTTAAACTTGACACAGGATCAGGTATCACTTTATAGCGATAACCAGATTCATAGTACGTTAGTGTACTAGAATTATATTTAGTTCTTATACGTATAAGTACGGGTGACTGTAACAATTACCTATCATCATTTTAAACTTGTCTTCGCACCAGTTTTAGCACATTTGAAGAATTGTTTTCTGGAATTGCATATAAACTTTAAATATGACATTAGGTATGGGTGATTGTAACAATTACCTATCATTTTTCACTTGTCTCTGCACCAGATTTGGCACATTCAAAAAATTCTTTTTTAAAATTGTATATGAATTTCGAGTATATTAAGTATGGGTGACTGTAGCAATTACCTATCATAATTTTAAACTTGAAACAGGATCAGGTATCACTTTATAGCGATAACCAGATTCATAGTACGTTAGTGTACTAGAATTATATTTAGTTCTTATACGTATAAGTACGGGTGACTGTAACAATTACCTATCATCATTTTAAACTTGTCTTCGCACCAGTTTTAGCACATTTGAAGAATTGTTTTCTGAAATGGTATATAAACTTTAAGTATGATATTAAGTTTGGGTGACTGTAACAATTACCTATCATTTTTCACTTGTCTCTGTACCAGATTTGGCACATTCAAAAAATTGTTTTCTAAAATTGTATATGAATTTTAAGAATGATATTAGGTATCGGTGACTGTAGCAATTACCTATCATAATTTTAAACTTGACACAGGATCAGGTATCACTTTATAGCGATAACCAGATTCATAGTACGTTAGTGTACTAGAATTATATTTAGTTCTTATACGTATAAGTACGGGTGACTGTAACAATTACCTATCATCATTTTAAACTTGTCTTCGCACCAGTTTTAGCACATTTGAAGAATTGTTTTCTGGAATTGCATATAAACTTTAAATATGACATTAGGTATGGGTGACTGTAACAATTACCTATCATTTTTCACTTGTCTCTGCACCAGATTTGGCACATTCAAAAAATTCTTTTTTAAAATTGTATATGAATTTCCAGTATATTAAGTATGGGTGACTGTAGCAATTACCTATCATAATTTTAAACTTGAAACAGGATCAGGTATCACTTTATAGCGATAACCAGATTCATAGTACGTTAGTGTACTAGAATTATATTTAGTTCTTATACGTATAAGTACGGGTGACTGTAACAATTACCTATCATCATTTTAAACTTGTCTTCGCACCAGTTTTAGCACATTTGAAGAATTGTTTTCTGAAATGGTATATAAACTTTAAGTATGATATTAAGTTTGGGTGACTGTAACAATTACCTATAATTTTGAACTTGTCTCGGCACCAGATTCAGCACATTCAAAAAATTGTTTTCTAAAATTGTATATGAATTTTAAGTATGATATTAAGTATCAGTGACTGTAGCAATTACCTATCATCATTCCAAACTTGACACAGGATGAGGCATCATTTTATAGTAATAACCAGATTCATAGTATGTTAGTGGTACAACTTTATTTAGTTCTGATACATATAAGTATGGGTGACTGTTACAATTACCTATCACCATTTTAAACTTTTCTTCGCACCAGTTTTAGCACATTAATTATCATTTCAATCTTGTCTCCGGACCAGTTATCACTCTATAGTGATGAACAGATTCATAGTACGTTAGTGTACTAGTTCTATCATAGTTATCATGAGTTGTTTGGTCAGATAATTGTATTCTTTTTTCATATTATATTTATATATTAGATATGTTCAGCTATATTTTGTGACTATGACAATTAATGTTACAATAACGATTTACATAATAAAAAACCGAATACAAAATACTATTAAAGCATTTGAAGTGTATTCATTCTATTTTTTGATGTAACGTATGTACTACTGTTGATACGATCGTTGGGCGTGTAATACATAATTAGTGTATTGTATTGATTGCAACCGAGAATAAATAAATAATTACATCTCTCTGCGAAAGAGTAACATAAGGTGAAGTTATAAATGGTCGTAAAATAGGATACACAATCGTACATCGACAATTTGAATTGGAAGAAAATTACGAATCAGAGAGGTTAAGATTTAACGAGTAAAGAAAATTAAATTTTTATGATCTCGATATAAATAGAATGTATAATTTATTATATTGATTCTAATTGTACATAAACGTTTTATGAAGGGAAACCAACACGACTCCAATGTGACGAGGTTTGCTAGTTAACGAGTTACGAATTGTCTAGGTTTGACGTAATAAAAATTATAGCAATATTCATATCCTAGCGTCTTTATTAAATTCATCAGCGTCTTAGGTCATACTTCATGTACTACACACGCGACAACGACAGCGTCGCGCGACGAAAATCGACCAACCACGTTCACCGCGTATATCCGCAGCTTTTGTTGGGATAAGTTGGCCTGCTATTGGTCAGGTGTATAAATTCACCCGTTGTGCTCTCTCAGCGCCGCCGAGTGGCTTTTGTATGTTTTTGAACTACTCTGACTTTCGGGTGATCGGGTGCACCAAGGTGATGTTTTGGAACGCAGCCCTGCATATGAACTTTCACTGTGTTAATTTGACGTACGCGATTTTGAGGTACCTTCTAATGTCAATCGTCGTCTCCGCTCCATAGTTTTCTCTGTCCAGGTCGTCCAATTCGTGATTCTCTTGCCCCACAACTTTTGCTCTGTAGACGACGGTGTCCAGATAGTCAGACGGACGATTCTCGTCATACAGATCGTTCGCTCCGTAGTTTTCGCTATTTCTGTCATCAGTTTGGTATTTCGCTGGCCCCACGTGTCCAATGCTCTGTAGACGACGTTGTCCAGGTAGTCAGGCTGACGATTCTTGTCATCCAGCTCGTTCTTTTCGTAGTTTTTCCTATTTCGGTCCTGAGTTTAGTAGTTCACGGGTTCCACGTGTCTAACGCTCTGTGGATGACGTTGTCCGGGTGGTCAGGTTAACCAGGTCGTCTACGAAGCGTTAAACGTGGGACCAGCTAAATACCAAACTGATGACAAAAATAGCGAAAACTACGGAGCGACCGATCTGTATGACGAGAATCGTCAGTCTGACTACCTGGACAACGTCGTCTACAGAGCGTTAGATGCGTGGGGCATGGGAACTACTAAACTGAGGACTGAAATAGGAAAAACTACGAAGAGAACAAGCTGGATGACGAGAATCGTCATCCTGACTACCTGGACAACGTCGTCTACAGAGCGTTGGACACGTGGGGCACGGGAGTTACTAAGCTAACGACCGGAATAGGAAAAACTACGAAGCGAACGATCTGTATGACGAGAATCGTCAGTCTGACTACCTGGACAACATCGTTTACAGAGCAAAAGTCGTGGGGCAAGAGAATCACCAATTGGACGACCTGGACAGAGAAAACTATGGAGCGGAGACGACGATTGACATTAGAAGGTACCTCAAAATCGCGTACGTCGAATTTACACAGTCAAAGTTCATATGTAGGGGGCACCGTTTATTTTACAGGCTTAATACGTGATTGAGCGAGGCACAACACGGCCCTCTGATTGGGAGGACAAAACCTTCTGTAACTCCAGAACGGCTGGACCCTCGACATTTTCGATAAGGAACTTTATTCTTAGATTTGGGTAAGGAGTCCAAAACTGAAATCTTTCCTGTGGGATGTGAATCACCCTGTATATCACAGTTTTAATTAGTGCCGAGTGAGCTGAATTGACTTGCCATGGAGGCCTCCTCAGCGAGTCCTGACATTTGCCCTCCGTCCACAGGAAAAAACCATGGCCCAAAGAACCTGGGAAGGACTCCACATGGAAGACTAGATTATAATACTATTATCACTTGTCCTGACAAGTTACGTAATTGTAAAGTTTGTACTTGAACGTGACTAGAGATTCACAGTTTCTTGTAGCTAAGGGTATAGAGTTCCATAATTCCGCGCTTCCGTGCATAAAAGATTTTTTAAGATACTGTGTCCTACATGGTTTAATGACTATATTTTCAGACGGGACTCTAGTGCTTCTAATTCCTGCCTCTTCTTTGCTTTTAAACTTATCTCTTAGGTATACTGGTGTGCCTGTCCTGAGAACGTTAAACATCATACTGTTACGTCCTAGGCTGAGAGCCGTCTATCGGTATAGTAGTTACCCTACATCATACTATGATCATTGACATGCAAATATCATCATAGTTTAGATATTACATCCCTTGATGTAATCCCATTTATAATTTTTTCCTTTATTCTTTTATATTACTTTACTTTTAGTTATAAACCTATACTTTTAGATAGACAATCTAACTAGGAGAGGACAAGGGTTCCGGCGCATGGATTTTGTTCAAACTTGGAGGGGTGTTTCTTTGGCCCAAAATATTAGCCCTCTGATCTTCAATTCCATCTCATAGGCCTTTCTTTTCCTGAAAAATATTATTATTGTGCAATTTATTGGTTCTCCGCCGTAGCTCTAGATTGATGCAGCGAACTTGAATATATCACTGATACCTTTTCATTCGAGCATGGAAATGAATATTCAACACGTTAATTTACCATATCATTTTTTTTTTTTTTTTCATTTATTTTTTTTTTCGATGATTTTTTTTTATGACCTCCAAGATTTCTGCATCTGCAGAAATGAACTTTGGCTACCCGTAGCTCCGAAACGATCGGTCCTAGAGAAAACTTTGTTACACGTTTTTTGTCGCCGCAGCCATTATCTAGATACGCATTTTTCAATTTTTTTTTTATTGATACATCTAGACTTGTTTTTCAATGAAATGCGGCTTTGGCCATCCGTAGCTCCGAAATGGTCCGTCCAAGACGAAACTTTGTTTGACATTTTTTGTTGCTCCATCGATTATCTAGATACGCATTTTTTCGTTTATTTTTTATCGATGCATCTGGACTTATTTTTCAATGAAATGCGGCTTTGGCCATCCGCAGCTCCGAAATGGTCCCTCCAAGACGAAACTTTGCTGGATATTTTTTGTTGCTCTATCGATTATCTAGATACGCATTTTTTTGTTTATCTTTTATCGATGCATCTAGACCTATTTTTCAATGAAATGCGGCTTTGGCCATCCGTAATTTCGAAACGGTTCCTCCAAGACGAAACTTTGCTGGACATTTTTTGTTGCTCTATCGATTATCTAGATACGCATTTTTTTTTTATTTTATATCGATGCATCTAGACCTATTTTTCAATGAAATGCGGCCTTGACCATCCGTAGTTCCGAAACGGTCCCTCCAAGACGAAACTTTGTTTGACATTTTTTGTTGCTCTATCGATTATCTAGATACGCATTTTTTCGTTTATTTTTTATCGATACATCTGGACTTATTTTTCAATGAAATGCGGCTTTGGCCATCCGCAGCTCCGAAACGGTCCCTCCAAGACGAAACTTTGCCGGACATTTTTTGTTGCTCTATCGATTATCTAGATACGCATTTTTTTTTTTATTTTGTATCGATGCATCTAGACCTATTTTTCAATGAAATGCGGCCTTGGCCATCCGTAGTTCCGAAACGGTCCCTCCAAGACGAAACTTTGTTTGACATTTTTTGTTGCTCTATCGATTATCTAGATACGCATTTTTTCGTTTATTTTTTATCGATACATCTAGACCTATTTTTCAATGAAATGCGGCTTTGGCCATCCGCAGCTCCGAAACGGTCCCTCCAAGACGAAACTTTGCTGGACATTTTTTGTTGCTCTATCGATTATCTAGATACGCATTTTTTTTTTTATTTTGTATCGATGCATCTAGACCTATTTTCCAATGAAATGTGGCCTTGGCCATCCGTAGTTCCGAAACGGTCCCTCCAAGACGAAACTTTGTTTGACATTTTTTGTTGCTCTATCGATTATCTAGATACGCATTTTTTCGTTAATTTTTTATGGATGCATCTGGACTTATTTTTCAATGAAATGCGGCTTTGGCCATCCGCAGCTCCGAAACGGTCCCTCCAAGACGAAACTTTGCTGGACATTTTTTGTTGCTCTATCGATTATCTAGATACGCATTTTTTTGTTCATTTTTTATCGATGCATCTGGACCCGTTCTTTACTCTTGAAATGGTCGGACCTAGAATCGAATTCGTTCTACATCTTTTGATATCAATTATCTAGATACGTATTGACGGAAAACATCCACTGTGACGAAAGGCTTTCGTCGTTTCCAAAATAATGGGAAAAAATACGATTTTTTGCAAACAAAAAATATTTCTTTCTACTTCAACTCGTTCTAAATCCTCAGATAGCCCGAATTTACCTCAAATTTGGATCAATCGTGTGTCAAACTGAATTTTTTTGTTTAGTAATCAACAAAATTATTCAATTTTTTCTGGGTAATTACACAAATCGCGTTTAAATATTTACAATCGCTTGGTTTATCGAGTCAAGTTTGAGTAATCACAACCTTCCGGTGAATGAAATGGTCATCAAGATATGTGGAAGTTTTTTGTGAAGTTTCACTTCAATTAAACTAGTCGTTAATACATTACAAGTCTTTATTAATTATTATCTTACGCGCTAGCTATAAGCACGGAACGGCACAGCCACCATCCTGGACGGTCACTTAGAAAAATAATACTTTCCGGCACAAATTTATGTCAATTGAGTAACTATTCCTTGATTAGAAATAAGAATCATCTAGATCTGTGTATAAACTAGTTTATTTGAACTAGACTTGTGTTGGATTGTGGATTTTACATTATGAATTAATATAATACATACATATAATAATATAACAATATTAATATATGGTAGTAAATTGGATGAATATGTTTGCGAATTTAAAAGACTGACTATTGAGCAAATTTATCATAATGAGTGAATCTACATTACTATCTTCGGACAAAACGGCTCTGGCAATGTTTACAAATCATTCCGAGACAAACGTCTTTAATGAGAAAGAAGCAGACAGAAAGATATAGAAAGAATTATTCATCTCACTTTCTAATTAGTGTTATAAAACAAATTTACATAAATTCATGTAGGAAAATATCATTTTCCAAGTGTAGCGGCCGTCCAGAAAGGTGGCCGTGCCGTGCCTACCCAGCGCCTAGCCGCTGCACTGAGTTCTCTACTCACAACGCCGCGCGGCTCGCTCAGGATAATAATAAACACACGTAATTTATTAACGGCTAATTCAATTGGAGTAAAACTTTACAGAAAACTTTGAAATATCCCGATGACCATTTCATCTGCTGGAAGTTTGTGATTGCTCAAACTTGACTCGATAACCGAGCCATTGAAAATATTCAACGCGATTGGTGTGATTACTCAGAAGAAATTGGATAATTTTTTTGGACTGAGAAAAAAAAAAAAAATTCAGTTGCACTACCTTTTGCAGAATCGTTTGACACATACTTGATCCAAATTCGAGTCAAATATTCGGGATATTTGAGGATTTAGAGCGAGTTGAAGTGGGATACACTGGACTAGCTAAATCGAGAGTCCAGTGTATATACGTGGTTGTGTACCTCACTGACGCTTACGCCATCACACGGCACAGCAAATCAACTTCATGACGATGCGCGCCTTCTTCTGCTATCCCCCACCACTCGCACGCTCGCAACTATGCGGAGCAGCGGAGCCTCTACGCTCTCACATGTAGAGCATCTATAAGCATTCTCTGTCTGTCTAGCGGCTTCGAAAAGCGACGAATACTTTACATATCTATTCCAGGTTTTACTGCCAACTCCACCATCATTAATATTGCTAGTTGAATAAATCGTCATGTTCTATGCTACAAATTTTCTCTCGTTTTTTCAGTACTCTTCGTTATTGTTACCTTTTCAACGACTTCATGCCTTCCGAGTTAATTGGAGTGGTTCCGATTCGAACCAATCCTAGGCCAAGTTGAATATTGACTTGCGATGGGTCCGTTGTTAATTAAGTAGTGGAGTCTACTTGAGGCTCACTCTTAGCTGTATTCTCATTCGATATCACATCGCTATAACTTCGCTTTTTTCAGCTTTTTCAGCTTTTTCAGCTGTTTCAGCTTTTTTCGCTTTATTCAATACCTATTTACAATGCCATTCGATTTCAACAAATTAGTGGATGCAGTCGTGCATTCTGCAGACGGCATTGAGGACTTGACATCTGGCCCCACGACGTCAAAATTATTTCCCAAGATTTGTCAGTTCTTGAATGTGCGGAAAAAAAAAATTATTAAATTGCTGCGTACAAATTTAGAGTTCTCGTGGATGCGAAATACCGGTAACTTTTCGGATATCGTTACACAGAAAATTCTATGTAAAAGTTTCGAAAGCACTGTAGTGATAACGCCGGACCGTCGCTCACAAGATTCGCATTATGATTTCTGTATGAATCTTAGGCAAATAAATAAACGTCGGCAAGATGTTGCAAAGAAATCAAAGAAAAAATTCTTGCGTTATATTGCAACGGTAAAAATCAAAACTTCACGAATCGTTGACAAACGTGGAAGGATATCAACCGATAAATTGCACCGAAAACTTCGTGATAATTGCCATCGGCAAGAAAAAGAATAACCTGCTGTCTCACATTTAATGGTTCCAGAAACAGCAAAAATCCCAAGACACCTTGGAAATTTTGGGACTATGCATATTGTCGCCAACCAAAATGTCATTGTACTTATAAGTTTATCGGGCATCAGAAAGAAAAATTTACGGAAATCGACATATATGTGATTCTTAAGAATGTAGCGGATCACACTTTGCCTTTAAATTATCAATTGCGTGGCCGACAGCGAGTAAGATTCCAAAACCGTTTGCGACACGAAATGCCTTCTCGCGTGTGTGCAAGACAGTACTCAAAAATGGACGTAGGGTTGGCGGAACAAGACAAAAATTATAAGTTTACGCACTCGTTGAAAGTTATTCAAATAGTGAGATGCGAAGCATTAAGGTATAACGACCAGAATTCAGATGACACTCTTGACATTGTACGCAGACTAATCAGTAACCCTTCCCACGAGCATCCATTTATAAAAAGATATATAAGTCCATTCACAATATACCTCGGGTGCGTTGAACAAATTCAGTTTTTGCAAAACAATCCTGGTTTAGTCTGTCACTTTGACGCAACGGGTTCTATCATTAGAAAACCATATGGCGAATCTAAGCGGGTATATTTATATTCTGGTGTTGTAGGCAAATCGCATAAGATCATGCCTATACTTCAAATGATAACAAACGACCATAGGGCTACCACCACCAAAAATATGCTGACTTACTTCAAAGAAACATGGGAAAATGCGGGAATCGAATGGCCACCTTTTGAAGCCGTAGTCGTTGATTGGTCGTGGGCTGGTATAAATGCTATCATGTCAGCTTGAAATGACACGGACGTATCCAAATACTTAGTCGCAGCGTATAAAGGATTAACGGATAATTATCTCACCGTTCACTTATGCTATGGGCATTTTATGAAAATGATCTCCTCATTTCTCCGTAAGCACCAAGTTGACGGCGTGACTAAAAAAATAGTAATGGAAGGAATGGCAATTCTATGCCACTGTAGATCCCTGAACGAGCTAAAACAAAAAGTGACAGATCTTGCGACGATACTTTTACTGAAGAAGAAAAATGAAACTGTACTCCGCGCGGTCACAAATATAATCGGTGAAGCAGTTATCTCTACAGAAAATTTGATAGAAGAATACGGCAACGAAAACTCGAACAGGGATGGAAAGGAAAATGATGCAACTGAATTCAAGTGTGATCAGACAAAAGAAGGTCCGGCATATTCTACAAGTCCGTATTTTATGGAATTTGATAGTCTATTGGGTGGTTTAGCAGCGTCCATTAACAATGACTCCGATGATGTCTTAGAAGTCAACGAATATCGCTGCGACGTCTTCATCGCATACCTACGCAAGAAATTATTGCCATATGCACCTTTGTGGACTGGTGTGTTAATAAAAAACGAAACGCGACGCCACTATACCAACGCTATCGCCGAAAATTCATTCAAAATTGTGGAAGAGTCTTTGTGCGAAAAGCAGGTTCATTTGAAACCAGGTCGAGTTATTGATATGATGCACGACTATGCTGTGTTAACAGCGAAGCAATTGCAGCTTGAGCCGTCTTAGCAGCATATAAAGAAAAGGGCACGTATTGAAAAGGCTGACCAGTCTGTAATGGGACAGTCAGATGCTTTATCTTTGGGCAATAACCCTCCGATATCCGGAATGTGCAAGCAAACGACGTATTCAGACGATTAAGAGTCTGTAATTGAGTCGGACGGAGGTCTGCAGGTGTCTTCTCAGAGATCCTGTAAAATAAAAAAGAAACGAAAACGTGGCCGAAGAATCAATGCACCTGGAAACATGATGTCCACCGAATATTGGTTGAGGAAACGGCCAACAGGCATTGTACATAACAAATATGAGAAAAGCTCAACTCTAAAAAAAATAGGAATGGTAGAAGATAACCTGCCGACTGCAATCAGAATTAATAATGAGACTAACATCAAAGGAAGATTGATTCATTACAATTCAAATGGAACAGTTGCAAATCGAGACTATTACTATGCGCCTGATGTGGTAAGAGACTACTTTGTAGGTATTGTGGCCAAAAGTCCGACTGAGAGAGACTATTACAGAGTTCTCAGAGGTGAGGACTACAACACTTTGTTTGGCCAACGCTGGATCAGCAATATGGTCATAGATTACTGTTTCAGCTACACAACATTTGATAGTGCAGATAGTGCTCGATTTGCGTTTGTCGCCGGGGAAATTGCCAGCAAGTACGTTGGCCTGGGCGAAATGGCAGACATGTGCCATGAATTTAAGATGAAATGTCTAAACGGCTGGGCAAGAAAAAAGGGTGTATTACTTCCGATAAATATACGCGACCAACATTTTATCCTAATGTTCGTAGACTTACAATCGAAAGTAACGTATCTTCTGGATCCCGCAACGAAAAGTGGTCGACATTATCACGCGATTTGTCATAAACACTGGATGAAAATGTGGCAGCTGGTATTCGATGCGGAATGTAATTTCACTAAAGGTTCCTACAAGTATCCGTATCGAGCAGACGGGTACAATTGTGGAGTATTCGTGATCCATTACATTCAAGAAATACTTCGTTATGGTTCCCTCACTATCGATCCGGTCAATCCGGATAATCTTCGGGTTTCGCTGCAGCACGATTGCGTAGTGAAATCTGCGGACGTACGGGAACGTTGTCTACGCTGCCCATACAGCACTTCAACATTGCTACAATATTGCTGCAATGTTACACTGCAACATTGAAGATATTGCAGCAACATTGCAAAATATTGCAGCAATGTTGTAGCAATATTGCAGCAACGTTATTATGTCCGCTTTTATCGCCTTTTTGTAATATTGTGGCAATATAACAGCAATATTGCGGCAATATCACAGCAATATTGCATCAATATTTCAGTAATATTGTCAGATCTATAGTGCAGTATTGGAATAATATTACTGTTTAAAGCTATTTTTTTTCAACACCAGAAGGAATATGCAGGTTGTCATTATTTTTCAGTATAGGTATATACCATATATATATATATATATATATATATATATATATATATATATATATATATATATATATATATATATATATATATATATATACTTATATATTTGTTTTATTTTCATTTTTCATATTAACTAAACTTCAATAAATGATAACAGTATGTATTCTAATAATATTATAATCACTATACAGGGTGATTCAGTTTGACCGGGCCATTTTAGCTGGGTCGACTCCTCTCGAAATTCTAAGACTAAATTTCCTTTACCAAAAATTCGAGGGACTAATAATTTCCGCGCTACGGAAGACCTTAGTTGACCAATCACAGAGCCTACAGCTGCTCGAGTTAGTGCCGGGTCAAAAGTATAAAATAAGCAGTGCCCGTAGCGAATCGAATTTCATTAAAATGAAAATAAATTTTTGAAACATTACTAAAATGTTTCGTGCTTCGTGGTTATCGTCCTCCAGGTCTACTGCTACGCAGTTGGTCGTCGTCCAGGTCCACCACTACATAGTTCTCATCGTCCCGGTCGTCCGCTTCGTGATTTTCGTCCTCCAGATCCACTGCCACGTAGTTTTCGTCGTCCAGGTCCTCCGCTTCGTGATTTTCGTCCTCCAGGTCCTCCGCTTCCTGGTTTTCGTCCTCCAGATTCACCGCTACGTAGTTTTAGTCGTCCCGGTCGTCCGCTTCCTGATTTTCGTTCTCCAGGTCCACCTCTACGTAGTTTTCGTCGTCCAGGTCCTCCGCTACGTGGTTTTCGTTCTTGGTGGACGAAAATCACGAAGCGGACGACCGGGACGATGAGAAATACGTAGCGGTGGACCAGGAGGACGAAAACTACAAAGCAGTAAACCTGGACGACGAGAACTGCGCAGCGGTGGACCTGGAAGACGAGAACCAGGAAGCGGAGGACCTGGAGGACGAGAATCACGAAGCGGAGGACCTGGAGGACGAGAATCACGAAGCGGAGGACCTGGACGACGAAAACTACGTAGCAGTGGACCTGGAGGACGAAAATGACGAAGCGGACGACCGGGACAATGAGAACTATGTAGCGGTGAAGCTGGAAGACCAAAACTACAAAGCGGTGGACCTGGACGACGAGAACTGCGTAGCAGTGGACCTGGCGGACGAAAACCACGAAGCACGAAAAATTTTAGTAATGTTTCAAAAATTTATTTTCATTTTAATGAAATCGATTCGCTACGGGCACTGCTTATTTTATACTTTTGACCCGGCACTAACTCGAGCAGCTGTAGGCTCTGTGATTGGTCAACTAAGATCTTCCGTAGCTCGTAAATTATTAGTCCCTCGAATTTTTGGTAAAGGAAATTTAGTCTTAGAATTTCGCGAGGAGTCCACCCAGCTAAAATGGCCCGGTCAAACTGAATCACCCTGTATAGATGTAATAGATATCTCATTATATAAATGAACGATATGTAAGATTATTCATTGAATAGCGGAGATTGGAACAGTTGTTGACTGTCCGGCCATAACGCTTCAATCTCTGCTCCAATGAAAATGAGAAATATCACTTAATATTATTGATCTTTTATTGATATATCTATCCCTCAAGGTCGTCGTTACTGCAGTCATCTAGTTCGACATTATTGTCTGCCCTGTCACCTACATTTTGTTTCTTGCGAAGTTTTTGCTGTCTGAAAATATCATACAAAATATAATTAGCTGTAAAATTAACATAATTAAAAGATACAAGTAAATATGGAAACTGCGGGTGGATTAAACTCACTGTGCTCTCTTCAGCCTGAAGCTAGACTGTGCAAGCCACTTCGATGCGGTGCTTTCGATGGCTTTTTCAGTTGCTTCTGAATAGTTAGCACGCACCGCACCTACACAATTATGAATTTCCTTACATGCGTGTACTCCATAAAAATAAATAGTTTCAAATAATAGTTGCCTTGATAAATGAAAATTGAGTTTCACTATATCATAATTACTAATAGATTCATTCACAAGCAAAAATAGATAAAATTATGCTAACTGATCAGTAATTGACAGAGCCTTGTGTCTTTGAAGGCACGCTTATTTCCCCTACTGCCAACCCAGCTGTAATATTGAGCAACCTTGTCAGCGAGGAGGCGTTTTAGTATGGTGAGAGTACTACCGTGTACATCGGCTGCTCCTAATTGTTTCAAACGGTTAACCTAAAATGAATTCCAAATTCTCAGGTTGTTTGACGGTCTTGAGTCAAGGAATTTTTCCAATCAAAGTTTTAGTATACGAGTCATACCAAAGCTGTAGATCTATGCGATACATACCTCTTGCCTAAATCTCATTTGGTCGGCCAACAATTTTTCCAGCGTTTGAAATTCTTCTTCGGAAGTCACTGGAAAGTTCATGCTGTCCTCCTCCGATTCCAAATGAATCGCTAAACTCTCCATACACTTTTGAATATTAAGATTCAGAACACGATCAAGTTTTTCATCCATAGTTCGCAATTTGAAAATGATTGCGTTCAGTTTCCGTAAAGTTTCTTTCTTGAATTCTGAAATGGAGGAGTTCAAATATATATGATACAAAATTGAAAATTTTCTTGAAACAATAATTGTCTTTGGACACTGTTTGAGAATCAGTCTTCTCAAAGACAGCGCCACCTGTGCTGTCGCTCATCGCGAACCTGCCACGCTCAACTGCGAACTCTGAAGACTCACCGTGACGCCGGCTTCTCCGGCGGCCATGATTACTTTCAGTTTTGCATACGCAACACGTGTTGTTTTTCTTATCTCACGCCAGTTATCATTTAATGTGAATATCTAGACTTCTCATGTGATTAATACAATCCTTAATAGAATAGTGCTCATGTGAATTAATACAATTCAGACACACTCATCAGACATTCTCATTTAATTATCTGTTAAATATCATTGTAATTCAGACTCTCACACACTCTCACCGACACTCACACACTCTCATAGATTCTCACACGCTCACATACTTATTTCAACCTCTCATTGACTGAGTTTTAACCAACTGTGATTTATAATAAACCTAAGTTAACTACAACTGCTCGACGTTCTACTCATTTATTCATTTCCTAAACATTTGGTCCTTCGAGCCGGATCGAGCAGTTGCCATCTAATTCGTTGAACTCAGTGCTTTCTCTGACTCTCTCGCTCTCGTGTGCTGTGCGGTATAGCTCTGACTCTCTCGCGCTCGTGTGCGGTGCGGTATAGCTCTGACTCTCTCGCGCTCGTGTGCGGTGCGGTATAGCTCTGACTCTCTCGCTCTCGTGTGCTGTGCGGTATAGCTCTGACTCTCTCGCTCTCGTGTGCTGTGCGGTGTAGCTCTGACTCTCTCGCTCTCGTGTGCGGTGCGGTATAGCTCTGACTCTCTCGCTCTCGTGTGCTGTGCGGTGTAGCTCGGACTCTCTCGCGCTCGTGTACTGTGTGGTATACCGTCGACTCTCTCGTTCGCGTATAGTGCTTGTACAACTCATCACAGACTCCTCACTCGAGATCGAGCAATTTGACATTCTCGTGCGCGTACTGCCGACTCTTGTGTTCCTCTTCGTCTATCATGCCGGATATCGAACCGCCTACCACGCAGGCGTCTAGTTCAACGCCGACTCTGCAAGTGCCGCTCATTCCAGCCACGTCAGCACCCTCACGCTAAGGGTCACAAACTGACTTACTCACCACAGGAGCACCCGCGCCGACCAGAGGCGCAATGACAAGAAGTCAATCACCTACCATGCTCAGTGGTGAATTGTTTTTACGTGTCCATGCTCAGAACGAGCTCATGGAGTCGATGGAGGACCTGCTCACTCAAGCCTCGGAACCATCTGACGACATGTCACAGACCGAGGTCTCCATGATGCTCACTCAGCTCGAGGAGCTGCATCAGGCTTTCCGCTCAGAACACTCGTGGCTCGTTTCTTATTGGCCGCCTGCTCATCTAGACCACTCTTACTTTACTCGCAAGGTGAGCGTCGCAGAATCGAAGCTCATGCTCAAGGTCAAACGCACGCTAGGACGTCTTCAAGACCAACTCACCATGGCTGCTCAACTAGCCGGCTCTAGCGGTAGCGACTCTCGTCCACGCTCACGTCTACCAGAGCTAAAGGTGCCGACTTTCAGTGGCGACTGTAGAAAATGGCCGGAGTTCAAGGCCATGTTTATCTCGGTCATCGGGAACCGCTCAGACGTCAGCGATCTGGAGAAATTCCAGTATTTGCGGGGCGCAATGCAGGGTGATGCGTCTGAACTCATCGCCAATCTCTCACCACACCCGGCATCATACCAGGCAGCTTGGACCCTTCTTGACGCCCGTTTCGAGAACAAACGTCTGATCATCAAGACTCATCTCGACAGGCTACTCAACCTCAAGCCGATGCAAAAGAGGCAAGCCAGCTCACTGACCAAGCTGGTCAATATCATTAATGAGACGACTCAGTCGCTTAGAACTCTCACTACCGAAAGCAACAACGACTGTCTCATGGTGGCTCTGGCTAGTGGCCTTCTCGATCGGGACACGCGTGAGAGGTGGGAAACCTCCCTTACATCTACTGACGATTTTCCGACTCTCAGCCAGCTCACGGACTTTCTCATGGCTCGTGCTCGCACCTTGGAGAACATTGAAGAGGTATCGACGCCCGCTCAATCTAGTGTGTCGAAAGGGGCCGTGCCTAAGCGTGCCAGCTCACACCAGGCTTCTCAACAAGGTCAAGCCAGCACGTCGAAGACATCTCAGCCAACTCAGCAGCGATCAGCGTACCCGTGTGATTGTTGTGGACAGGATCACTTCATTGTCATGTGTCCAAAGCTACGCGACCTCTCATTGGACCAGCGAGTGAAGGTCGTGAAGGATAGATCCTTGTGCTGCAATTGTCTTGGCAGACACAATGCACGAAAGTGCAACAATCAACGGCATTGCAAAACCTGCAACGGCACTCACCACACGATGCTTCACGGCGCAGACCTCTCAAGCATCTTCCATGCGACGACCGAGCGCACTCAGCTAGCTCAAGAGGCGAAAGCTGCGCCAGCCTCGACAGCCAACTCATCGACGACATGAAGCTTTGGAACGATCGTCAATAATTACGATCACTCTTCGGCGTGCTCACTCGGTAATCTCAGTCATCTCACCCTGCTGGCAACAGCCACAGCCACAGTCTTCTCAGCAACCTCATCACATCAGGTTCGAATACTCATCGATCCTGGCTCAGAAGTGTCATTCATCTCAGAAAGTCTCACCCAACAACTCAACCTTGAAAGGAGGCACTCAACATTGGACATCTACGGAGTTGGTGGAAAAAGGACCTCTCAAACAAAGGGCGTGGTCACTCTCGCTCTTCACTCAAGGTACAGGCCATTCTCAGTCAAAATCTCGGCTCATGTATTAAAAACCGTCACCACCATCCTGCCAACCAGCGAGATATCTCAAGAGCTCGAATGGCCTCATCTTAAGGGGTTGAACCTCGCAGACCCAGACTTTCTCACGCCGAGAGCAGTAGATGTGATCATAGGCGCAGACTTTTACGGGCAGCTGATAAAGCCTAACATCATCAGGCACTCACCAGAAGCTCCTATCGCTCAACTGTCTATCTTGGGGTGGCTAATCATTGGTCCATGTCACGCACCAGTTACGCTGGCAAGAACAGCACATCATGGCGTCTCACAGGCAGCGAACTCATCCTTGCAAGAATTGCTCACGAGGTTTTGGGTTCAAGAAGAACCTCCGATATCAGCTGACTCACATCTCACTCCAGAAGAACAGGAATGTGAGTGTCACTTTCAGACCACTCACTCAAGGGACTCAACAGGACGTTACGTCGTCAGAATGCCTCTCAAATCGTCTCCAACAGCGTTAGGAAACTCTCATCACACGGCACACTTATGCCTGCAACGAATTCTCAAGCGGCTTGGCAGAGATGCTCAATACAACCAATTGTATACAGAGTTCATGCGTGAGTACGAAAGGGCTGAGCACATGATCAAGCTCGACGCCAACTCAGAAAGCAGAAGGCCACACTATTATCTGCCACATCATGGTGTGCTCAAGCCAGACAGCTCAACCACGAAGCTCAGAGTCGTATTCAATGGCTCAAGTGCTAGCTCCAGCGGCTACTCTCTCAATGATCTCATGCATGCTGGCCCAAATCTGATGCTCAATATCTTTGACCTGCTCATCTGGATCCGACGACGCAAGTACTTGTTTGCTACAGACATCACTAAAATGTATCGACAGATCAAGGTACACCCGGACGATTTGGACCTGCAGCGGATACTGTGGGTAGACGAGCACCACAACGAATCTCATTACCAACTCACGACGGTAACCTACGGAACCAAAGCAGCACCGTTCTTAGCAGTAAGGACGCTGCTCCAGCTCGCTGCAGACGAAGGCTCAAAGTACCCTCTTGCTGTGGAACCGATCACTCACGGTCGATACGTTGACGACATTTTCGGAGGGTCAGATACGGTGGAAGAGCTAACTCAAACCGCTCACCAGCTCATACAACTCTGCCACGCGGGCGGATTTCCGCTAGCCAAATGGCACTCTACGTCCAAGAAATTGCTGGCCGAAGTCTCATCAGAACTCGGTCACACCTCAGGCATCTCATTCGACGATTGCGATACCAAGATCCTTGGAATACGGTGGTCACCGCACCATGACACATTCAACTTCTCAACCATCTCATCAACTCACACAGACAGATTCTCAAAACGCCTCATCTTATCAGAAGTAGCACAAATTTTTGATCCATTAGGCTTCGCCGCACCAGTTGTAATCAGAGCAAAAATGTTTCTTCAGGCACTCTGGTTACACAAACTCAACTGGGATGATTCACTTCCAGAACAACTCATCTCTCAATGGCTCAGCATCAGACAAGATCTCACTAGTCTGGCCAGACTCTCCATCCCACGATGGTTCAACACGCTCTCTGACACAGCTGTTGAACTGCACGGTTTCTCTGATGCTTCGCAATTTGCAATGGCAGCCGTTGTTTATCTGGTTGTCGACTCACCGTCCACTGGCGCCAACGTCTCTCTCATCGGCTCAAGAACGAAGGTCTCTCCTCTCAAACGCCTAACCATCCCGCGGTTAGAACTCACAGCAGCGCTGCTACTTTCCACGCTAATAAATCATGTTTCTGCTACTCTAAACATGAACATAACAAACATTCATTTGTGGACGGACTCTCAAGTAACTCTCACATGGATCAAGGCTCATCCCTCAAGGTGGAGGGATTATGTACGAAATCGAGTAACCAAAATCCAAGAACTCACCGAGAGCGCTCATTGGAGGCACGTACCAGGCACCTCAAACCCAGCTGACTGTGCTTCGCGTGGTATAACCACAGATCAGCCCGAAGAACACTCTCTATGGTGGACGGGACCATCATGGATGACTCAACCAACGGGCTCATGGCCTGCTCAAGCCGAGCTGGCTCCTGATGATACATGTGCACAAGAAGCTCGTGCGACCGTTACACTGCACGCCGTACAAGCTTCTCCGGAATATCATTGGGATCTCATCTACAAGTTTTCATCGCTCAACAAACCGCTTGGAGTCACCGCTCTGTGCAGTAAATTCATCAAGAAACTCTCAAGAAAACTCGACTCACCAGCAACTTCCATTACGTCAAGCGACATGGAAGTCGCACGACTCTTCTGGATCAAGGCCACTCAATCAGCCTATTTCCAGGAAGAGATAGCGCAACTTAACCGACAATCTCAACTGCCGAACTCACACCCACTCAGCAGACTCACCGCATTTGTCGACAATGACGGTGTACTAAGAGTAGGTGGTCGTCTCAAGAAATCAGAACTCTCGTACGAGAGCAAGCATCCTGCGATCCTCCCTCGTACCTCAAGACTCTCCGAAATCATCATCGCTCATGCTCACAACCAAACGATGCATGGAGGCACTCAGGCCACTCTGGCATTCATCAGACAACTCTACTGGGTCATCGGAGGCAGAGCCCCAGTTAAGTCACATGTGCTCAGGTGTGTGGTGTGTGCTCGACAAAGAGGGATCCGTGCTCAACAACTAATGGGCCAACTACCTCTGGCTCGAGTCACACCATCACGCCCTTTTTCTCACACCGGCATTGACTACGCTGGACCGCTCACTCTTAAAACCTGGAAGGGTAGAGGCTCAAAAACTCACAAGGGCTGGATCTGTGTATTCGTTTGCCTCACAACCTCGGCTGCTCACCTCGAAGTGGTCTCAGACTACTCAGCTGAAGGGTTCATCGCAACCTACAGACGCTTCACCTCAAGAAGAGGACTTCCCTCAGCACTCTACTCTGATTGTGGAACCAACTTCTTGGGTGCCGATGCACAGCTCAAGCAGTGCTTCGCTGAAAGCTCATCAGGGCAGCAGAAAATCGCCTCGCTGCTCTCACAAGACAAGACTCAGTGGCATTTCAACCCACCAGCAGCCCCCCACATGGGAGGTAAGTGGGAAGCCGTTGTAAAGTCTCTCAAGTTCCACATTAAAAGAACTGTCGGAGACACATTGCTCACCTACGAGGAAACTGCTACGCTCCTGGCTCAAATCGAAGCAATTCTCAACTCAAGGCCTCTCGAACCACTCAGCGATGACCCTGAAGACACCGCAGTGCTCACACCAGGGCACTTTCTCATCGGAACTGCACTCAATGCAGTCCCTGAGCCTTCTCTTCTGGACATCTCCACCAACAGACTGTCTCGCTGGCAGTTCATCCAGCAAAGAATGCAACAGTTCTGGCGCACCTGGTCGACTCAATACTTGCAACGAATGCAGGCCATTTCCAAGTGGCATCACTCTCACAATAACATTCAGGTAGGCTCTCTAGTTCTGCTTACTGATGAACGTTTGCCTCCAGGAAAATGGCCTATGGCCAGGGTGCTCAAACTCTTACCAGGAGAAGATGGACTCACTAGGGTGGTGTCTCTGAAGACTGCTACTACCACGCTCACCAGGCCAATCACCAAGCTCGCTCCATTGCCGGTGGCGACATAAGAGAGCTCATAATTCATCATCAACCCGGTTGCTGATGGCGGGCGGAAATGTTTGAGAATCAGTCTTCTCAAAGACAGCGCCACCTGTGCTGTCGCTCATCGCGAACCTGCCACGCTCAACTGCGAACTCTGAAGACTCACCGTGACGCCGGCTTCTCCGGCGGCCATGATTACTTTCAGTTTTGCATACGCAACACGTGTTGTTTTTCTTATCTCACGCCAGTTATCATTTAATGTGAATATCTAGACTTCTCATGTCATTAATACAATCCTTAATGGAATAGTGCTCATGTGAATTAATACAATTCAGACACACTCATCAGACATTCTCATTTAATTATCTGTTAAATATCATTGTAATTCAGACTCTCACACACTCTCACCGACACTCACACACTCTCATAGATTCTCACACGCTCACATACTTATTTCAACCTCTCATTGACTGAGTTTTAACCAACTGTGATTTATAATAAACCTGAGTTAACTACAACTGCTCGACGTTCTACTCATTTATTCATTTCCTAAACAGACACATACCTTTATCTGCCGACAAATGCAGTGTCTCATGTACTGGCAATTGAGGTTGACGACTGTCTGTTACAACGTTTTCTTTGTCAGATGTGTTGGCACAAGACTCATCCCACGATTGTGAATTCATATTGGCATCAATTTTTTTTTTAATTGTTGTCTTTTTCAAATGTATTTCCGGTCTCTCGGTTATAGTACTGTCTTGACTAGTTATTTGTACATTAGGAAAATCGTCTTCAATAGCTATAAATAATATGCGAGTATGCAGAATGCATTTTACACAGTTGTCATCTTATCCGATTTATAATTGCCTAAGATAGTATAGCGCTACACCGCAATCTCTGGAAAACGATCATAGACATTTAATGAGCACCTGAGTTGCTGTGGCCAGCTTGTTGCACAGCTGTCATCTGTGAGCTGATATTCTTCTGTCTCTTTGGAGGTGGAGGTAATTTCTTGGTGCGGCTATCCTGTAGCTGTGTGTCACTGTCCTGATCCGCTTCAAATGGTGAGTTGCTTGGTGAGATCACCCGTTTTGCCCTAATGTCTCGACGTTTTTTCGCACACGTTTCATCTGCGTCAGATGCTGTGTCTATGTCAGACACTTGTTTTGCGAGGTTCAATTTAATAACGGCAGCTTCGTATTTATCTGAAAAAAAAATTGGATTATCGTAACATTTTATACAATACTATTCATTATAAGTACAAAAGATATCTATGAAGAATTCTATGTATAGAACTTAAATAAATTTCGAGTCTGAATCTGTCATGCAATTTTCAGTTTACATCATATCGGAAAAGATAATTTATTAACAAAAATCAAAAATAGAATCAACTTACCCGCTGATCCGAAGACTCGCACATCCAAAAGCAGCCATTTTTTTTCGTCGGCTTCTTCGCCTTGTACTACAGCCTTATAAATACGGTCAGGATTGGTGTATTGTGGCCACAGAGATTTTGTTTTATTATCTCTGAGCCAACTTGATGGTACAATTTGTAAACCATCGTGAAATTCCGCAATGGAATATGTAGTCATATTAATTATGCTCGTCTTTATGTCTGATCCTTCAATCCAAACAAATGCAAGTATATATATAATTTATGAAATTTAAACGAATTGAAATTATTATCAGTGATTGAATTATCCTGTACTCAAGTGAAACACATCTAGTAATAAAATTACGAATCACACTACTAATGATTTTCTGGGAAAAAATACCTATTTCGTTATTACATTCTTATTTACATTGATTATCCATACCAGACCACCATTAAACAATTATAACAAGATATACATACATATAATTGTATATATATTTTCTATATGAAGGAGTGATATATGCTATAGCCACTTGGAATGAGAATGTTGTAAGTCAAGCCAAAACACCTAATTTTTATACTGTTATCTAAAATAATAACGCTCCTTCTCTGCCATATTTGTTACCGTTTACGTGTGTAGAATCGGAAAAACACAAAAATTATCCTGATACGGAATCTTAAACATTTTGGATTGTATTGTGGCAATGGGCCATACAAGTAAGGCAGAATTTTCTTTAACAACCGAAATATCAAGATCTGACGAATTGCAAGGTGATGTGTATAAATTTTCAACGAAAACAAGTTTTCTTCCAACAATTAATTTACATCCGTTTTGTCTTTCTACTATATTTAAAATACAAATTACTTCGCCAGTGGTTAATAGGCAACAATTGTTTGTCAAACCATCGCAGGATAGAGGAAACGTTTTTGTTCGCATGACTTTGTACTGAGCTTTCAATTCGTTCTCACAATTATTTAGAATCGGTCCATCATTATGTGGCTTGTCAAAAACAAAATTATCTGCAGGAATATCTGACTGTATGTTCGCTGTTGTGTTTCTGTGCATTTCAATTTCACGATATCGTCTGAATAGTTGTTGTAGTGGTCTTTCTGGTTTGTGAATCTTTTTCTTTATTGAACCAATGAAGCTTTCGAACCTGAAAGCACTGAAATTTTCCAAGGGTCCATACTTCTTTACATCGGAAGAGATATGCAGCAAGTTATGCACGTTGTGTGACATGTATTCTTTTCCATAAATTATATGAAATGTTTTTACAAAATATTCAAGTAACTGATGAGCGTAGTCAATCTGATCAGTGCTCGCTGCATATTTGGGACTACTCAAAATGGTTGCTGCAATGTGTAAAGATATGAAATTGAGATACATATCTTCTCTCAAAATATGTTTTAATACCACTGGCCCTGTATATAATAGGAATTGCCGAAATTCGGTTCCCTTCCAATGGCTAAATTCGTTCAATGCTCGTGGTCGTCTAACAAAATCATTTGGCACAAAATGACGTAAAGCTAACAAGAGCTCAGAGATTCTGATTGCCTCCCGAGAACTTAGCCTAACACGTAAAGGACCTTTCAACATCAGCATAATTAATTTTTTGACTATACCCAACCACAATAGGTGCAAAGGGTCCAACGGAACACCAGTGACCAATTTGATGCCTGGAATTGTTTTCAAAATTGTATCAAGCTGTTGATATTCCTCGTAGTCATTATTCACGAATTTTGCATCTGTTCGCAACTCGTTTATGACACTATCTTCAGGAAAACATACTCGACCACAATAGTACTGTCCTGCAGTAGTACATTTAGTACAGCTATAATACCCAGTATGATTCTTGACCCCCAGAACAAAAGCTTTTGCTGGGGCGTCGCAAACTAAGGCATCAATTTTAACTTTGTACATTTTTCCCCTGTGACATATGTCATGATTCATTATGTTGATCAATTCATCGACAAATATTCTTAAGAACTCATTCGAATTATTTGGCTTATCTACGCCATAATAAGCGCCAATAATATATACTTTTTTTATAATGCAATCTGAGCACAGAATAGGCCACAATTGGGATTTGGCTGACTTTGGTCTTACGTTATTTCTGCACTTTGATGTATGTGTGTACAATAATTGGAAATCTGTAAATATGAAATCAATAGTTCTTATTGGAATCAGACAAAAGGGGTTTTTATTTATTATTTGTTATTTATAAAAAATTTTCATTTGATTATTTATTATTCATTTTATTATTTTTTACCTTATCTTTGCGCTATTACTTATTAGAAATGAGTAGATGGATACTAATAAAAAATTGAGAATCTGTGAATATCAAATCAGTATAGTTTCCGGTAGAGTTAGAAAAAAGCGGGGTTTTACGTTATTACTGCGCTGTTATATAGAAAACTAAAAATCTGTAAATATGAAATCAGTAGTTCTCGGTGGAATCAGAAAAAAGGGATTCTTTTTTCTATTATTTCTTGTTTATTATAGTTATTATTTATATTTATTCTTCATTTTATTGTCTATTACGTTATTTTTGCGCTCTTACGTACACGGTTGACGTTAGGAATAAGTGAACGGCTGCTGATTACAAATTTAAAATCTGTAAATAGAAATCAGTACTTCTCTGTGGAATCGGAAAAAAGTAGGATTTTACGTTGTCTGCACTTGTGTATAATGGTCGAAGTAACTCACAGGGAAGTCTTCCAACAGAGTCAATATGCAGAATCGTTACAGGCAATGACTCTTTGCCATATTTTTATCCATATAATAATTGATTGTAAACTCGTATTTGTACTACCAATTGCTGTCCGATTCACATTTTAAATGAATTATAAATGTTATTATAGCGAGTTTGAAAACAGTTTTATTCGTTTCGTGAAAGATTTAAAAAATGCATAGATGAAAGAAAGATGGGGAAAAAAAATGCGTACCTAGATAATCAATACATCAAACAAAGTTTCGTCTTGGACGGACCGTTTCAGAACTACGGATGGCCAAGGCCGCATTTCATTGAAAAATAGGTCTAGATGCATCGATACAAAATAAAAAAAAAATGCGTATCTAGATAATCGATAAGGCAACAAAAAATGTCCAACAAAGTTTCGGCTTGGAGGAACCGTTTCGGAATTACGGATGGCCAAAGCCGCATTTCATTGAAAAATAGGTCTAGCTGCATCGATAAAAGATAAACGAAAAAATGCGTATCTAGTGTAACATTGCATGTTACAAGGTACCCGAACTCCCTTAGACGACCTTAAGTAAGGGTATGAGGAGTGCCGGAAACTGTAGGGATGAGTTAGGGTAAGCCCCGAGGCTAAAGTTAACTCCGAGAGGCGACCGTGACCGACTTAAGACTGTTGAGTTAAGACTGATTTTTTTTTGTTTCTTTTACACTTTTCTCTACCATGTGGGAGACACGGCCTAAGAGATGGCGGAGACTAATACGACGACGTTGGCGGAGTATCCGAAGGGGTGTCCTGAAACCCCAACGCCTATGCCTCCCGAAGGCCACCCAAGAAGAAGAGTCGTCTCCTGTACCAAAGGGCACGGGGGAGTGCCGAGGGCACTCAGCTACGAGGGATACAGGTGGTGGAAGAGATTCCCGCCACCCCCAAGAGCCTGCGAACCGTGATCCTACAACGAGGGATTCTTCTATCGTGGCCTATTTTGAGTTTTCGCGCGTGGTCTGACCACGCCGCCATGTGAGCGATCCTGCGGTCGATTGCAAAATCGATACTATGAATGCGTAATGAGGGTGTGCGCAGGACTGTCGCCATGCGGTCTAGACACTCTGTCGTAGACTTTGATCGAGAGCGAACCTACGTCTGAGCGTTGGGTGTTATTGTTGGTTCTTGGTGTAAACGATTCCGTTTGCGATTTTTTCTGTTGAGTACCGTATCTAGCCCCCGTGGCCTCTATTAAAGTAAAAAGAAGAACCGTATTGTGTGTGTGTGATCGAGCGTGGGTGGCTGGTGTGGTAACCTTCCCCGAGGGAAGCATTATGAATTACGCTCGCGAGGGCGTGCTGTTCGTCTGCTGGCTGGAAGACGGTAAGCGTTAGTTCACTTCGCCTATGCTAATTTGAATCCGGCAACGGCCATCAGCCATATTGCCTTGTTTGAAGCCACGAGGCTTAATAATTGTGGATCAAATTAAACTGATCTCCGAGTCGGTAGGCCGTTACCTGTGTCCCCCTAGAGTCTAGTAAAGTCAAGTTTCTGATGAATAAATAAATTTTCGCGTCAAGTATAGTACAAGCATTGTTCTAGTCAGTCGGGTACTGTCGCACATGAGTGCAAGCGAGACAGCCTGAGTCGGTGACTGTCGTCCTCTCTCTTCCTCCCACGAGGAGAGTCAGGCATACTAGCAGGCGCAAGCCTGTCGAGCCAGTAGGCTGTTTGATAGTTCTTAAGCTTAGTAAATATTAAATTCTGAAAAATTGCTAGCCCCCGAGGCAGAGTTAGATTAAGTAGGATAGTTAATAGTAGGATAAGTTAAATAAAACGGTGGTCGGTAACACAGGGGGCTAGCCTCAGTCTAGAAGAGACCCCGAGTCTGTTATAATTTAGTTTTTTTTTGTTATTGTTGATCTTATTTTCTTTATTATCTTACACCGCCACCGCGTAGCTTCCAAGAAGCAGTTTGTTGTAATTGTTACCTAGTTATAAGTTGCTGCGAGGCATTGGTGTATCGAGCTAAGCGATAGTTTTTCCTGTTATTGCTCTCCTACGTGGAAGCCGGATCTCATCTACGACTAATTTTTGTAAGGCTCGATAAACCGCTGTTTTAGACCCGAGGGGTGACACCCCGAGGTGCATGATCGCTGCGGCGATACTAATTTTTTGGTATTAGCATCACGTTGTGCAATCTAGTTTATTTCCTGTTTTTCTTTGTTTGAATAAATTTCTCTTCTTTTGTTAAAATTTATATGGCACGAGTCGTTATTGGGTACGCTACTCCCTCATATGATCCCGACCCCTCTCCGCGGTACTGCAGCTAGTCGCCGCTTATTATTTCAGTGTCTTTTCGCTTGTTAATTCTTTTCTTTTTTTTTTTTTTTGCTGTGTCTCGTGACGAAGATAGTTCGTCTGGCGCCCAAAAATTCAATTTAATTATTTTCTTTTCGATCTTTTGCCAGTTATTGTCGACTGACTCGGTCTCGAGGCCTAGCTATCCGGTCTGGACCCGAGGCCTAAATAAGGGTCACGTCACAAAATGGCGCCCAACGTGGGGCCCTGAGAAAAGATAGTGCATTTCGATTAAACTTTTTTTTTGTATTTTTCTATTTCGGGTACTTTCCTATTTCGCTTCGTCGTAGCGAACTGCCTAGCAACTACGGTTGTTTACGTTCTCACTACCGGAGAGGGATTAGCGACGCGTACGTTCGTGCCTACATTGTAGCGAATATAAGTTTGCGAGAATATAATATCCAGAATTTGATTTCTTAAATTTTTTTTTGAGATCGCCTATGCAGGCTGGGACACGGGGAACGACTCCTTGAAAAATATTAAGCCTCGTGAAAAACCTGTACAGCCGATTGCTGGAAATTTTGTATTTGAATTATTGCCTTTTTGTTATATTTTGTTCTTTTTATTGTTGATTATCTCTGTGCATGCGTTGTGGTGTTGGGTATAACATACTGTACATGATTTTGTGAGCGGTAAACACCCTATAGTATAGCACCATCGTGTGCCACCGAACCGAGCCATAGCTAGCTAGCGATAGTCAACCCGTCTTTGTGTGCGTCGGCTTCAACCGTCGGCTCGAGAAAGTCACGGTCGGTGTTTTGAATTTTGCGTTCCACCCGTAGCAGTGGCACTCAGGCGTAGGCTCTGAGTTCCCGGCGAGTCAGAACAACGGTTCTCAACCCACGGCGACTGCGACATGCAGGTTAGTCGGGGTAGCGGCATGCACCGAGGGTAATTGATATGTTTTGAGTTCGAGTTTTGCATGTCGCGTTCGAGTTCGGGTTTTGTGTTTGCGTTTCGCGTTCGAGTTCGAGTTCAAGTGGGATTTTTGAGTTTCGCGTTCGCGTTCGCATTTAAGTTTTGACGTTTGAGTTTCCGCGTTTGCGTTAAAACTTCAAGTCAAAATTCGCGTTTTGCGTCGAGTTTTAGAAAAAAATTTTTTTTTGACTAAGTTTTGAAATTTTTTTTGCTGGCGAAATTTTTTTTGTTGGTTCCGTTCGGGAATTAATTGAGTTTAGGTTTCCGTTTACGCGGGAAGTCGAGTTTTGAACTTAATTTTGTTTTTGCGTTTCAGGAAAGTTTTTTTGAGTTATTTTTGAGTTTCGGGAAAATTTCGAGTTTTCGCGTGTGTTGTCGCTATCGTAGCGAATAATAAATTTGGAGTTGTGCGTTTTCGTTTCGCGAGAAGAGCCCTTGAGGCTCATCAAGAAATTTTTTTTTCTCTTTGTCGAGTTCAGTTTTTCGCGATTTAATTTTCTTTTTTTTTGTTGTTTTCGCGTTTGAGAGATCATTGTTCGCGTTCCGGAACGTGCATCGTACCATGGCGTCGTACGACACACCCTACGGGGACACTCTATGGGAATTAACGCGAGACGAGCTATCCCAGAGTAGATAGGCTAGGCCGGTTTTGGACCAACGCGTGTTAGTGCACACGTACACGCACACACACATGCATGCCGCCGCCGTGTCCGTGTGAGGGTGGTGGAGGGGGTTGATAGGATGACGTCATGCTCGCTGATGCCTGCTGGCTTGTTCAGACCTGTCAAAATGACGTCACGCACCCTTAATATGACGTCACACACCCTTAAAAATGGCGGCACGTACCCTAAAAATGGCGGCACACTCCCTCAATATGACGGCACATACCCTTGATTTGACGGCACATACCTATGATATGACGTCACGCGCCCTGATTCTAACCCTTGCTTCCAGAAGCTTCCTCAAGGCCAAGTTCCTGGAATTTTTCGGCACCCTGTGAGATTTGATACCCCTGCGCAAAAACCTGCAGATGCAAGTCCTAGCTAATGATTCGTGGAAACAAACGGTTCTCGGAATTTGTCGGCACCCTGTTGGAAGTTTTTGGGGGGATCGAGTTACTTTGCGTATGGAACGCAAAAATATGATAAGCCTCATGATTCTCAGAAAAATTGTTCTTGGAATAACCGACTCTGGAAAGATCTTTTGGAACGTTCTAGAAATTGGCTCACCCTTTTTTGATGAGGTCATATGTGGAGTCTCGAAGACGTTTCTGGTAGCTTCCTGACCTTGAACGTCATCTAATGCGTAGTATCCTAAGTTCTCAAGCGGCGTATTGAGTTAAACCTCAGATGGAATGCAAACATTGAAAAGAGATGCAATATATATATATATATATATATATATATATATATATATATATATATATATATATACAGGGTGAGTCACGAGAAACTCCGAGAATGGGAGGAGCCTCATTGCCAAATAAGCCCCCGTCCTTTAACCAATCAAACAAATAGCAGGTAATGATAATAGGAACTGTGTGAGCATAACATCAGAATCAAGGTACATAGCAAGGAATAATAATGAAAACAAGGTCAGCTAGTGATCGACTTTACTTTTGAACTTTACACTGAATGTGTTAAGGGTACTGATTGTGTCGACTGCTCTGATACAACTGGCAGAGATGGTTGATGATAAGCATCGTTAAATTTGTCATCAAACATGACTGTCATGTTGTGTCAAAGTTGGATAGCCCAATTGTAAAGACTGTACGCATCAACAATAGATGTTATGCTTACACAGTTCCTATTATCATTACCTGCTATTTGTTTGATTGGTTTAAGGGCGGGGGCTTATTCGGCAATGAGGCTCCTCCCATTCTCGGAGTTTCTCGTGACTCACCCTGTATATATATATATATATATATATATATATATATATATATATATATATATATATATATATATATATATATATATATATATATATATATATATATATATATATATATATATATATATATATATATATATATATATATATATATATATATATATATATATATATATATATATATATATTAGGGTGGTCCTTATTTTGGATATTTTGGATTTTTTTTCCACGATCCCCCTAAATCGGTTCTAAATAAATAAAAAGAAATTCCTGCCAAATTAGAGCTCGATATTTCAATTTTAACCTGGCCCCCCCGGCAGTCAAAGTTTTAAACGGGAAAATACGTGTATTTTAGACTGTCAATTGTTTGAACATTTTTCCAACCTAGTGAAAATTAATATAAAAATTCGAGATAAGGCACAAATATTCCTCATAGTATAAGGTATGATTGAAGTAGTATATCAAATTTTTACATCCGTAATTTCTGGAGTTATGATCAATATAAATATCAATTTGATATTCATAAAAAAATGAATAAATAGAAGAAAAAAAATTTGATATACTTCTACAACTATACCTTATACTATGAGGAATATTTGTGCCTTATCTCGAATTTTTATATAAATTTTCACTAGGTTGGAAAAATGTTCAAACAATTGACAGTCTAAAATACACGTATTTTCCCGTTTAAAACTTTGACTGCCGGGGGGGCCAGGTTAAAATTGAAATATCGAGCTCCAATTTGGCAGGAATTTCTTTTTATTTATTTAGAACCGATTTAGGGGGATCGTGGAAAAAAAATCAAAAATATCGAGAATAAGGACCACCCTAATATATATATATATATATATATATATATATATATACATACATACATATATGTATCTATATAATTCTATATAAGATAATATATAATTTTGAATGATTTTCTTATTTTATTTTACTCAGCGAGCTCTGCCCCTCGTCGAACCCCCCGCCCGGGGCTTCATTCGCCCCTGCACGGCATGTATACATGTATACATATACATTATATACATACATATATAGATATAGATATATAGGTAGTACATAGATAGTATATATAGGTTCATTAGAGGTATAGATATCAAGATATATAGGTATATAGATATACCGTGAGTTTTCGTGGAGCCGCAGCATCTTCAAAGCCGAAGATAGCCGAAGGTGCGCCCTGTGATATGCAACTGAACATACTTCTTATTATTCGATTCGCCTTTGTTATTCTGAGGCTTGACGGCGACCGGCGAGCTGTCAGCTGCTTTAGAATTACAGGCTCAATGTGTACCGGCCGCGATTTTCTGGGTTAGGTTCACTGATCCTCAGATCATGGATTATGTTTTAATTTTAAAACCACGTGAGTGACGCAGATCAGTAGTCGATCTATTTCGAATAATTACGGGTGATTAATTACAACAGATGATTGAATCAATTTAATCAGCATGTCTGTGATGTAATTATGTCTAAAAGGTTATAACGCCCCACACTAAAATATTGTGTCATCGCATTGGTGATCTACGCATCATCAAATCAATGTATTCGAAGTAAACGATAACAGGTAAGGCTCAATAATTAAATATTTTACAAATTATCCCGCATGTTATAGTTTTGCATTTACTATTCATCTTTGCTAGTAGATAAAATTTCATTTTATTATTTATTGCAGCATTACATTTGAATAATCAATGTGATCAATTCTTAATTACTGTGCTTATTAGCATATTCAATTAGTCAATTTTGGCGGTCCACAGGTACAGCACCTGCATGAACACCGGCTTCAACCTCCTACGTCCTATACATCTTCCCCGCTCGCTGAAGTAGAGATCGCAGTTAATATCACAGGAATTCCCAAACTCATATCGCTACCTCGTACGATTCTTTCTCATGGTACTGAGACCCTATGCTGTATGAGTATATCGCTCAGACTCTGCGGCCTACACAATCAGGCTCAGATTGAAATTCGATGAAAATAACTGTATGCTGCTACCCTCCTGTGACACGCTTGATCTATAAATCCATCGCATACTTCAATACTTACTCACCGTAATTTCAGAATAAAGATACAAGTACAAGACAATCTTTGATATTAATGTGCGATGATAATTATTGTTTTGGAACGTTTGCAAGAAATCTTACAAGTTCTTTCCTGCTCGTGAATAATTTAGGTACACACATTTCAATGACCAATTCTGGAGTGCGATCTCAAAATGAAATCAGTTTTATGACACAGGCTCTGAATATTTGATTCTTCATTCAGTATTAATCATTTCAATCAAATAATAATTACTAACTTCTTATCTTTGTTTTATGAAAGCTGCACCATAACTTTCCAGGGGTAATCGCGGTGGCATTAACATCAAGTTGTAATAGGCGTATTATTTTTTTTTTTCTGTGCACCATGCATTAATTAGGTAGAATGAAGATTATCTAGTAGCAAGCCAATAGCGTGATCTTCAAATTCATTAGCCATTCTTGTGCTCTTGACTTACTGAAGTCAATCGGTTGTAGCACTTACTCTATACATTGCTCTTCACATGATCATTGCATTTTTTTATATAGGGACAATCACAGAATAGCAAAAATTAAAGTATGAATGTTAGCTGTCGAGATCCACAAACGGTATGAACAATTTAATATAACATCTCGGCATTCAAACGAATGTAATGTAATATAAATCCTAATCTGTCATACTACAGTTCAACAATAAAACTGTAGTATGACCTATCAGTGTGCTGCAGTTTGTAATGCTTTACTTGATGAACTTAAACGTTATGAATAACACGTAGCGAATTTTGAAATCTTATATTAATCGTGATTTAATGGTATAAATATGGTATAGAGTAATACGTATCATTCCGTGATGTATAAGTTGAAAGTTGAACATAATAATAAATGGATTAATATAATTAAATTGATATGTTTTATTGGGTATAGGTGTATAAGGTTAACAAAATAATAAAAGGGTTATATCAGTATGTAATAAAATTGAATTAATGTATAGATTTAACAGGAATAGATATATTAGAATAGAATACAGTGGACGCGTATAAATGCGTACAGGTGTATAAGGTTAACAAAATAATAAAAGGGTTATAACAGTATAATAAAATGAAATTAATGTATAAGTTTAACAGGAATAGATATATTAGAATAGAATACAGTGGACGCGTATAAATGCGTACAGGTGTATAAGGTTAACAAAATAATAAAAGGGTTATAACAGTATAATAAAATGAAATGAATTATGTATAAGTTTAACAGGAACAGATATATGAGAATAGAATACAGTGGACGCGTATAAACGCGTAAAGGTGTATAAGGTTAACGAAATAATGAAAGGGTTATATCAGTATGTAATAAAATGGAATTAATGTATAAGTTTAACAGGAATAGCTATGAAAATAGAATATAATTGACGCTTATGAATGCGTACAGGTGTATAAGGTTAACAAATTAATAAAAGGGTTATATCAGTATAATGGAATGGAATTATTGTATAAGTTTAACAGGAATAGATATATGAGAATAGAATACAGTTGACGCGTGTAAATGCGTACAGGTGTATAAAGTTAACAAAATAATAAAAGGGTTATAATAGTATGATAAAATGCAATTTTCACGTCTAAATGCGCGTTGTATAATTTTTTGGGGGTTTAAATTACGCGCGTTTTGGTACGGATCTGACGTCCTGCAACATACCACGAACATACTGCCGGTTCGTCCTTCCGATGGTCGACGTTCGCAGCATCCGTTTTAAAAAGCGGTGAGATGAAGTGGTACCTGCTGTGTTTTGTGGTAAAAGGCCATTGTGAATATTTTTTCATTCTATGTAATCAGGTAATTATATCTTACTTATCTATTGCATTTTCGTAAAATTGTTACACCTCGCTCGAAAGTGTGCCAGCGTTCGATTTTATTTTGTTAATAGGTTTTTACTACAATTATATTTTAAAAAAAGTGGCTAAATCCAATGATATCAATGCAAATATCCAGGTTGAGTTGATATGTCATGACCCATAAAAATTAATTAGCAACAAGTTTTATTACGTTTTTATGTATTCGATGCATACATTTTACTTGGCTTGTGAGACATTTTGCAAATCTAACAGATTATCAGACACATTCACGCGTAGAAAATGTATTTCACGGCCGAAAGAATAATATATTTCATTTGTCAATCCAAATTCCAATGAACCAACCCACATTAGATGGCATTTTCAAGAATAACACTACCTTAACCTTTCAACTATTTATCAATGAGAATAATCGAATATTGAAATGTGCGCTGAGTGAAGTATATTTAAACAAAGACGACTATAAATAACTGATTCATTTTTATTCAACATCTGACATCGATGAAAATTAACCAGATTTTTTTGCTCATAGCAGGGATCATGGATATTGGCAAGTGTGTGGCAGCTCCATCATAGAGGTTTGCAATTGGTAAATTAATAGGATTAGTTAAAAATATTAATTTCACTTCCAAGTGGACTTTCAGAATTACCATTTTTTTTAATTATTAAATTTACTGTTCAAATTCTGACTGAATTGATAGATTATAATGTAAATTACAAAATCATGTATCGCTGCATTCAAAGTTCATACGCATAGTTGAAATCTAATTAATACAGATACTGTACACCAAAACAGCAAATATCTGTACCTTATCCAAGCTGTTCAAAGTGCCCACCACCAACGTCGTGACACTCCTGTAATCGATGGTGGTAATTTTCTATCGAATTACGGATCATTTGGGGTGTGATGTCTCTGCAAATTTCTTGAATCCTTGCCCATAAATCTTCAAGATTATTTAAAGGCTCATTTGCATATAACTGGTTCTTGAGATGGGGCCAAATAAAACAATCCATCGGCGTCAGGTCTGGTGAACGTGCTGGCCATCTTACTGGACCATGGCGCCCTATCCAGCGTCCGGGAAAACGTGCCGCTAAATGACGATTTACGGCCATAGTGGAATGTGCCGGTGCTCCATCGTGGAGATACCACATAGGGCCGTCAAGCTATTGGTGTGATTTTTAATGATTTACTGACTCTAAGATTGCACACCTCACAGGTATACAGGTTCCGGTTTCAATTTGAAATAAGGGCTTTGACATTATTGTTTTTTGATTTATTATCATCAATCAAATATTTATTTAAGGATTATTCATTCTATTAATTTTTTACCTACAATTATTCACTATATTGCATAGTCTCAATACATACGTTTTGCTCTACTCTTTGTAGGTGATGCCCAACTTGATTGGTCAACATATCAAGGTAGACACCGCCATTCAAGTTTCCTTGAATGACGTACGGCCCGATAAGGGAGTCCCCGCACACAGCCGCATACAGATTTAATTTCATTGGATACTGTGTGCGGGTCTCCATGAATGCGTGTGGGTTTTCCCTTGCCCATCTGCGGACATTCTGCCTATTGGGTGTTCCACAAATTTGCACTGTACATTCATCTGCGAAACAGATACGGCCTAACATTCCGCGGTCAGCATTTATACGGCGGAGCATGTCGGTACAGTATGCATGTCGCAGTACAAAGTCTTGAGGGTACAATTTTTGGTGGACTCTAATTTTAAAAGCGTTATATTTTTCTGCTTTCAGAACCTTCCAAACCGTCGATTTGGCTAAGCCCGTCGCTTGTGCAAGACGCGATGTACTTGTACTAGTCACTAGCTCCGCACTCGCGCATATGAATATTTTGTATTCCCATGATAGCGCACGATTGGGGTAGCGGACTTTACGATCGGCTTTGGCGACGCTCCCCGTTTCATGGAATCGGTTGTACGTTCGTAAAATTGAAGTATTATGAGGTACAGGCCGATCTGGATTTTCGATGTGGAATTTAGCGGATACCTGACGTAAACTCAGTCCGGACGAGTAATCTAATACCCACCTGATACGCTCCGCGTCCGAATACACATAATTTGGCATTATAAATACGTGGTTTAATATAAGTAGTACGATAGATAGGATATAAGTAGCGCAATATAATTAAACAAAGGGGTTACTAGGCATGTAAATAGATTTGTTGTTTAAAAAACAAACGTGAAATACATATTTTCATTGTTCAACTAAAAACATCGAGTGTATTATTTTGTCATTGCAATCACGCTCATTGAGTTGATATTGTTATTCCGCGAACGATATGAAATAATTGACTTGAAAAATTAAATAATATATTCAAAAATAATTAATTGATTATTAATTATTTCATATAAATTCGTAAAAGCAATAAAATTTCTTTATTTATTCTATGAAATCTTTAATGTACCGGAAAATTACAAACGCCCGCGTGCATCAAACATCAATCGATCATGTAGAATTACTGTGTATGTATGTATGTATGTATGTATGTATGTATGTATGTATGTATGTATGTATGTATGTATGTATGTATGTATGTATGTATGTATGTATGTATGTGATCAATTTTTTTGTCCGATGATATCTCGAGAACGAGTGGTCAGATTTTGATCAACTTGGTCTCAATCGACGCGTCTCTTCGAAACTTAGAACTGATTAGATTTTGGTTCCGATCGGTTTGTCGATTTTCGAATTATTTAAACAACAAAATTCTGAAAAATAAAATAAAAATCATGATGTCTTGAGAATGGATGAATGGATTCGAATGAAAACTGGTACCACAAGGTTGTTTGGGGCGCTGATCACGAATTTAAAGTCAGATTTGGAAAATTTATGATGGCGAATTTTTTAAGCTCAAATTAGCGTGAGAACGGGAAGTTGAAGGGCTGGCACATGGGCAGTCTAAAGCCGCTTGTTTAAAATTAAGAACGGAAGAAGAAATTGTATAATTTTGGATTGTGAGTTACTTTAAAAAATAATAATTTATCTTTTATCTTGCACAAATGTGTATAAGATGTGGATCAGATTATTTGATAGTGAAGCTGAACTGTTCATCTTAAATTTAATTTTAATATGATGTACACTCACCATATTACAACATGATGTTAACGCTAACGTGATTATCTACTCAAAGATTATCTAGTTTCATAAAAAGAAGCTGAAAAGTTAGTGATTATTTGATAATTTGAGTAAAGAATCAAATATTCAGACCTGATTTCATTTTTATACCACTCTGCAGAATTGGTCATCGAAACGTGTGTAGTCAATTTGGTCACTGGCAGGAAAGAACTTGCAAATGTTCCCACAATAATTATCGTCGCACATTTATTCTCAAGTGTCGTTTTGTAGTTGTATAGCGATAGTCTAGGGTATCAAGGAATTTATGCTCAAATAGCCCTTTTTTATAATTATACTGGAGTTGATTTTGTTACATAGTCTAAACTGCGCCACTATTCTTTTCTCCCACACAGATATTCTAGAAATTAGGAAATTATTTGCCTTGTCTCTTAGGGATAAGTAAGGGTAAAATTCGAGAGAGGTACTTGAAATAAGCCATCTCTGAAAGTCAGATTCTTTTGTGTAGTTGTTGAAATTGTTTATTCGGTTTTTTCTGTTCTGAGCACGTTAAGGGTGAGATCGTTCAAACATTTTTCATATCCTGTAAGATCCAGATGGGGGCAGAGTAAAGAGCGACAGAAGAGATTAGTGCCTCAAACAGTTTGGTATAGGTATAATACATCCCAATTAACAGATTTCATTTTTTTTAAGTATGGGGATTGACTCCGGAATGATTATATACCTATAGGTTTTGTTGGAATCAATGTACTTGTCCTTGAAGTAGAATAGATTAAGTTTTGACTTTTGTCCGAAGCCTCCCTTCTGGGAAAGAATTATTTTTATTTTGGCAATGTTGACTTCAAGTCCATTGATTTCGAAGTATCCTTCTCAACTTCTGAGCCAGACTGGTAAGTCTGCCAGAAAGACCACATCATCAGCAAAAGCTCCGCTTATTTTCTATACTGTGTGCTTAAGTGAAACATCCCTTATTCCTTTTAAGGTAAGGGATTCCCCGACGTATGAAATAAAAAGTGCTAATAATGAGGGTGACATAACTTCTCTCTGTAATATACATCCTGTGTTATTACGGAAGAGTCAGAAAGCTGGCCTCTACCTATTTTTACGCTGAGGTTCGCTTTACTATAAAGGCCAGCTACTATGTTAATATATTCAGAACTGTGGCCTATTTTTTGTTTTTCTCCAAATTATCGTACGAATCAAAGGCTTGTCTCTGATCTACAAACAGGCCGTAGAGTTTACCTCTGATATTTCTCAAGTGATAAAAAATTAATATATTTAATATAATATGATCTCATCATGCAAAACCCACCTGAGATCACGGTAATTTGTTATATTGGCCTCAGCCTATTTGTAAGCCCTATCGTGTAAAATTGATGCAATGACGGTGAGTAAGTATTGAAGTATGTTATTAATTTATAGATAAAGCGTGTCGCAGAAGCATAGCAGCTTATTAAAAAATAACGTACTGTTTGAACAGATGGGGGTTAAGAAGTGTGCTTTGCTGTACCAAAATTGGTACCGTACTAAACTTCAAAATTGCGTAGAACGTGAACTACGGGGATAACTACTACAGAGCTGAGATGTGTAACTTGTGATTCAGGATGAACTGCATTCATAATGAATTTAAACATGCTATTTGTCTCAATCCCGTTGCTTGTAGAATAATTCATATGAGTGCTCGAGGATAAAACATTCTATATTTATTATCTTCAGAGTAATATTAATTTGATAATAAGTACGGCTTGAACTCATACATAGGCCAACGTATACAGAATTTGATGAAAGGATGAATTTTATTAATAATTCACATACATTCACACAGTTATTTTCATCGAATTTCCATCTGAGCCTGATTGTGTAGGCCGCAGAGTCTGAGCGATATACTCATACAGCATAGGGTCTCAGTACCATGAGAAAGAATCGTACGAGGTAGCGATATGAGTTTGGGAATTCCTGTGATATTAACTGCGATCTCTACTTCAGCGAGCGGGGAAGATGTATAGGACGTAGGAGGTTGAAGCCGGTGTTCATGCAGGTGCTGTACCTGTGGACCGCCAAAATTGACTAATTGAATATGCTAATAAGCACAGTAATTAAGAATTGATCACATTGATTATTCAAATGTAATGCTGCAATAAATAATAAAATGAAATTTTATCTACTAGCAAAGATGAATAGTAAATGCAAAACTATAACATGCGGGATAATTTGTAAAATATTTAATTATTGAGCCTTACCTGTTATCGTTTACTTCGAATACATTGATTTGATGATGCGTAGATCACCAATGCGATGACACAATATTTTAGTGTGGGGCGTTATAACCTTTTAGACATAATTACATCACAGACATGCTGATTAAATTGATTCAATCATCTGTTGTAATTAATCACCCGTAATTATTCGAAATAGATCGACTACTGATCTGCGTCACTCACGTGGTTTTAAAATTAAAACATAATCCATGATCTGAGGATCAGTGAACCTAACCCAGAAAATCGCGGCCGGTACACATTGAGCCTGTAATTCTAAAGCAGCTGACAGCTCGCCGGTCGCCGTCAAGCCTCAGAATAACAAAGGCGAATCGAATAATAAGAAGTATGTTCAGTTGCATATCACAGGGCGCACCTTCGGCTATCTTCGGCTTTGAAGATGCTGCGGCTCCACGAAAACTCACGGTATATGGCACTTCGCATATTGATTGGAGTATATCTTTTGATTGCGTCACCGAATTCTAGCCAAAATCAATAGGGAGCGAGATATCGATGGAGAGAATCTCCCTTTTAAATTGCAATTTGATCGGTGCATCGATTCGAGAGATATCCGTGTTCACAGAAAACGCCTGCGAAAAATTGTGCGGAGAAGAAGAAGAAGAAGATTGTAAAATTTCATCAATCAACTTTAGATGTCTATTACTTCGGAAATACTCGGTCGATTTGGTCCAAATTTCTTTCGGAAACTCATTTGGATTCAGATAATTAGGCCTGTAAATTTCAGCCCGAAATATAGTATGGTTCCGGAAATATGATGCAATGTTTACAGGTACAAAAGTTGGCTAGCGTAAATGATTCGCAGCTGGCGCCCGCCGGCCGAACGAAAAAGTACTTGGCGGCGATTCGCTGCCGCGAATCTTGATTACGTAGCTATTGTGATTCTCCATCACTCGAGCTGTTTTCTGCTTCTTGATATCGCGGTGCCCCATGCAATCGCTTAAAAAGTTGAATTTTCTCAGCGTGTCTTCTATCGCGCGCAAGTTCTCTTAGCCTAGCCGCTTCCATGATTGTTTGGGCCACCGTAATTTGCCTTATCTTGCGCGTTTTATTATTTTTTCGTACATTTCGAGATTTTTTGTCGATTTTTGCAGTATTTTTTCGCTGATTATTCATGGCTGTCTTCTGTGAAGCACCATCATCGCTGTCCTCTGTCATTGATGAATTAAACATAATACTGGCAATGTCATTATCCGCCAGGTTGTTCCTGTCTGACTGCAGGGATTGTGTTTGTGGTTTATTGCTCTCACGGCTATTTTTTAACAACTTCTACCAGCGCGCACGCCTCAAAATCTCCGGCTGAACACTATCGTCGAGCGAAGCGATAATATCGTGTTCTTTGGTAAACGGCATGTCTCCTGGCAGGTCCATTTTTGACGATCCTAATTTAGAATTATGCGTCTCTACCACCTTTCGTGCTCTGATAATTGTTTTGTATTTATTTTCAACCTGTTTGGCTGTTTTTTCAAGATCGAATTCTGTCATTAGATCATTCGAAATTTGATTCCAAATGGCCATTTTGTTTTCAAATTCCTTACATGGCCTCATACTCTGCATGTAGATGCCAAATTTGTGAAGTAAAAACTTTGTTTCGTGCGCAGCAAAACCTATAACAAGACAATTTGGATATATTACACGTTTAATATCTTTTGTGATCGAAGTTTATTATCATCAGTCTACACGCTGGTCGAAACATAATTATGTGATTTTAACTAGCGTTTAAATACAGCATTCGTGCAAGAACCTATACAATAACATGATACACAGATTATGCCTATAATAGGGCATTTCACCTGATGAAGAATCACTCGTGATGGTAGCAGGATAACGACTGCCACTCTTGCAATGAAAGCAAATTATGCATGATTCGTGACCAACATATCGAGAATTAATTGGCCTGTCATTATAACATATAGACTTCAATTGTACCTTTAGTTTTATCGGCATTTGAATTTACTTCATCGTCACCGTTGAGGCCGCTTGAATTGCAATTAGAACGCTCTTCTTGAGACTCGATTACGTGCATCTCGCAACTGGTCGAACATTCCGGTGGTGTTCGAGTTTCGGGTGCAGCGTGAACCGCCGGTTCTGACTGCTCATCTATGACTTGCTCTCTACGTAAAGATATTAAGAAATTAATACTTCATATATATATAATCTATATAATAACATCTGCACTACATCGTCACACTTACTCGAGACCGTGTATTCTGGTGATTCGGGTGATTGTATCACCCTCTATGTTCAGCCTACCTGAGGCAATTGCTTCATATACGTATGACGTGTAAAACGCGTTATCAGCTGTACCGGGTGTAACAAAAAGTTTAGTCGCCACTTCACCGAGTGATTCTCCAGCTCAAGATCGGTAGAGATTTATCGAAACTTGTAACCGCAAAACTGACCTTGACCCTCAAAATCAAGGTCAAAATTTTCATTGTCTTAAAAAATTCTACTAATTCCGAGGATAAGAAGTCTCCGAGGAACCATAGGTCTATATCGATTCCTTTCCGTCAAAAGAGACTTCGGAAGATGAAAGAAATTCGTTGTAATTATAACAACAGAAATTTCGATTGGTTGTCGACCACAAGACTTCGGACCCGTCTTAAATTTCTTTTTATGATATTTTTAATTTTTTTGTGAGATTTTTTGATTTTTTTTCAAAATTTTTTAATTTTTTCGCTTTTGAGTTCGTCCACGTTCTCTTGAATTTTCTCGAATTTTCTTTGATTTTTGTAAAGGTTTTTTGAAGTTTTTTAAGGTTTTGTGAACAAGGTTCAAGAGCGATTGATCATGATGGTTCGATCTTATGATATCGCGGTATCAACGCCGTAACCAGTAAAGATTAACCGCAATACGTAAATGTAAAAAAATCTAAAAAAAAAAAACAGAACAGTTCAAATCTTGTTTTTTAAAATCCTAAGACTTCAAAAAACTTCGAAAAAAATTAATGAAAATTCGAGCAAAGGCGACAGGACTCAAAAAAAATTTTTTAATTGGGAAAAAAAATCACAAAAGTTTCCAAAAAAATTAAAAATAACATAAAAAAAATCAAGACGAGACCGAAGTCTTGTGGTCGATAACCGATTGAAATTTCTGTTGCTATAATTACACCGAATTTCTTTCATATTCCGAAGTCTTTTTCGATGGGAAGGAATCGATCCAGACCTATGGTTCCTCGAAGACTTTTTCTTCTCTGAATTAGTAGGATTTTTCAAAATAGTTAAAATTTTGACCTTGATTTTGAAGGTCAAGGTCAGTTTTGCGGCTACAAGTTTTGATAGATCTTCACCGATGTCGAGCTGGAGAATCACCCAGTGAAGTGGCGACCAAACTTTTGGTTACACCCGGTACAAAAAATGACAATGGATTTTATTGAATTAGCAATATTTTCAATTTTATTAAATCCTCATTTAGAGCTCGCAAAAGACACACCTTTGAAAAATAACTAATTATGAGGCGCAAGCCGTTATAGCAGTATCAGGTAAGTAACGCGATCACGAATGGCTTTAAGGATGTTCTCTTCGGTGCGAGAGAGAAAGGTAGCTCTGCAAGAGAGAGACAGAGAATGCGCGTGAACGCTTGGCAACGTCGCGCCGATAGGCTGCATGTAGTGTGTGAGCTGCAGCCCATGCGTGCCGACTACAGACCGACTACAGACGTTGCCACCGCTTCTACGCTTCGTGAGATAATGCATATTTTTTTATGTTTATTGCTTGTATACATCTTTCATAGGTACCCTTGGAATATTTTTAAGGACGGAAAATGATCCTCAGTTCTTACTCTTTCGAACGCGCATATTTATAACCAATTTTCATCGTCGATTAGAAACTTATGACTGAAAGAATACAGAAATGTGACTGTTTCCCGTAAGAGCCCATGTAAAAAAAGCATAAATATAATTATTTATATCTTGGTTCACAGGTACCGCTTGTACACAAAAATTGAAACTAGCTTTATTTACACGTTTGGCTACCTCTTTGCCAAGTTTCATTAAATTCTCATCATTAATTCGATTTCCTGGAGAACATCCTTAAAGAGTGCGATCCGCAAGATCTGGATTCGCTTTTGTAAAATTCGCAATATACATTCACACGGAAAAAAGAAAACAAGAACTATTACAGTTTGACAAAGTAACGCGGTGCTTCGAACGCAAAAATTGAAGAATTACAGTTTCAAATAGTAATTTTTACACAGTCTGTAAAAATTATTACAGTTTCAATAGTAAAAATTCTCATTTGAAACTGTAATTTTTACAGAATGTGTAAAAATTACTATTTGAAACTGTAATTCTTCAATTTTTGCGTTCGGAGCGCTGCGTTACTATATCAAACTGTAATAGTTCTTGTTTCCTTTTTTGCGTGCAAAAGTGCTCCAAGAAGGAGCGGTCGCTCAAGAATTTTGAAAATGTCGAAATTCAACGAAAACGGTTTTTTTCTTTTTATATTCTTCACTTGCTCACTAACTCAATCTTTTCTAGGTAGATTGTAGAGGAACATACTGAAATTTCAAGTAAAAATATTAATATTTAAAGCTCGTTTAAGAATTACACAAAAAAAATCGCAACAAATTTCAATGATCTTGAGCGACCTCCAAATCTCAATATTAAGACTTGATCTTTTCACAACTACTAATTTTCAGTATAATGATTAAATTCCCGGGTAACAATTTCAAGTGGCAACCATATGGCCGCTATATGGCCAACCCACCTAACCAATGTGGGCGCCATGTCGGCTATAGTCGGCTTTATCTCGGCTTTCACTCAGCAACGACGACCAAAACATGTAGCACCTTGGTCGCAGCTAGATGAAAAAACAACATAGTTTATTCCTGGTTTCGACTTGGTAGCTAGGTGGCGAAATTGCACGTTATTATGGTGGCATCATCCTGGCAGCGACATGGCGGGGCTACCTCGCTGCTATGTAAATGCCAACTAGTCGCCACTTTTTTTATACCTAGCTTCCCGGTCGAAACCATAAAGAAACCATCAATGTTCGCTACCTTGTTGTTACGTAGCCGCCACATGAGTTGGTTGTCGTTGCCGAGTACAAGCCAAGACAAAACCAACAACCGACGCCTTATGTATGATTATATGGGTAAGCCATATTGGTGCCAAGTATTCATTTTTATTCAAAAAGGCATTCATACAGCACTACTGTGGCTGATGAATATATTGTAACTTTTTGCGGGATTTTTAACAAACAGAAGATTGTTAAAAATCCACAAGCTAGCGTGAGTTTGAGTCACGAAAGAAATTCGGAGCTCCTCGTATTTAGAGATTGTCTAGAAAAAATTATCAAAGTAAAATTTATTCCCTGCTCGTGAATCCGGATGATTAATCAAGATCACCTCCCTGTTTCACAGACCCGAAGAATTTTATCAAAACAAAGCTGGCAAATCCAGACTCGGTTTGTTGATAAATCTTAAGGCTGCCTCCTTCAGAGCCGGACTGTAAAGCCAAGCCTGACACAGACTCGGACTTTGAGCGGTACCGTCAGACGGGGGTATGAATACCACCGCTGCCCCTTGCTCTGTAGCCAAAGCTGTCTCTATCTAGCTAGGTGTTTATGCTGTGTTTAAAGAGATGACTAGAAGGGATAGGCGATTGTCTGACACTGAACAAGTTCCGTTATTTTATGATTTTAATCAATAATTTGACAAATAATAATACTACAAAGTAAATCAAATTGGTTGCACCATGCGTTATACAGAAAGAATATGACTAGAGAATTATTATAATGTGACTCGATATAAAATAAAGTAAAGTAGTATAAATCTAGCGTTGTGTTGTTTTGATTTGTGTTGTGTCCAGAAACGAGACGTTATAATAGAAAGTTGAGCTATGTTTTGATTTTAAAGTAGCGAAGAGAATAAAAGAATAAAAGAATTTAAATTTGAATAACTGGATATGAGTTTAAATATAACAGAGTGTTGAATTTGCGCCGGTAGACCAGGCTAAGGCGTCTTCTAAGTTTTATATTTGATTTTGGATATTAATGAATTCTAGTTTTACATGTAACTTTAAATCTGTCGCTTTGACCAGATAAGCCGTATGTTTGAAGCTACGTTAATGGTAACCGGCTGCTTTAGCGCGGTTCCAAGCAAAAGAACAAGATGTTGAGTCAACCTGGCGCTTTGCTGAAGATTGCTCTAAGATTTGGAATCGAACGCGATTGAGACAACTAGGCGCTATGCCATAGATTGCTCTAAGATTTGGAATAGAACGCGGTTGAGACAACTAGGCGCTTTGCCGTAGATTGCTGCTGAGTCGGCTAGCGTGCCCCCTTTTATACCTGTTTGTGACGTCAGTTGTTATGCGCAATCACTGTTGCGCGGTACAGCCGTTGGGTACAGCTGTACGCATTACAATATATACTGCACTGGTCTGACTGCATCTTCCATTCAAAAAAAAGAGTTGTGAAAAGGTCAGGCTAGTAAACAGTATGATTTATACTCAGTAATTGAGAATGATATTAAGCGGCTGGAGACACGTAGGTCTAGCCAACTCGGTGCAAGTTTACCTGTGAGCACGGCCAGCCATCTACCGGCGTTGTGTGGTACCAGATAATGTGGCTGCTCGATGTAAGGGCCACGTAGATGCCAGGCTACATCCAGACATGGCATTGCCAGGTTGGCCCGCATTAAAGCCATGTGGCATCGCGAGCTGGCAGCCAGGTAGATGCCAGTTCACATAAAGACATGGCAGTGCCGGGTTGGCCCACATTAAAGCCATATGGCATCGCGAGGTGGCAGCTAAGTAGGTGCCAGTTCATTTAAAGATACGGCAGTGCCAGGATGGCCCACATTGAAGCTATGTGGCATCGCGAGGTGTCAGCGAGATAAATGCCAGGTTACATCGAGACATGGCAGTGCCAGGTTGGCCTACATTGAAGCTATGTGGCATCGCGAGGTGGCCGCTAGATAAATGCCAGCTCACATCAAAACATGGCAGTACCAGGTTGGTTCACATTAAAGCCATATGGCATCGCGAGGTGGCAGCTAAGTAGGTGCCAGTTCATTTAAAGATATGGCAGTGTCAGGTTGGCCCACATTGAAGCTATGTGGCATCGCGAGGTGTCAGCAAGATAAATGCCAGGTTACATCGAGACATGGCAGTGCCAGGTTTGCCTACATTGAAGCTATGTGGCATCGCGAGGTGGCCGCTAGGTAAATGCCAGCTTACATCAAAACATGGCAGTGCGAGGTTGGTTCACATTAAAGCTATGTGGCATCGCGAGGTGGCAGCTGGGTGAATGCCAGGTTACATCGGGACACGAAAGTGCCAGCTTGGCCTACATTGAAGCTATGTGGCATCGCGAGGAAGCAGCAAAAAGTACGCCAGGTTACACCAAGACATGGCGCTGCCAGGTTGGCCCACATTGAAGCTATGTGGCATCGCGAGGTAGCAGCTCCAGGTTACATCAAGACATGAAAGTGCCAGCTTGGCCTACATCAAAGCTATGTGGCATCGCGAGGTGGCAGCTGGGTGAATGCCAGGTTACATCGGGACACGAAAGTGCCAGCTTGGCCTACATTGAAGCTATGTGGCATCGCGAGGAAGCAGCAAAGTGAATGCCAGGTTACACCAAGACATGGCGCTGCCAGGTTGGCCCACATTGAAGCTATGTGGCATCGCGAGGTAGCAGCTAGGTAAATGCCAGGTTACATCAAGACATGAAAGTGCCAGCTTGGCCTACATTAAAGCTATATTGCATCGCGAGGTGGCAGCAAGGTAAATGCCAGGTTACATCAAGACATGGCAGTGCCAGGTTGGCCCACATTAAAGCTGTGTACCTTTGCGAGGTGGCAGCCAGGTATATGCCAGGTAGCGACTTGACTTGGCATACATATTTGTAAGCTACATTGGATTTCCATATAGTTGCCACCTTAGATCGACATTACTAAGCTATGTCGGTTGGCCTGATTATTGCAATAACCAAAATCCATATTAAAGCCATATTGCCGCCACATTGTTTTCGTACCTCAGCATTCAATATGGTCTGCCGATACGATTGCCATGCTCATGCCATGTGGCATTAATCTGGCATGTGGGCTGGCCATGTAGAATGTTACCCGGGTTTAGATAGTGAGCATCATTGAAATCAAAAACATATGATAAAAGAAATAAGTACTTACGGATTACATTTTACTCAATTTTTTTTTTCTCTTTATTCTTCACGAGCTCACAAATTAAATCTTTTTTAGGTGGATTGTAAAGGATTATACCGAAATTTTTAGTCAAAATATCAATACTTAAAGGTCGCCCAAGACCATTGAAGGTTTATTAGAATTTTTTTCATTTAATTCTTGAGTGACCTTTGAGTATTGATATTTTGACTAAAAATTCCAGTATGTTCCTCTAAAATCTACCTAGAAAAGATTCAATTGGTTAAAGCAAGTGAAGAATATACTAGAAAAAAAAAAAAAAAAAATTTTGAAAAATGTAATTTGTGAGTATTTATATGTGTCTTTTATCATATGTTTTTGATTTCAATGATGCTCACTATCAAAATTTATTCATTATACTGCGAATTACCTAAATGCATTTGTTAAATGGAAGGAAACACGTTGAAATTTAAACCACCAAGCGGATCGGGGTGCAGCGACTTTGGCGTCCTATAACACTATAATGAAGTAATGGATTTTTAAAAGTAATAAATATTTTTTGATGCGAATTTTACTTTCCGAAAATTATCTATACTGTTAAATTTAATGTGAATTGCATTGTAACAAAGGTATTGGTTTTATAATCATAAGTGCGCTCCTTATTCGAGAATTTTCCGAAATTGAATCAAGATTTGGCTACCGCATTTTTTATCACTATTCATGATCGCGTCCCTGTCATTATACTGCGATAATTAGCTTGCGCATCGTGATTATTTCTGTGAAATTCTGTACGGCTGGTACTGTAACAAAGTTATTGGGCATCTAGAGGCAAGCACGCTCCTTCTTGGAGCATTTTTAATGTTTATTACGAATTTTTCAAAAGTTAATCAAGGTCTTGCATATCGCATTTTTTTTCAGCCATTCGTGATAGCGTCTCTAGCATTGTACTGCTATACTGGCTTGCGCACCACAATTAGTTCATATTTAACAAGGATAAATCTCATGTACTCATTGAAAATGAATTCAAAATCTGTATAAAAACTACTTACTCAATAATTGACGATACAGGTCTACTTCTTCCAGTGATAAAGCAATTGCAAAATTCACGTTATTAACACTACCGTTTATGTATAATTTAGATGCCATCGTTAACGCGAATGAAAGATAAAAGAACCGAAAAGGCGTGTTGATACAAATCGACAAAACACTTCAAGCGTTTTTAAAATTACCGCGTGAAATCGAGTATTTGCCGAAATCCGCACAGAGCGGGCGCACGCTGCGCCATCTGACAGCATGGTGCAAAATTGTATTTCCGGAATACTGGGTAAAATCGAGTCTACACCGAAGCTGCACAGAGCGGGCGCGCGCTGCGCCATCTGACAGCACGGTGTAAAATTACGGTTCCAGTGCAGACGAGTGCAGCAAAAAATGTATGAGCGGAAAACGCTAATAGACGAAAACTCCAAAACAAATGGATTTGTATTATTAACATGTTCAACTGTTGAAAAATCGATGAAAATTTTTTTTATGGACGGAATTTTCTTCTCGTAAGTGTCTAGATAATATCATAATGCATTCGAATTAATAGATTGATATTAAATTGTAGACAAAAAAAATTATATTTGGAGCTCCACTTTCAACATTATATTATAAGTATGAATAATTGAGATATGAGTTCCGAAAGTCAAGACTTTTCTATTGAAAATTTTTTCTTCTTTAAGAATCTATTTTCAAATTTACGCTATCCCTCATAGTTTTAGAGCTATCAGCAAAAAACTAGACCCCTTCTTTTGTGCTACAACCCGGCAGATTATGAAAAATATATAGAAGGTCGGTGCAGAAAAAAGAAAGCCCACTTCACAAGGAATGACCCATATTATATGTATCTTTCAGAGGAATTCGTGAATATACCCTATATCCACGCCTTAACTCATACTATGCTACAAAATATATAAAACAACATTGTGAAATGCGCAATCATTAAAAATCTGTAGCTCAGATCGAATGTCTAGATTATCGATCAATTTATGCAGAACTCTTACCAAGACGCAATACTGTTCGTAAAAAAGAGTACTGAAGCGAAATCCACGAAAATGCCATTTTCGATGGCCATGCCGCCTACATTCATGGCGCGACACTAATGTCAGTCGCCATCTTGTCCAATCTAATACATTATATCTATGGTCTCACATAGATGCAATAGATTAGTTTTCTGTCTTTGACAAAAAATAAAAAATCGGTAACTCAAATCGGTACATTTACCGGCAGAAACCTGCTACCACGTATCGTTCGGACTACGATGACAACTGCCCTTTAATGGGATGTGTAGAATGATTTGCTAGTCAACATTCAGGGACAGTGGGGAGTACATATGTCCGCAGATTACTGTTGGATGCTACAGAGGAAAAGTAAAGAGAGAGGAAGGAAGCGCAGCAAAAATCCACTGCATAGGTCATTTGACGAGAAAAGGGCCAGTAAATGACGAAAACTATGATAATGTAATTGTCATATAGAAAAAACTACTAGATCGTAATTTTTATCGGCTTTTTGGGTTTTTCTCGATTATTTGACCACCAATTCTGACTTTAGATTTGTGTTCAGCGAGAAAAAATACGCTAAAAAATCATAGTCCGACACCCAGCACACACCACTTTTTTTGTGGACCTGTGTTATTACTATTTTCACACTGCGTGGTTTATGGAACATGCTGCTCACCCATTCTGACCATGTATATGAACGATGCAGTGAGGATAATGTATATGCTGCCATATTGTATGTGTTCAGGTTGTTTTCTGTTAGATGAAATGGCTCTTGAAGAAGGCGTGTCATTCCAGCGAAATAGCCTGGACGTCCTTGGGCTCGTCGATCTTCGGCAGCATACTCCAGAGGCTAACAAAGGAAAGCGGGGCAATCATGCGTTGGTGGTGATGTATCAGCCTTTCAAAGGAAAATGGTTTCAAACTGTTGGTGCATTTCTCAGTGCTGGAACTGTTCCGAAAAGATTTTAGAAAATATTACCCTTGATGCAATCATTTTATTAGAAAATGAAGGGTACCATACGGGGATAATGTTACCACCGATGGTACTCTAACGTGGAATCGCACAATGTGAGAAATGTTTGGAATTTCCAATGAAGACTCTCGCTGCCAGCATCCATTGGACCCAACTAGAAACCTTTGGTTTGCTTCAGACTTCCTACACCTGATAAAAAATTTATGGACCCGGATCGTGAATACAAAATCGCTACATGTCAGTGTAATCTGTATATCAAAACAACAGGACTATTAAAATAGTACATAAAAAACAAAACTCCACGAAAAATTCAATCTAATCTAATCTGATTCCACATTTTCAGCTTCCAGAAGGTACTTTAAAATTATCCCACTGGAAAGCTGTTCTAAGAGAAAACGCAAAGAAAGGTGTGAAAGTATGTCATACTTTGGAATCGGCCCATATCACGGGAAGCCCTCATATGTGACCCTAAAACCATTCATTACAAAGTGGGCACAGCATTTTATAAGAACTAGAAGTCTAATATTACTGAATATTATAGTTCAATGAAAATAATTTTTGATCTAAGACACTGACTTGTTTCTTAACTTACCTCGATGAGTTGGCTGCTATGGCTGCAGCTAGAAGAAAGAATATAGCTTACCGAAAAACATTCAGAGGACAAAAAAAAAGAAAAGTTAACTACAAGCTTGTACATACCTAAGAAAATACAGATAGAAGATGACAACGAGTTTACTCTTTCTACACATCGCGTGTCTAATGGCATAAGGGCGTAAGCGCCATTATACGCCCTTTTGCCGTTGTAAACACCAAAAGGGCGTATAATTTTTTTTTTCGTATTTGCGCTAATTTCATGGAAATATATCCAGAAACATTGAAATTGAGTTACTGGTCAGCTAAAAGCAGAAGGTCCTATGTACTGGTAGATACGCCCTTTTAGTTTTAAGTTGAAAGTGAAAAATCAATCCGACTGTAATTGTATAAGGGCGTATGTTTTTTTTTCTCCCTCATCGTTCAAATCTGTTTTGTTTAATTCGCCAACATTGATGTGAAAACCGGTAAAATTTGAACTGCAAGCGCTCAGGTCGGACATTTTTTCATTTTCAGAATTTTTTCTTCGAAACTAAAAGCATAAGGGCGTATCCGCCACTTTTTTTTTCATTGCAAACGCTTTAGAAACTTCTGAAACGTGAAAATTCATCAATATTTGAGAAATGTCGGAATTTTTTTTATTTTCCAATTTCTTTCCTTGAAACCAAAAGCAAACGACGTATCCGCCACTTTTTTTTTTCATTGCAAACGCTTTAGAAACTTCTGAAACGTGAAAATTCATCAATTTTTGAAAAAGTCAGAGATTTTTTTATTTTCAAATTTTTTTCTTCGAAACTAAAAGCAAAAGGGCGTATCCGCCACTTTATTTTTCATTGCAAACGCTTTAGAAACTTCTGAAACGTGAAAATTCATCAATATTTGAGAAAAGTCGGAATGTTTTTTATTTTCCAATTTTTTTCCTCGAAACTAAAAGCATAAGGGCGTATCCGCCACTTTTTTTTTTCATTGCAAACGCTTTAGAAACTTCTCAAACGTGAAAATTCATAAACCACGTAGCCGGATTTTGGCCACTTTTGACCCCCTCCTCCCCCCATGTAGTCTATTGTAGCTTTTTTTCAGACCCCCCCCCCCCCCCCCCCCTAGAAAAACACGGGGTTTTTTTTTTTTTTAAATTACGAACAAAATTATTTATCAACACAAATCTAATATTTTTTTATCAATTGAAGCCATCAAATTGAGTGAAAGGCGAAACTAGCCATGCATGCAAATCATTAATTACAGGAAAACTATTTTCTTCAGCTTGATATCAGTTCTGCACTGAGAGAAATTTCATAGCAAACTTTGCTTAATTCCATATCTATAATTACAATAAAATGTAAGAATTTAGGGATAATCGAGGTCGAGTTATGAATAGTCGTATAGCGACCGTCAAAATGCAAAATAAATATTTTCGATTAGAATAACTCATAAAAGTATTGTAGTTTCACGTAAAGAAAATTACAGTATTTCCAAGTCACTGTATTAAAATTCGTCATGAACTCTAATAACGAAAATTAGTATGGTGCTTTGGAAAGAGCGAAATAAAATCTTTCAGCTCTCAGTACAACGCATTGTGATTTTTCTAACGCACTATGGTAAAAATGAGGGTCACGTGGTGTACTGCATAACGCTGACGTACACGCACACATAGAAGGCTGTAGTAGCCGTGCCACGTCACTCATAGGCCATACGCTTATTGCCTGTGTATGCGAGTAAGCGTATGGCCTGTGGGTGACTCGGTAGACGGCTTACAGTCTTTCGCGCGCATACGCCGGTCCTGCAAATAAATAACTCAAACAGTTTACAAATATTTACTATAAGCATATTTATTGAAGGGATTTAATTATTATAACATTAATACAATTACATCCAATTTTTGGTTATGTAGTTGTTTCCGTCGCTCAATTTGTTTAAATACGAAACAAAAGCAATTGTCGTATACCTTATAAGCCCGTGTATGCTCATTAAAGTAAAAATCACTTAATGATTTTACAGGTATTAAAAAATCGTTTTCGTTTATTACAATGAGGCCATGTACAAGATGAATTTGTAAACCTGATTCAGAAAAGGTTACTATAATACTATTTTTTTAATAGTGTTTCCCATTGTTACGTACCAACTTTCACTTTTCTTTTAAAATTTAAAAATCTATAGTAAACTAATAAATAACTCCCTTGAGTTGAAATAAGGCAGAGCGTCAGCATTGGAAAAAACCCCAAGCGGATACTTTTCCTTATTGGATACTTGAGAAGTCCACACGTGCGCTTTAGCCACGGATTTATTTTGTTATTTTGAAATATTCATTACCTCCTTAACGTCGAAAAAGTCACGTCGGGACCGATAGGGCCCCGGCATAGTAATATAATATATTTAGGTTTAACGCCTACGGCGTAGCAGTTCTAGAACTGCCAGGGTTTTGCTGACCCAGCACCTATAGTCGCATCGTTATAACTTGCTAATAAACTCCTAATTATCCTAATGTATACAGAGGAAACTATAAGATTTAGGAAATTCTAAATTAAGAAATTAGGGTGTGTGTCATGCATGGAATGAATGTACCTAGCTAAAATTTAAGATCTAGCCTATGTACATTTTAATTACTACGGCGAACCGACTATGTGGGGGCGGACGGCTGACGCTTGCACTTCTTGGGACTTAAGTCACCCGAGTCCTGACGAACCAATCAAGAGTAACGCAGTAACCTAATTGGTTAATTAAGAGTAGGGTAGGGATCATACTTTGTTGCAGCCACGGTCGCGTGCCTGCATCTGAACTTGAAAAAGTGTCTTTCTTCTGGTAAATCGCGAGGTGCGTGGATGTATAGGCCCGTGTACTATATTGAGCCACGAGTTGTACTCAATCTTTTCTAAGTTCGGTCTCCGTCTTAATTAAGGCCCATCCCTAGTCGCCCACCTCCTTTTTGCCGAAAAAGGGGCGGGGGAGGCACATCTCGATTATTATCCGGGCCCAGGCGTCGAAGACGCAAAAATAAAATGCAGAGCGGCGATTCTATTTCAATTCCAAACACATACGTCCGAAAATATGTTTGTTTTATGCGAAAATAGAGCTGCAGCACCGCTTTTAGATTTGTCAAATGTCAATTTCCTCGGCGGCCATTATTATGTAGCTGTCCGCCGAGTTTAGGGTAAGTGGCGCCACGAATATCAAGGATATCACTCTCTTAGTGTACTATCCTTGCGTTGGAGCAATATATTCGTGGCGCCACTTACCGCCCTGCCCAGCGAAACTCGGCAAACAGCTACATAATAATGGCCGCCGAGGAAATTGACATTTGACAAATCTAAAAGCGGTGCTGCAGCTCTATTTTCGCATAAAACAAACATATTTTCGGACGTATGTGTTTGGAATTGAAATAGAATCGCCGCTCTGCATTTTATTTTTGCGTCTTCGACGCCTGGGCCCGGATAATAATCGAGATGTGCCTCCCCCGCCCCTTTTTCGGCAAAAAGGAGGTGGGCGACTAGGAATGGGCCTTAAGTGGTAGTGCAAAGGACTCAGTACCCGTAAACCTAGATATAATTCATAATAATCTTTTAAATACTAAATCCGGCAACAAATCAATTTAATCAAACTTCAAAATTCAATCATCGACAATTCGATATCTCAATAATATTGATTAGAGTCTTTCTTCTGCTAAATCGCGAAGTGCGTGGATGTAGAGACTCGGGTAGTATTATAGAGCCGCGAGTTGTACTCAATCTTTTCTGTTAAAGTCAAGTGGTAGTGCAAAGGACTTGGTACTTGTCAATATTAATGATAACGAATTAATAAGTGTTCGTGTCAAGAACACATTTCCACCAGTTCAATTTTGCCAAGTTTCAATAACTTGTAGATTTAAATTCAGTTTGAAGATAACTAATTAACAAATCATTTCAATCTCTTCAAATACATGCTAATAACTTTCATCGATAACTTATAGACTCTTAGACAGTTAATTCCACTTATTAAACTCTAAATTCAGTGATCAGGACATTTATTTTGGACTAGTGAACTTTCGAATCTCACATTCATTCTAAATTCAGTGATAGACATTTTCTCAAGTTCAGAACATAGTTTCCGTTTTAAATTAAACTTCGATTGAGTGATCCAGCGACTCCTGGTTGGTTCCGATACCGTCGGCGAATTAGGATTGGCGTCGGAAGACGAGAGAGGTGAGCACCCGTTAACCCACGGTGCAAAGCGTTACCCAAGTTCCTCCATGGTCGGTTCTACCAAAGCTAAGTCACGACGAATCGTTACCTAATTTTGTCATTTACCTTAAATTCTAAATTCCACTATAACTTGTTATCCAGTATTCCCACAAGAATACAAATTCTCACATTCATACACATATGAACGCCTAAATTATCTGTTTTAAGTTGACATATAGATGGGAACCGTAATTGTTAACCCAGTATCGTAACTACTTCGGGATAATCCCTATGGTTAACTCCGGATTACAGGCCGAGCATTCTTTTAATTAAAGGACGGTAATAACCGATCTAACTATCTCTCAAGTAAATTCGTATCTGACCTGTAAATCAACGTTTCTCATTTGTCAACTATTTATACATAATTATACGCACGCAACCATATACCCGAATTAATATTTTATTATTTGCAATTTCAATTAATGCATGCTATGATAGCTAATATTAAGAAAGCCCACAGAGCTTGCTGAGAGTCAGTGCTAAGTCACTACGGGGAAACCCTTCGCTCTACGCAAGTTCGCGACACCTCCAACTTGTCGAGGAAAGGGTTTGTAAGATCTAAGCATTAATATATATACTGTCATTAACGATAAGACAAGGATTTGAATGCAAGAGCAAGAGTTATAAAGAGTTATAAAGATTATAAGTTTATAGAGCATTTAAGGGTTATAGAACCCACGGGAAAGATCACATCATTTTCTTTTACATGCGACGGTAGAATTATTCATTATATTATTTTATCATTTGTACAAGTGTCACCGCGAGAATCGAGAAGAGGATACCTTCATGCATTATGCATTATTATCATCTATATAAAGATTTCTCTTAATGTAGGTTCTCTTCACGAACCCGCGTCGACACACACATATAAACAATTCATATTCATTGTCATATTTTATGTTCATTTGATTCAGACATCTACACAATCGTTCAAGAATATAACCTACTTTTACCAGTTAATTTTTCATATTTCATTTCATTTCATTCGACCTATTACATCCCTGACAAGATAATAAGGCCTTTAGTTTAAACAATTAACGCGAGCCCTGTATAGGACTAGCGGTGCGGGATCCAAAAATCGATCTATTGCAAGATAGTTCAAAATTATTTTTATTAGTTATCGTTGATAACGAGCGGTTATACGTAGACGCTTTGCGGATAGGTATAGTCGGATTTCGAAACGCACGTAACGCTCGTGTGCCCGCGGACATTTCGATCAGTTAATATTTAAATCGCGGATCAACACTCACGTACGTAACACCATGTACCCAATACGATTAATGTCCGAGATGTTTCGTTTTACCAAATTATTTGGTAATAGGTCCATAAAATTTGAAATATCCGGTAATTGGTGTATGGAAATTGATCGAACGTGACCACAAACATACGTTGGGTACGATGCATTTCTACTGAGGAACCTATAATTCAATATAAGCTGGTGTCTAAGAGCAATCGTTTTACAAACATTTACCCTACAAATAGCAGAATGAGATATTGTTTTTCCCTCTCGATTTTTACTCTCGAATCGCATGCAGCAGATGTTCCATAATGGGCCAATTTTTCGCATTACAGAAGCGTAATGAAGCATAAAATGATGTTTGGGCTTCATGCTGTTAGGAAACTTATCTTTAAGAGAGTTAAGTATTCTGTTATTTGTAATTCTAATATTGTGAGAGTCTCAGATGTAACTTTCACACTACAGACTATCTGCAATATTTCTTGGAGCCTCAATAACAGTTGCCAATATTCGTCGTTTTCATCAACCAGAAGCCCAACGATTAAATTTAAATTTTTCGTCAAATTTAACATCTCAGCAGAAGACAAAATAATGCACCTTCTCTGCAGATGTGACTCCAATATCTGTGGGGGTTTGTTTGCACAGTTATTTGCCCCGTAGTGAAAAGCACGTAGCTTTGTGTTCAGGTGATCAAGTGTGAAATATTTACGTACATAAATCAAATAATGCAACAATCGTGCAAGGTCATATCGACAAACACCTTCTAAAAAATCGTGCATTACGTCCACTGCTGGGTTGTTTGTCACAAGAAAACCAGGGATATTATGGAATACACAATCTTCTTTAATACCGGACACAGACGGATCCTGTGACTTCAACAATTCATAATTAGCAATGTCACGAAGTATGCAGTCGCTTTCTTTAAATACTTGGTTGATATCCAACAAAATCTGCAAAATTTGTTTGCTCGGAAACTTTCAACAAACCCTAATATTGAGTGCAGACCAAGATTATCACATATGATCAATGCTAAGTCAAAATGAATTTGCCATTCGCCAAAAGGTAGTCCTTCATTTTAAAGAAATTTCAGTTCCTGTACTACTTTTTCAAAAATAATTGAATTTTTGAAGGTATTCCGATCAAGACTGTTCAAAAGGATGAATAAAAAGATTGGAATTTTGGTGGTAGACATTGAACACTTAAGTAAACCGCTCCACTTTTTGATATACCCTTGTGACTTCCGAGGGGATTATTATTCTCGTAATCATCGAAATACATCAAAAGTAGAAGAACAATTTTACCCTCGTATCGAGCACATTTTCCTTTCCAAAAAAAACCCTGGACAATATTTGATATAATTTCTGTACGGGACTTCACATCATCAATATATTTCATAGTTTTATCAAATACACCGGGCATTTCAAAAAACTTTTGAAATACATGTCGAACTGGAATAAATTGTGCAGCAACTGGAACTTCTTCACGAACCGTCCCTGCCCAATGAGCACCGATTCGTATATTTTACGAGTATTACATGTACATTCAGTTGTTTTTTGGTATCAGTATATGACACATCTAATATTGCACGTTTCTGAAATTCGTTTATCATCCAACGTTGAAACAACGTATATAATTCGCGATTTTTATACGAATAAACTCTTTCATCAATGCATATTATACGTTGTGATTCCGGATAATGATAACGTATAATTTGCACTAGATTTATAGGTTTAATCGATCGAAAATGCATACGCATAATAAAGGCCTTCCGATAACGATGTCCGTACCCATAAGTATACCCCAATAATGAACGCTTATCAAACGGATGCATGATACGTGTATGTAACACGTTCTTTATACGTTGTTCTTATCATTCTGTATTCGCGTATTACACGTATCTGACTGATGTAAAGATAACGTTCATTCTATGCATGTATGTTATACGTTCTTATTTTGAATAATATTAACGTATAGTATGTACCGGATTTATAGGTTGATTCGATCAAAAATGTACACGTATATGAAAGGTTTTTGAATAGCGATTTCTGTACCATAAATGCTACCCCAATAATGAACACTCATCAAACGGACGCATGATATGTCTATGTAACACGTGATTTATACCTTGTTATGTATTTCACTGCAGAAGTTACTATATCCTCAAAACAACTACAAGGTACATAGTTGAAGCGTTCATAGTTGCAGGAAATTCAAAATATAGTTTTGCTCACTATAAAACCGAAAAGATGTATAATTGTTTGAACGTCAAAAATATCGTAAAATAAATTAGTTACGGTAATTATATTCTTCTTTGATAGCGAAGACCATGAGTTTATCGCGGGCCCGGCATATGGCATTGCGTTAGACCAAACGTATATTGTGACTCTGTCATACAAATATTGCAAAGCTGTTGCAACACATAGAATCCATGATGTATACAAATAGTTATGTTTACGATAATTACTGCACAAAACGTCAACGTTATATATTTTATAGTTGAGAGAACCTGCGTGGAATGGTAACGCGAACTACGATTGATTTCAATCAACTATGGTAATAGTTGCCCTGACTATGAAGAATAGATTGATTTATTAATAATAATAATTTAATAATCAAAATCGTATTTAATCATCACGAAAATGATATAATTCAGGGTGAAATAATATTTGATCGTCAAAATTGGTAACATAAATTCCGAAAATATAGAATCAAAATTAATATCATAGTTTTTATATTAGAATTTTTTATAATATCATTTATCGGAAAAAATCTGCAATATTTTGATGACATTGAAACATTTCAAGTATTAATTTGATACTTCAACAGGTCCTGAACAGAAGTAGATAAACATTGAATGATATACCATGCGATAGTTTGGCGTAGTGGTTATAGGCGTGCGACTATATAATAGTAATGCGAGCGGACGTGGGTTCAAATCCCGGTTAGGGGAAAAATTGCGGCGATTTTCTTATGCCCGGTTTCACCAACGATAAATAACTCGCTATTCATTGAATAAAGTTATTCGATTGTTAAAATCTGATTTTTTTGTTTCACCAACATCAAATAGTGCTTATTCGTCGAATAAATCGTCGAATAAGTTAACTCGCCGAATTTCTCCAGATAACTCACTATTCGTCGAATAACGTTAGATTCATAAAACAAAAATCTGTTAACACGTATCAATAACTGCGAAATATTAGGATTGTGATTGTTAGAAGTGATAAAAGTGCGGATTATAAGAAGCGGCAATATCTTCCCAAGCTTTATTTTTTTCAGCTGCCCATACAGCGTCAGTACGCTTATTTTCTATAATTGCCTTTAAACTGCTCCGCTATTGTTATTAATCTTTCTTTTTCTACCTCTAAATAATTTTTACTACGTGCTCTTTTCGCTGTTTCCAATTGCTCCTGATTTTCCAAAGTTTCAGACATTATCAGAATCTATTTGAATAATTTTCACTTCGCAAATCGCGCGTCAATGAAATTCGTAGGTTCTAGTCGCGAAGTCTGTTAGTGAAACAAAAGATCGCAGCACGGAATAATCGAAAATACCGACCGAATTTCGGCCGGTAGGTAACCCAAATGTGTACAGTCAGTCACAAAACCGTACATGAAAAATTTATTCGATGAATACTTAACTAGATCCTGTACTTTGTTGGTGAAACGCAATTTTACCTAACTGGAGAATAAAAGTTAATCAATGAATAACTATTCAAAGATTTATTCGCCGTTAGTAGATATAATATGGGGATTCTGGAACAGCCGCCAGAGGCGCTGCAGTCGTGGGTTACCGACAGTCGGTAACTTGCCGATTGTTAAGTGGGTAAGTTACCATCCGATTTTCTGTATTACCGATCTCGCCGATCTGCCGCCAGAGGCGCTGCGGTGGTGTTACCATCCGATTTTCTGCATTACCGATCTCAGACTGCCGATTTTCTGCAATACCGATCTCAGAATTCCGATTTTCTGCACTACCGATCTGAGAGCGGATATGTTATCTGTCGATTTTGCGTCATGCGGGGGCGCCACTGCCGATCCGCGGGCAGGTATGTTACCATCCGATTGCCGATTATCCGATTTTCCGACCTTACCGATCAGTGAGCAGGTATGTTATCATCAGCTTGCCGATCAGCCGATTTTCCGACCTTACCGATCCGCGAGCTGGTCTGAAATTATCCGATTTTCTGCCAGCCATAGTTACGCATGGACCAATGTGAATTCTATAAAAGCATTTATTTTATACATGAATATATCAGTTACTCTGGAACATAATCATCATTTGTTATAAACAATTCCTCTGTCAGCCGTGATCGTCTAGTGGTTAGGACCCTATGTTGTGGCCGTAGTAACCCAGGTTCGAATCCTGGTCACGGCAAAAGACTTTCTCGTATCGTCAAAGCGGAGGTGAATTTTCAGCATGTCGATTCTAATAATATTAATAATTGTGTAATAATAATAATAATAATGAGAATATAAATTTCATGAAAAACTTCTCAAATCATGGGGATGAAATAAGTAGATGCAAATTCTAAATCAAATTCGATATTATATGTATATATTCTGGTAAATATACGAAAATTAAACTTATTATTAAACTTAACTAATCACAAAAACTAAAACGTAAACTAATAACCTAAAGATTATATATTGACAATAATCCTCCCGGCATCTGCCACGCAGAATGGCCCCAATCTTGCACCGGGTGATCTTCGCCCCAGCGTCCATCCTGCATCCATCTGATGCCGAAGAGGTCAAAGTCTTCCTCGCTGCCGCATTCCAGCTCTACGGCAGCTTCGAAGAATGCCGCTTCGCGGCGAATTCGGTCAAGATTCGGCTCACCAGCCTCCCGCTCAATCCTCATGTAGTGAAGCTATAATGGAAAATGATTAAAATTATTTTAACATCTAACCACAGAATCACTTTCAGATAACTCGATCACTTATCGATAAACACCAATATGGATACTCACCATCATCGCCCTGAAGTATCCGATCAAGTTCAATCTATAACCGTTTGCCATTTTTTTTTGCTTCTTTTTTTTTTTTTGTAAATTTAATTTATATTTTATATTTACGGTTCTTCGTCTTATAGCTCGATGTTCGCTAGAGAGCACAAGTGATGAGTAAAAACGGGTCGATTCCTCATTTTATACCTGTGGAAACTCGAAAGCTTACACCCGATGCATAGTGGTCGACCAATGAAATTTCTCACACCCACCGTGTCGTAAAAGGTTCGGCCAATAGCGTGAGGGTCTTTTCTTTTGAAGAAAGATTTTGACACCATGCTGTTAGCGTAACAGCCAATGGGTTGGATATTCGACTGAGAAAAAAATTGTGGGGTAGGGGGAGGATTTCAAGAAACTGACCCACAGTGGGGGTGTATATTGAGCCAATGATCAGTTTGCATTCCTCAACGATCTAGTGTATACGAAACTGCAACATTAGAAGGGTGAAGAAAAAAAGTCATGGACGGTAAAATGTACGCGGAACTTCTTGAGATGATGGAAAATGCTTACGCCTTGCTACGCACACTGAGCCCTGGACCGATCAGCAAAGATATTATTTCCCGTTGGTGCGATATCGGTCTTCAAAATATCGGATTTTTGTGCGATATTCTCAAACGTCCACACCTGAGCGTTGCCGAAAAACAACAGATTCAGCATACAATTTCCTTGCTGCAATCATACTTGGTGAAATTTGAACGACAATGCGAGGGTATTGTTGGGGGTAATATTGGCGATGACATCCATAATCGTGTTCGATGGGATGATATGGAGAGTGCCTTCAACTGCCGTATACGCACCGGAGCTGTGACAAATCTCCAACACAAGGATTTGGCAAGATTTTTGAGCGATGCTGAGGCTGTTACGATGGAACGCTTGAAAGATACTCTACGCGATGAAGGAAGTATTAAGGTGAACGTGAGCATTTCATGTAAATTTGAGAACGTCAAAGGCGACGAGGTTAGTCTGGAGGTAAAGACCTTCAATACGCGCAACGCCACGATTCTTCCATCGACGGGGCTGGAAACCTGGTTCATCGATAACGTAACGAATCCTCTGCTGGTTAAGGTGGAGGATTTTGAGCAACGTGACTCTGGCTGGAGTATGATTGAGATAATCAACGCCGTGGTCTGTATCAACCGATACGAGCCTCTTTGCGGCGGACTCTCAACGTTCGTCGTGCTGCCTCGGGACATTCAACTAAAGAAAGCCGTGGTCAACGTGCAGAATGATGACAACCGATGCTTCTTGTGGTCCGTCACTGCCGCCCTACATCCCGTCAACATGGGTGTGAGCAGGACGCAGAGCTATAAACGATACATTTCCAACTTCAACTGTACAGGTATAAAGTTTTCCACCACCCTGCGTTGTGTGGAAAAATTTGAAAAGTTAAACAATTTGAGCATTAATGTATACGGAATCGAATCGGAAACTTTTCAGAGAAAGAAAGAGTCTGAAAATAGCGTTATCACCCCTCTTTATTTAAGTAAAAATGTAACTGAGAGCGATGCAATCCACCTGCTAATGATTGAAAGTAAGAGCGAACCGAATGATAATGATTTAAATAATTTTGAACCCCGATTTCACTTTGCTTGGATTAAGAATCTTTCGCGTTTAGTTGACAAACAATTGTCAGGCCATAAATGTGCACAATTTTTATGTGATAGATGTCTGTGCCACTTTAGCATACAAAATGCCTATGAAAATCATCGGCAAGATTGTCTGCGAATGAATAAAGTCCGCATGGAGTTTCCCACGGAGAAAATCTTGGAATTTTCCAATTTTCAAAATCAGGGTACCGTGTCGTTTGTCGTATATGCCGATCTTGAATGTATGATGCAGCCGGGGGTGAAAGAAGCTCAAGAACATACCCCACATAGTGCAGCGTATTATATGCACTGCGCCTACGATGACACATTGTCGGAATTTAAGAGTCATCGCGGATCCGATTGCATTGAATGGCTGATCACGGAGCTTCGCGAATTATCCGTGAAAGTAGAGTCGCGTGTAAAGAATATAATACCGATGGAAGCGTTGAATCAAGTGCAGCGCGATCGTCACATGCGCGCGAAAAATTGTTACATATGCGAGAAGCCGTTTCTACCTGAGGAGAAAAAATGTCGCGATCATTGTCATTTTACGGGAAAATATCGCGGGGCCGCACACAATCGCTGCAATCTTAATTTTCAAGAGTCGCACACGATTCCGGTGGTTTTTCACAATTTATCGGGCTATGATTCTCATTTTATCATAAAATCTCTAGCCACAACTTTTCCAGGCGATATTACCCTACTACCTATCAATAAGGAAAAATACATATCGTTCACGAAGAAAGTGGATGGTACCATAATTAGTTTGAGATTCATAGATTCGCTCAGATTCATGGCTAGTGGTATAGAGAAGCTAGCATCGTACGTCGACGACTCGGATAAGCAAATCACGCGAAAATTTTACAAAGATCAGGATAAATTTAGCTTGATGATTCGTAAAGGCGTCTTTCCATACGAATATATTGATTCTTGGGAAAAACTCAATGAAACGAAATTACCCAGCAAACAAGATTTCTATTCAAAGCTGAGCGCCTCGGGTATTAACAATGCCGATTATGAGCATGCGAAGAATGTTTGGGCCAAGTTCGACCTGAAAACTCTGGGTGAATATTCCGATTTATACCTAAAAACAGATGTACTTTTATCAGCCGATATATTTCAAAATTTCCGCGATAGCTGTGTCAAAACGTACAACTTGGATCCATTGCATTATTATACAGCGCCGGGGCTTGCTTTCGATGCGATGCTAAAGCATACGAAAATTAATCTGCAACTTTTAGATGATCCTGAAATGATTCTATTCATTGAGAAAAGCATTCGTGGCGGTGTGGCTCAATGCTCCAATCGACAAGCTAGAGCAAACAATAGATTCATGGGCGAAGATTTCGATTCAAGCAAAGCGGAATCATATTTAATGTATTTCGACGTGAATAATCTTTACGGCGCGGCTATGAGTGAGAATTTACCGAGCGGCTCATTCGAGTGGGAACTTGATAATAACACCGATGTAATGTCCCATCCTGATGACTCACCGATCGGCTACATTCTCGAGGTGGACTTGGATTATCCAACCATGTTACATAAGCAACATGCAGATTTACCCCTCTGCCCCGAACATTTCATACCACCGGGTAGCAAAATTAGAAAACTAGCAATGACGCTTCTACCCAAAAGAAAATATGTTCTACACTATCGAAATTTGAAACAATGCGTAAAATTGGGTTTAAAGGTGGTGAAAGTGCACAGAATTCTCAGGTTCGCACAATCACCGTGGTTGAAGCCATATATCGATCTCAATACAAATATGCGGAAGCAGTCGGAAAACGAGTTTGAGAAAAATTTCTACAAGCTTATGAATAACGCGGTATTCGGCAAGACTATGGAGAATGTGCGTAATCATAGGACTGTAAAACTAATCACAAAATGGGACGGTAGGGGTGGTGCGCGCGCTCTCATTGCAAGACCAACTTTTCATAGCTGTACCGTATTCGATCGAGACATGGTGATTATTGAGCTAAATCGCACCAAGGTATATTTCAACAAGCCTATATACATTGCTGCTGCAATTCTCGATCTTTCAAAAATATTTTTGTACAACTTTCACTATGATTATGTAAAGAAGAATTTTTCAAGTGGTGAAGCAAAATTAATGTATACCGATACAGATAGCCTGATATATCACTTTACCGTACCAAACATACACGAAATCATCAAACGTGATGTTGCGACAATGTTCGATACATCAGACTACCCACTAGACAATGTCTACGGTATTCCCCAGATGAATAAAAAACGTCTTGGTCTGATGAAGGATGAGAATAATGGGAAAATTATGACTGAATTTATCGGTCTGCGAGCGAAATTATATACATTCAGAACTCGCGGGAATACCGATAAAAAGCGTGCAAAGGGTGTAAAAGGGTCGACCTTGAAATCTATCACGTTCGATGATTACAAACGATGCCTTATTGATCATAAGAATTTAGTTGAGAAACAGTGCATGATAAAAAGTAGTCGGCATATAGTTAGCACTATTGTACAGAATAAGTTAGCCTTAAGCTGGGGTGATGACAAAAGACAGCTGATACCTGGTGAAACCGACACTCTACCCTGGGGTTTCCAGGATGATGCAATCTTGTAAAAAATTCTGATTGTTTTAAGGTTTTGTGTAAAAAAAAAAAAAAATAAAAAATAAAAATAAATAAATAAATAAAATAATCCTCAATTTACTTTACATGCAAATGTGAGAAAATTTTACCAAATGTGAGAAAACTTTTTCCAAATGTGAGAAAACTTTTTCCAAATGTGAGAAAACTTTTTCCACACGTTTGAGAATTTTTTTCTCTGAAGATTTTGTAAAACTATCGGTAGGATTGGGTGAATGAAGAAACAATGCTTGATACATAATAAATTCTTTTATTAAAAAATGATTACATGTTTGATTTATTTATCCAACTATTGTGTATAATGTCCATTCCCAACCATTTGACATATAGCTCATCACCACGTTTCCGCAGGACCTTCTCCATAAGATAACCATCAGGATATTTCACCTTATCGAGTTCCTCCTCATAAAAACCCCCGGAGATGGGATTGTTCAGGTAGTCGATGAGTTTGTATGTCGGTGTCACGGTGAATATTTCCGTTGTCCAATTTGGTGTATAGCCCTTTTCGAAAACATGCTTATATATACTAATTCGAACTTTATCGCCTACTTTAAACTTTCGCTTTCGTTGACTTCTCTTGATCTGTCGAGGTTTATACACATCTCGATATAGTTGCTTTTCATTGGTCGCAGTGACGTCGTTCGGTCTCATTCGTATTGTTCGATGCTTGGTGTCGTTGTAGGATTTAATTGTATCGGATAAAATATCAATCCACCTATGATTCCCGCGGCGAGTGAACTGCACCCACATCTTATTTTTCAACGTCCGATTGAAGCGTTCGCATATCGATGCCTTCAGGTTGCTGAATGTCGAGTACATGTTAATACCATACTGATTCATGAGGGCTTCAAATTTGCTGTTATAAAACTCAGTACCCTATTGAAAATTCTGTCGTTGAATAACACGTAGGACTGACGTCCCGGCGACGTATGCTGTTGTAACCATAAACTAACTCCGAAAATGCGTCAGAGCTCCTGCGTCTGGAACTACCAACTCGCAGCCGTCTGAAATTGGGATAATATATGACGTCGTCGCGACGTAACCACGGACGTAACTTTTGTCGTAATATTATACGTCGCTTATACTCCCTACTGAAAAAGTTTATAAAAGAAAAAAAGACTTGCGCTGCGAGACTTGAACTCAGGACCTCCCGATCCGTATGCTCTTACCTTACCACAGCGCCACGACACTTCTTGTAAAGATGGTATCTTCTCGCGTATATTATTTCATTTATTATTCATTATTATTATTATTAATAATAATAATAATAATAATAATAATATAATAATAATATTATCCATTATTTAATTATTCATTATTTTTTTTATTTTATTATTTTGTTTTTATATTATTTCATTTCTACAAGCAACATTGTGGATCATCTCCTATCTTCCGTATACAAATTACTGCATTGACTCAGAATGAAATGATATACCTAAGAAAGATCAATCTTAACAAGAAGTGTCGTGGCGCAGTGGTAAGGTAAGAGCATACGGATCGGGAGGTCCTGAGTTCAAGTCTTGCAGCGCAGGAGTCTTTTTTTCTTCTATAAACTTTTTCAGTAGGGAGTATAAGCGACGTATGATATTACGACAAAAGTTACGTCCGTGGTTACGTCGCGACGACGTCATATGTTATCCCAATTTCAGACGGCTGCGAGTTGGTAGTTCCAGACGCAGGAGCTCTGACGCATTTTCGGAGTTAGTTTATGGTTACAACAGCATACGTCGCCGGGACGTCGGTCCTACGTGTTATTCAACGACAGAATTTTCAATAGGGTACCCCGGTCCACATGTAGATGCTTCGGAATACGTCCTTGAGTCAACACGAATTTCATTGCGGTTGTCACATCATCGGCATTCTTAGTCTTGAGGGGCACACCCCACGCAAACTTGGAAAATATATCGATAATTGTGAGTAAAAATTTATGTCCATTGTTGAATCGTGAGTATGCAGACATATCGACAAGATCAGCTTGCCAAGTCTCATCCAAGCCGCGTATATCAACATAACGCCTGGAGTATCTGCGTCTAGCGGGTCTATGGAGCTCGTCGGCTATCGTCTGCTGCATGTTTGATTAAGGGAATTCCACGGATATAGTCGTGTTGGCTAAGCGTTTGAACGTTTTTTGCGATCACCGCCAATCGATTCTCCAGAGCTTCGTTTCCCTCCTTCAGAGCCGCAATCTTTACTTTCGTTAGAGACCAAAGATGCTGACCTGTTTCATCAAAATTGCAGCTATGTTCTTGATCTAGGCGCGCAACAAGTCTAGATTCCAGGGCATCGAGTGCCAATTTCATGGATTGCTCAAATTCGGTTTTGATCGCATTCTCGAGAGCATTAAACGAGTTGCGTGTAATAGCCTCAAGACTTTTCAGAGACGCTGCGTCGTTTGGCTGCTGCGGATCTGCGATATTACACAATCGTTTGTTGCCTATGTCATACTGTTTATCTGTGGTAGTCTTGAATCCGACACCAGGAGGACCCCGAATACCCACACTTTTAATTTTTCCGTCAGTCAACTGTCGACCGAATATATCTATGCTCATTGCAGAATAATTCAGTCTGATTTAAAGCGAATTCCTCGGAGCATCCCGTTGTGGCTGAATCTTTCAAGAACACTTCCCACCCCAGCCAATCGCATATCTAGATCTTCATTATCTTCCGTAAGAGCATCAATTTTTTTCGTCGCAAGAGACCAAATATGTTGACCCTCCTCGCAATGGTTGGTATGTTCTTGATCTATGCGCGCATTGAGTTTGGATTCGAAAGCATGAACTGCTTGCAACGTAGATTGTGCAAATGCCTTTATCATAGCATACTCAAAAACCGCTAATGACTGCTGTGTAATATCCGTAACACGTTTTAGAGAAATGGCATTGTTCGCATCCTGAGGATCTGCGATATTACACAATCGTTTGTTTTCTATATCGTACTGACCATCGGTGGTAGTTTTGTATCCTATACCTGGCGATCGCCGACTACCCAAGCGTTTGAATTTTTTTTTTGCTCACCAGCTGCCGCCCGAATATGTCTATGCTCATTGCTCAACGGTCACTGGGTGAATGGTGGTTTAAAGATGATTTGTTGCTAATAAATAATCCTTGCCTCGCGCAGTTCTTCAATAATGGAGGATATTTCGTTGGTATGACTGGTATTACCTGTGGCTTGAGATGCCGTTAGTAACCGAAGACGATCAACGAGTTCATTAGGATCATTCCAGTATACATAATCCATTCTTCGTCCCTGTGCAATCTTATGAGTGGGTAAACCTTTACCGAATCTTTCCTCGTCCTTTTTCGTCGGTGGACTCATGTATGGAGCAATGTAATCTCGATATTTGGCGCTTTTTTCCCTATCTTCGTGGGGGCTTCTTTCGGGGTTGTAATATTTTCGGTATGCATTCGTTTTTTTCACAATTTTGATATAATTTTGTCTGTCACTTTTATTCACAATCGCGGGATCGGGTGACTTTCTGAATAACAATTCAAGCAATCCCGGTGTGTTCTCATAGCTTTTATCGCCTACATATATCAGATCATCGCTAAATTGGTATGACTGGTATTACCTGTGGCTTGAGATGCCGTTAGTAACCGAAGACGATCAACGAGTTCATTAGGATCATTCCAGTATACATAATCCATTCTTCGTCCCTGTGCAATCTTATGAGTGGGTAAACCTTTACCGAATCTTTCCTCGTCCTTTTTCGTCGGTGGACTCATGTATGGAGCAATGTAATCTCTATATTTGGCGCTTTTTTCCCTATCTTCGTGGGGGCTTCTTTCGGGGTTGTAATATTTTCGGTATGCATTCGTTTTTTTCACAATTTTGATATAATTTTGTCTGTCACTTTTATTCACAATCGCGGGATCGGGTGACTTTTTGAATAACAATTCAAGCAATCCCGGTGTGTTCTCATAGCTTTTATCGCCTACGAATTGCCAATCTTCATTCCGTGCACCAACTTTCGGACACCATATTTCTCATCCAAGTTCTTACGCTGTTTGGTCGAGGAAAACATGTTTAAATAATGCACTGTCTTGACCCCTTTTTTCGGAATCGGCGTGCTTGTAGAGGCGGGTGGAACTTCATCATCATCTTCCTGGTTGATATCATTTGATGCATCCATAGCGGTAGCTGATGCACCATTATTGTCTTCAATAGCTGTGTTAGCTACAAGGGTATCCTCATTCGCACTTTGATACGCATCATAATCATCATTGTCAACATCATAATCATAATTCTCAGTTTTCACAAAATCTTCAGTTTTCTCAGGCTTCATCGAACCCTGCTCCATCTTTACTTCTTGTTTTATTAATCGCTGCTGCTGCTTCGATGAATTCACCAATTCATGCAGTGGTGTTACCAAAGGTTTAAACATTTCGCCAATAGCCTGCTCATTGGTGTCTTTCTCCATTTTGATCATTTTGTGTTTACGTCGAATAATATCGCTAGCTCTCGCTAATTCCTGCAGCACATCATTCTTCTCACGTATCTTGGCGCTCTTCATGTTGCTAGCTTGATCGATACTGTGTGACTGTATGTCATTTATTGATGATTTAGACTTATAAAGCAGTCAAAACCTCTCCTATATCGTCCCTCATTGATCTCGCTGTCTTTGTCGATGGTTACAAAACTGTATCTGCCGTCATTCCAACAAGCCAAGCACAAATCTTTAAATTGTTGATAGGTCATGTCTGTATTCACATGATCAGCGTAGATGTGTTTCAAATTCATTTCATCTTGACGGAAAAGGACCAACAAGTTTGCATTATCACGAACCAGATGTTTTGGAATCCGAGCATACGTTTGACATAGATAAAAACTATCGACATCTCTGTGTCGACCCATACAGAAATAGGCTCTGATATTATCTTGCTTCTCGCATGCTACGTCATCGAAAATCATAATCGAGTTGGGTTGTGCATCTTTCGGCTCTACAACCTCCTTGTGTTCATCGAATGGAAAATAGCCGATCCCCTCGACCGGTTCCAGTAACCTCTTCAAGAACTCATATTTGGGTTGATTGAGGGATTTCGAATAGACGTACACATTTCCAAATCGTAGACCATTAGCATGGGTAAGCAGCGTGAGAAGAGCATTAGTTTTACCGCAATTAGAAGGACCACAGAAAACAGCCCTCACACTATTTGGTAGTAGAGGCCCATGTCGTTTTCCATTCTTCTTCTTTCGCCGCTCGACCAATTTATCGAAATTGACGATGGGTAGTTTTGTTGTTTGATTGTGGAATTTCATGATGCTTGGTAAACATCACACTGGGAACTGATATATTCACGTATAAAATACATGCTTTTATAGAATTCACGTTAGTTCATGCTTAACTATGGTTGGATACACACGTAGGCAAAGGAGTGGTTGTGGATTAATAAATAAAATCATAAACAATCTTCCGGTTGAATTACATATTCCTGGTTATCAATACTGTGGGCCTGGTACAAAATTAACGCAGAGGTTAACTCGTGGTGATCGAGGTGTTAATCCTCTAGATGCCGCATGCAAGGAACACGATATTGCATACTCAAAGAATCATAGTAATATTGCGGAGCGTAATAAGGCCGACAAAGTGCTGGCCGAGAGAGCGTGGAATCGTGTTTTGGCTAAAGACTCAAGTGTAACCGAAAAAGCTATCGCCTGGGCAATCACCAACACAATGAAAGCAAAATCTAAACTGGGTATGGGTATGCGGAGGAGCAACCCGCAAATATCTGTCAAGACCAAGAAAAAAACATTGAAATCTATTATTCGGGCTGCGAAGAAATCTATGAGGCCGGGTCCTAGAGCCATTCTGTCGGCGTTAGAAGGTGCACGTATGGCATTGTCCGAAGGGAAATTCAACGTGCCTCGTATTTTACCCGTCCCTAATAAAATCGGCGGTTTCCTGCCATTCCTTATCCCCATTTTCGCGGCTCTCAGCGCTACAGGTGCCTTAGCGGGTGGTGCAGCAGGTATAGCAAAAGCCGTAAATGAGGTTAGTGCTAACAAGCATCTATTAACAGAGGCTAAACGCCACAATGCATCCATGGAGGCAATTGCGTTGGGAAAGGGATTATACCTGAAACCCTATAGAAAAGGTATTGGACTGTATTTGAAACAGGCAAAAAACTAATAAAGCTGCCACACCGAGCTCTCACCGATATCGACTTGCTCAACTATGCCAGAGCTATGAAAATTCCACATTTTCGAGGAGTTTTTATGCGGAATGATTTACCCAATTCGGGACCTAGGAAGCGTGAATCTGCAATTATCAATCTTGATGATAAAAACGGTCCGGGGACGCATTGGGTTGCATATGTCAAAAACGGCAACGATGCGGTGTATTTTGATAGTTTCGGCGATTTACAACCGCCAGGAGATCTTATGAAATATCTTGGTGTTGGCAGCGTAAAATACAACCATAAGAGATATCAAGAATATAACACAGTAATTTGCGGTCACTTGTGTCTCAAGTTTCTCAGTGGACAGCTATAAAACAGGTGCATATCGAAGATATGATATTAGTCATGGCTCAATCGTTCACGTTGACACTCTCCGGAGAATCATCTATATTGGGGACTCAATATTTTCCGCCTATCGAGTTATCAACAACAAAGGAATATGTTCTCGGGCTCATAGAGCTCTTGACATTCAACTCAATGCCTAATATTGATGAAGGATGTAATAAGTTTCACATATCACATCCGCAGAGATCCGTGAATGGTATTCAAACACCCGACACAATAATTACAATACCCACAGGTAGCTATGAAATCGACGATATTGCAAGTTATTTGAAAAAGTCACTACCCAAGGATATTACAGTCAATCTAAAAGCTAACAATAATGAGCTGCATAGTGAAATCGTGTGTAATCATGCGGTAAACTTTGAATCAGAAAATTCCATAGGCCGACTGCTTGGATTCAAATCAAATATTCTCCCGGGCGGTATTGCCCATAAGTCTGAGTTACCTGTTCGCATACTCAAAGTCAACGCCTTGCGTGTTGAGTGTAATATTACCACGGGTGCATACATAAACGAACATCAAGTACACACGATTCATCAATTTTTCCCAACCGTTCCGCCTGGATATAAGATTGTGGAAGTGCCAACCAACGTCATTTACCATCCAATCACCGTGCGGTCAATACACGATATACAATTGAGAATAGTTGATCAGAGCGGAGACTTGGTCAATTTCCGAGGCGAAACCGTGACTATACGATTGCATGTGAAATCTTTAAGATAATATGGGTATAGTGTTTGAGCGCATAAGAAAGTCTGGTGGTAGCTATAAAAGTCCGACAATATGTCCGAGCATCATCAGTCATCGAGCATCTCTGATTCGAGTGACACATCAGAACGCTCAGTTTCTCCAGAGCCTAGGACTTCGACTTCGCGGTGGAAAATAAGAATTCGTTGTTATATCTGCATATGCCCATCTCGAAAATGATAAAAATCCAAACACCTGTGACATTCGATGAGTCGATTGCTCACTGTGAAGTGCATGCACATCATCCATATGGATCGTCTACATTCAAGAATAATGATGAGATTCGCATCACTGTGCAGAATCAAGACTCGTGTGTATTACCAAGCAAAAGTTCACTCCATATCTACGGCAGGATTACAAAAGCAGATGGCACCGACGTTGGTGCAACCACGGAATTGGTCAATATGGCTGTGTGTCATATGTTTAGCGAGATGCGTTACGAGTTGAATGGTCAAGAGATTGATCAAAATAAGAATCCGGGCATCATGAGCGTTATGAAGGGATATTTATCATTCACACCCGGACAGCAACATCTTTTGGAAAACAACGGCTGGCTGGTTGGCAATAACAAGCTGGCTAACACCCAGGGATACTTTGACGTTGTTATACCAATGAATTTTCTGCTTGGATTTGCTGAGGATTATAATAGGATTATCGTCAACGTAAAGCATGAGTTGATTTTGACTCGATCGAACAATGATTTGAATGCTATACGTCAAACTGCTGCGGATGAGATCAAAGTTTCGCTTCAGAAAATTGTGTGGCTGTTACCATACATCAGACTCTCGGATCCTGCAAAAATCAAGATCCTCAATTATATAGCCGCAGATCCTGCTATATCTATGAGCTTCCGCTCGTGGGAAATGTACGAGTATCCAATGCTGCCTGCAACAACGAGACACGTATGGGTTGTCAAGACGTCGACACAGCTAGAGAAGCCAAGACAAGTTATACTAGGATTCCAAACAGCACGACGAAACGATTCGATGAAAAATGCTAGCGAATTTGATCACTGCAACATCAGAGATGTTAAACTTTTCCTAAACTCACAGTGCTATCCTTATGGGAATTTGAATCTCGATATTACCAATAATCAATATGCCATTCTCTATGATATGTATACTAACTTTCAATTTTCATACTATGATAAAGAACCCGAGCCGCTTTTGTCAAAGAGTAATTTTTTGAAACAGGCTCCGCTTATTGCTATAGATTGTTCCAAGCAGAATGAATCGTTAAAGAGTGGACCGGTGGATATTCGGTTAGAATTTGAAACTAGTGTTGCATTTCCAGCAAACACGTCAGCATACTGTATGATCATACACGATCGCATTGTTGAATATAACCCCATCAGTGGGACCGTAAAAAAATTAACCACATTTTAAGAATTCTGCATGCTTGAGAACTAGAATAAGCTTATTATAAACCAAAAAGATCAATGAATAAATGTACTCACAATTTATATATGGGGCATTCCATGCCAAATCACCGAGGTTTCGGCCCGACCCCCTTCGATTTCGCTGAAATTTTTTTATCATTTTCTACCCTACCAAAGACATTTTTCTGCATTTTTTCAGATTTTTTTACCCAACCCAAAAAAAGTTACGCATTTTTGGAAAAAACCGCTCTTTTTTTTTTAAATGCTAGAACTTTTTCAAAAATTGACAGATGTCAGGATCTATGAAATATTTCAATATTTTCAAAAAAAACGTTTTTTTTCGAAGTCCGAAACCTTCGATTCTCAATTTTTTTGTCTCAAAAAAAACTTCAACTAAGATAGTATTTAACCCCCCTATTTAGATTTTGTGCCGACTTTTCTTTCTATTTTTTTTTTTCGATTGAAAAAAAAAAAAATTCTAAAATTAGCCTATTTTACATAACTTTGCGTTAAAATTTTTTTGGATTGTTTTTAAAATCTTAGAAATTGAAAAAAATTGTACAAAAACAATCGTTAAGTCTATTTACAGCCAGGATTGAGTTATTTTATTAAAGTATCGTTGTTACAATGTTGAAAATTTAAATATTATAATTATTTTCCTCGATTTAACGATGGTTTTCTTGGTTTCTTAACTGTACTGTGTTGTGTGGATTGTTCCGACGAAGAAAAAGACTTAACTATTAACATTGTAACATTAACATTGTAACATTAACTTAACATTTAACATTGTAACAACGATACTTTAATAAAATAACTCAATCCTGGCTGTAAATACACTTAACGATTGTTTTTGTACAATTTTTTTCAATTTCTAAGATTTTAAAAACAATCCAAAAAAATTTTAACGCAAAGTTATGTAAAATAAGCTAATTTTAGAATCTTTTTTTTTTTCAATCGAAAAAAAAAAATAGAAAGAAAAGTCGGCACAAAATCTAAATAGGGGGGTTAAATACTATCTTAGTTGAAGTTTTTTTTGAGACAAAAAAATTGAGAATCGAAGGTTTCGGACTTCGAAAAAAAACGTTTCTTTTGAAAATATTGAAATATTTCATAGATCCTGACATCTGTCAATTTTTGAAAAAGTTCCAGCATTTAAAAAAAAAAAAGAGCGGTTTTTTCCAAAAATTCGTAACTTTTTTTGGGTTGGGTAAAAAAATCTGAAAAAATTCAGAAAAATGTCTTTGGTAGGGTAGAAAATGATAAAGAATTTTCAGCGAAATCGAAGGGGGTCGGGCCGAAACCTCGGTGATTTGGCATGGAATGCCCCATATATACACGTGTCATAAGTATTTATTTATTTATTCAACCCAACCCATCCCATTACATAAGTGATTTTTTGTATGTATGTTCAAATTTTACTACAAAATTCAAATTTATTAAATTGGCCGCCAAGGTAGAGGATCTGAAGACGTTTTCCAGCTGCCTCTTTGTTTAAATCGGCGAGTTGAGCAGGCTCCTCCTCCAAGATCTTGCCGATTTTCGCTGGTAGGAAGATGACGTATTCGTCATCGATTGTAGCCAAGACTCTGGGGCCGAATTTCGTCTTCACTAGCTTCAGTTCAGTGATGTCATATTTCTGTTTAATCTCCAAATCAGACATCTTTTTCGTTAGCATATCATTCTGCAGACGGCTGGTGTTGTTGATTTTGCTGAAGTCCATCTGCACACGTACGAATGAATAATTTGAAATTAGTTTTTATAATAGAATTGAATATTATTGACGTGTGATAATATTCTTACCTTTATCAAACGAGTTTGCAACTGTTACGTGTTCAACTATATGTGGGGATTGTATCAACGCTGAAGAGTCGAGACGCACGAGTGCAGCTCCCCGCGAGCTCTGCGCTTTTAAACCATCATCCCCACTACGATCCTCGAGAAATATAGGTGATTTTTTATAATCCCCCAAATACCAGTTTTTTAACCGCTGAACGTTTTCGAATGCGCAATGGTACCCTCCAGGCACATCCCTATGACAGTCGCCATGCCAGTGAAATATTTTTGATTCCAATCGTAGTATTCGAAAGTTTGGACATCCCAGCTCGTCTAGATCAACTATCGCAGGTATTGCATCATCTTCAGTGAAGATTTTTTCCACCCAGCGTTTCTTCTCCAATCCCTTCACATAAATGGAAGTTGCATCATGCACAACTTCTTCCACGATTTTCACCACATCCCGATACACCGTTTCCCCAACATTCCAGGGTATTCCATGGTGGAACCGTGTTAGCCACGAATTGAGATTCTTATACTCGCTCGAGAGAATCACCCAAGAGCATGGTGCTTTGAAAAGGATGCGCGTGATACATTGCTTATATTCTTCATGTCTGTGAATGCTTATTGCAGCTAGCTCTTTGACAACAAATTTTTCCCCGAAACGTCCGAAACCTTGCAGATCCAAGATTAGCTCCATATTGACGGGCGTGTGTATGACTCCAAGTATAGACTAAGATTGTGAAAAAATTCTAACACTCCGAATGATATTCATTGTCCTATTTATTGGAGCTGACCGCGCACCATGCTGTGTGCGCGAAAGATTTAGCGGTTGGACAAAAAAAAAAGGGGGTTCAAGGCATATTTCACTGTCATTGTGAACAACATTTATAGTTTCGTTTTTCGATGAGTTTGGCCTGACTTTGAGGCATGTACCGACAAGTTCGGCTTGACTTTGATGCGCGTTCCGACAAGTTTGGCATCAGGTGGATGCATTATGGAAAATGGGGTGAAGATCGTCCCACGCAAGATCTGAACCATCCCACATCCATCACCTTAAAGTATTGCGGAAATCTTAAGATCTAGATAGTATTTATTATTCTATTCATTGGGGCTGACCGCGCACCATGCTGGTTGCACAAAAGATTCAGTGGTTGTACAAAAGCGTTTCGCCGCATAGTTCACATTCATTATGAGCGACATTTATAGCTGCGTTTTTTTTTTGGAGGGGTTTGGCTCAATTTTGAGGCGTGGTTTGTAAGGCCGTAGATCGGTAAGGTTGCAGAAAATCGGATAATTTGAGACCAGCTCGCGGATCGGTAAGGTCGGAAAATCGGCTGATCGGCAAGCTGATGATAACATACCTGCTCACTGATCGGTAAGGTCGGAAAATCGGATAATCGGCAATCGGATGGTAACATACCTGCCCGCGAATCGGCAGTGGCGCCCCCGCATGACGCAAAATCGACAGATAACATATCCGCTCTCAGATCGGTAGTGCAGAAAATCGGAATTCTGAGATCGGTATTGCAGAAAATCGGCGGTCTGAGATCGGTAATGCAAAAATCGGATGGTAACACCACCGCAGCGCCTCTGGCGGCAGATCGGCGAGATCGGTAATACAGAAAATCGGATGGTAACTTACCCACTTAACAATCGGCAAGTTACCGACTGTCGGTAACCCACGACTGCAGCGCCTCTGGCGGCTGTTCCAGAATCCCCATATTATATCTACTGCCGTTGGTGAAACCGGGCATTAGTCAGCTTTCGGTGCGTTTTAATCGATATGTATATATATATATGTAAATACGATCAATTGTAAGCAATTCGGATCTTCATATTGATTTTTTTTCCACCTACATCAAAATAATAATATTTTCTTGAACCGTGGGAGATTTGGTGAATATCTGTTGATTAAACGTTGCTTGTTTAGAGATATTAAACGTGTAGGATGTACGTTTCTCGGATACGTTAGATGCACGCTTAACTGAGGAACATTTTGACTCGGTATAAACGTAGAGTATATGCCTTTTTTATACTTATTTTCTACGAACCAGTGCTTATTGGGTGTAGCTGTAGATCTGAATTCTGTCCGTTCTCCGATTTTGTGATTTTGTGGAACTATGAATGTGTCGCAAGCCTTGAAAGTACGAAAACGTTGATGTTCAGTTTTTATGTTTTGAAACGGTTTCGCAAATTTTTGAAAAACTCCATTTATCTCTTCTAGGTATTCTTCATTGGCGCCTAAAGTTTGTAAGCGATTGCAAATTTCGTTTCTAACTGAATTCAAGCTAGATTCAAACAATTCAGACGTGTTGTCAATGAAAGTATTAACGCGTTTTCTGGGTACATCCGGAAACTGATACAGCTTTGCTGCAAATTGACTGGTCTCAATATAAGCTTCATTCAAGCCATGTGATAAGTTTACATCTGGCTCCGAACCATCGGTATCCCACTGTAAATCATCAGCTGAATCACAGTCACTTGACTCCGAAGAGTCGATTGTAAAAGTGACATTATTTCTTGGATGACATTCATCATCAAAATTGAAATTCAAAGATTCCTCAGCTACTGAAGATAACGATAGTGAATGTCGCGGTACTGAATTTTCTGATGTAGAAGCAGAACTTGCTTCTTCTTCTTTTGCTTGTATAGGCGCATGTTTTCTTCGTATATGTTTAATGAAGCTATCAAGTATTACAAAAGATTTTTGACAACCATCTTCAGTGCAAAGAAATTCTGTCAGATGCGAATGGGTTAAATTCAGATATCGGATAAAGTGACTTTTATTCGTGAATGTTAGTTTGCATGCATTACAAATAATCATATTGTGGACAAAGATAAGAAAAGATAAAGATAAAGATCAAGATAAAGATAAAGATAGATCCTGGGCCCTAGGAGTTGCAGCTTGTCGGAAAGCGTGTGTGACCAATCCCAACAATTCCTTTACAGATTTGATCAAAGATTCTCCAGCGATTTCAATGTTGTATGCTGCGTGTTGAATGAACTGCCACAATCTGAGCGAGGCTCTTGGGTACTCACAATCGAACGCGAAGAAAGTCTTGAAAGTCAACTCCAATGCAGCGAGACACGACGACACCTTATATTTTTGGTTGTCGACAATTACGAATATCTCGTCACTTTTGAGGAGCGTTTCTGCGATGAGCATCAATGGCTGCAACGTATCTTTTCTCTGCAAAACATTTCTTTTTAATCTGGCAATTCCCTCGTCAACGTCTTCTGTTTTCTGCATAACAGAGAAAAAACACGATAGTTTGCATTAAAATAAATGGTGGTTTTCTCTATCCCTTGTTTATAAATCGTAATTAACATTCACGTTATGCCAATTCGTTGACTTTTTTTCTAATTTCTTCGCGAAGTAATAACTTACAATTTTGAACTCACCTCAACTCGACATATGAATGACTCTCAAATCTCAACAGGCTGATACCTCTTTACACATTGGGGAGATTCGTCTTTTTGTCTTCTTCCAGGTTGGCCTGTTCCAATTAACAGTTGGAGGAGGTACAAAACGACGGCATCTTGCTGGTCTGAAAGTGTAGATACGACAGCGATATGCAGATTACACATGAATTAGTTCATAATACTCTGCTACAATCATTTGACGACATTAACTTACCAGACTCCAATGTTGGCAACAGCTTGATGTACGACAAGTCGTCGACATCTATCTTCTTCTTCTTCCTTTGGTCTGCAGCCAGTATTTGCAACTGATTGATCAGAATAGTCTTTATAGTCGGCCACCGTATCTGCAAGAGATGGCTTTTGCCCGGTTTGAGTAGGTCAAAATCAAGTTCAATCTGTAAGAGAAAGTGTTGTCAGAATACATTGATAAATAAGTTATCACATTTTTCACTTTTCAAGAATTGAGTCTTCCATTACAGTTATGTATTCATCATACCAAGTGTTTTGCACTTTGCACCTTCAGACATGGAAGTTTACTCATGTATTCGGAGATCGAGAGCTTATCAACTAACAGCAAAACTTGTCTAGACTTATGCGTTATTTTCCAATCATTGTGGCAAGTCAACGAATCTAGAGAATTTCGTAGAGCATTCAGGGCCACCTGTATTTCATTACCTAGAAATATGATTGTATAACTTGGAATGAAATGAATCTTACCAGTGTACGAAATTTATACCGCAAATCACTGTTTCTTTCGAATTTTGAATAATTTTTCATGTGTTGTGGAACAATTTCAACTATTGTTGGTACATGCTCAAAATAGAAGGTAATTTCACAGACATATATTATAATTCAAACATATTTTGAGGTGCTATAGGAGGACTATTTTTTTTAAATGACTGGTTTTTCAAGGACATTTTGTGACCGCAACTTCTCTATAACGTAATTGTAATGAGCCCACAAAGTGCCACTTGTTTGAACTGTGATGCCATTTTCTGACTTATAAGGACTGTAGTAAGTGCTAGCAGATTGACCAGGAAACAGCTTCTCTATTGTTAATGATAGCGCAACGAATACTTTTGTCTCAATTCTGAAGGAAAATACTCATAGATTTACTTATGTGGAAAAAGTCAATATTGTATTATGGAGTATTCTCCTTACGTAAATTTTGCAAGCTTTTCTCCAATTTCCAAATCCCTCAGAGCATCATCCTTGAACTTTTTTATTATTGTCTGTGTCAAAAGTGATAGTTAGGGGACGGAGCCTATTCTGATCGTTGAACTGTTTTAGAATCAACTTGCCATCGCTATTGCTTTTCAAATAAGCTAACAAATTCTGCGACACATATACACAAATATTAATGTTTTGCGATCTTTGTATTTGTTATAGTACTACAATTGTTGAATGTTTATTGGAAATTATGAAACGTGTCAGTACGAATCAGTATCCAAGATCAATAAGTTTTTCAAAACTTACCTTTTCTAGAGTTCTGTTGTGCAGCCCAGTCGCAGTAGCCTTGTTGCCCACATTTGCTTCTGGGTATTCTACGTATTGCGGTTCTATGGGACCCAGTATGTTCTTATTCAAGTTGCTCACTATTTCATCTTCACCCAATGTCAAAGCCTGTTCTCCACCTTGATTCGGCTCCTCAGTCAACTGTGATACTTGCCACAGTGCGGTTTCAAATTCCAATTTCGTCTGCTGAAAACAGTGCAATTCTATCAAACAAAGAAGTTCTAATATTTTATTGTTCAAGCTTCGGACTTTAAATATTGATTTTGTCAAATAATTTAAGTAAGTAAAACAACATGAAATACAGAATATCGAAACGGAATAGTAATCAAATGAGAACTTATAATATGATTTCGAATTGCCAATATCTTACTTGTTCCACAGGAGCATTCGAAAACCGTGGTTTTTTATTTGGTATCAGCTGTAACTGACCTGAGTCTAAATTACGAAGGACGTAATCCTGTAACATAACATTTTTCGTGAGACAAATCATCATCTGCTGGATTTTATGCTCTTGGTACTCAGTTGAAATGCTGTGACTATGTCATTAAAATTTACCTATCTTGATTGATGAAGTTTGCAATCTAAACGTAGAAACCGAGAGTCTATAACAGTGCTTACCTGGACCCCTGCTTCTGAATCCATTCTCTCGGGTCATCAAATATTTTCTACATATAAATTATACCTTAAAATTAAAATCGCTAATATTTTCAACTTTTTTTGTAATATACCAACACTCCGGAAGCTAATTTTCTGTATTCGAAAATGCCGGCGCTTGTTTCAGCGCCCTTAACCTCAAACCCGATACACGTGGTTATAATACATTTTTATTCCAGCAAATGCGGTCTACTGGTTTTCTCTTTTTTTTTTTTTTTTCAATTTTGAACGATTTCTTTTAGGTCAATTAAGTGGCCACAGTTGAGTCGGGAATAAAATAGTAAATGCTACGCAGGAATAAAGCCGATTATTCCCTTAGCCTGGGTATATAACCGCACGCGAGGAAATGAACTTCGGCTTTATGCCCTTGTTGCATAATGTACTACTACATATATATATTTCGCGATTCATTTGATATTTGGTAAGAACTTATTTTCTTTCGTGTCAAGCTTATGTTTGGGTCTAGTACACGAAGTGCAGAGATCTGTGGTGTAGTAGCTCTCTTCTGTTTCACTGTTTACAAAGTTCACTTTCGTTGTTATTTCGCACATGGGCGTCATGGCGTATCTGGTACCCGCGCGTCGGCTGAAATCGGAACAACTCGGAGACGTTCGGCACTTTTTCGTATAGTCTTTTAGAACGTTTCCTAAGTCCCAAGTGCAGAAGGCATAAGTGCTTCCCATTTCGACACGCGTTCATATTCAAAATATTAAAGTTTCATACATTTGTTACAATGAATGTTATATTTGAGTAATAGCTTTTGCAGTTATTTATGCAATACTCAGTATTTTTCACTTTCACTTTTTAACAATTTGAATTTTCCAATCGTCAATAAGAATTTTTCTAAAGGTACTATAGGTAGTTCTTGCTTCTATGTTTATATTTATACATATGAAGATACAATCTCCTATTTTTATAGAAATGACTACGAGAGTACCTCGATTATCCCTAAATTTTTACATTTTATTGTAATTATAGATATGGAATTAAGCAAAGTTTGCTATCAAATTTCTCTCAGTGTGCTGAAATCGCGCGGGCTTTTTAAAACAGAAGAAAAGTATACCATAATATAAAACTACGTGCCGCAGACCAAGATCCCCCCCTCCCCCCACGTGGCTCATCGTAATCTTTCAATGAACCCCCCCCCCCCCCTGAACTGGCTACGTTGTTTATGAACGACCCCTTAGACAAGAGGCAATTGAACGATTAAAGAAAAAACAAACATACGCCCTTATGCAATTACAGTCGAATTGATTTTTCACTTCCAACGTAGAACTAAGGAGTATCTGCTGGTTGATGTTTGTCCTTCGTCCCAACTCAGTTGATCATCCTTCGTCTCAACTCAGGAATAACAAAATCTATTCAACTAATTGCGTAAAATCGTATCAGCCAAAGAATTATTCTGATTTTCTATCGCGGCCTTTCAAATATTTTCAACGGCGTGTATAGTATTTGGTAAAATGAATGGTGAACGAGAAATTATACAGATACATAAATTCACTATTTATTTATGGGGCATTCCATGCCAAATCACCGAGGTTTCGGCCCGACCCCCTTCGATTTCGCTGAAAATTTTTTATCATTTTCTACCCTACCAAAGACATTTTTCTGAATTTTTTCAGATTTTTTTACCCAACCCAAAAAAAGTTACGAATTTTTGGAAAAAAACGCTCTTTTTTTTTTAAATGCTAGAACTTTTTCAAAAATTGACAGATGTCAGGATCTATGAAATATTTCAATATTTTCAAAAAAAACGTTTTTTTTCGAAGTCCGAAACCTTCGATTCTCAATTTGTTGTGTGGATTGTTCCGACGAAGAAAAAGACTTAACTATTAACATTGTAACATTAACATTGTAACATTAACTTAACATTTAACATTGTAACAACGATACTTTAATAAAATAACTCAATCCTGGCTGTAAATACACTTAACGATTGTTTTTGTACAATTTTTTTCAATTTCTAAGATTTTAAAAACAATCCAAAAAAATTTTAACGCAAAGTTATGTAAAATAAGCTAATTTTAGAATTTTTTTTTTTTTCAATCGAAAAAGAAAATAGAAAGAAAAGTCGGCACAAAATCTAAATAGGGGGGTTAAATACTATCTTAGTTGAAGTTTTTTTTGAGACGAAAAAATTGAGAATCGAAGGTTTCGGACTTCGAAAAAAAACGTTTTTTTTGAAAATATTGAAATATTTCATAGATCCTGACATCTGTCAATTTTTGAAAAAGTTCTAGCATTTAAAAAAAAAAAGAGCGGTTTTTTCCAAAAATTCGTAACTTTTTTTGGGTTGGGTAAAAAAATCTGAAAAAATTCAGAAAAATGTCTTTGGTAGGGTAGAAAATGATAAAAAAATTTCAGCGAAATCGAAGGGGGTCGGGCCGAAACCTCGGTGATTTGGCATGGAATGCCCCTTATACACTTCCTTTCAATTATATCTGTATATTATTCATTTATGTTTATTGAATAATTTTTACGTTGGTCCCTTTCATTGTCGCCTGCATCGTCGCGGCACTTGAGCTCGTCCGTCAAGCGGATCGTCCACATCATCTACCAAGTGAAAATTAATTACGTAGAATAGTAAGGAACAGAAAATAAATTATCCTCCATTTCTTTTCGGTCACGAAGGTGTGATAACTTACTAGTGTCGACTGATAAATCGGTGTAGAATTTGTGATAGCGCCTTGGAATTAAAAGTGACCGACACAAACTCATTAGGTCGTTGTATTTTGCCTGGGGAATGAAGAGAGGCTCTTCATAAAGCTGATCCAATACGCGATTTTCAAATGAATTTTGAAGAACTATTTCTCGAAACGGTTCCCAGTATTCGTTCTTGATGAATATAGATCTAGAAATAAAGATATTGAAGTTTTCCCGTGAATTAATTGCGCACGTGCTCCAACATTGCTTCCTGATTCGAACATTGTGGAATTTGTCAGCATCTTCAAATTATCTTGCAATCGCGTGAAATTTGAGCAAGAACCGAAATAACAAATCAGATGTGGTTCTTTCGAGAAGTGACCCTGGCGTTTATTTTATCTCAATTTATAAATCATCAGTTGTGCCCGGTTCCTTTGATTGTAATTCGTAGTTGTTCAGCAGTCACATTATTAAACGAATATTTTATTTAGGGAAGAACGGGGGAATGGCGCACACCTAAGCAAAACTTGCAATAACTTGGAAAATCATAAACGGAAAAAAATTGTTGACATAGAATAGAGCATGGAATTTTATCTATATCAACTTCTATAAACGGTATTCAAATCTGTAACTAATTCTTAATGCTGATTTTACATTACTGAAAACTGAGATTGACCGTCATTGCCCGACCTGTCGGGTAATGACAATCAATGTAAGGTGCAATGACGGTCACAACGGGGTAATGGCAATCGCGAGAAAAAACTTGTAAAAATGGCTTGGTTTATGAGTATTTTTTATTGCTTTAATTATATTATGACTTAAAGTTAAACGTGATCACAAACAAAAACATTAGAGTATTCAAAATACTAAACAACCAATCAATTCGAAACAAGAATATATCATTCATCACTCCTGTATCCAAACAAGTTGACGGACTTAAAATTTAAACACGTAGATAAAACTCTGACTTAGATCTATAACTTAGGTAATGACTCGAATACAATACACGTAGATAAAACTCTGACTCAGATCTATAACTTAGGTAATGACTCGAATACAATCACAAAAAATGCAACCACAGAAGAAAGGAGTGGTGTCATTACGAATCACAGAATCAATCGATTCAAAACAAGAATATTTTATCATTCTCATAATAAATCAAGTAGATAAAGGACTTAAAATCAAATGACGTGGATTAAACTCTGGCTTGGATCTATTATGTACCTAATGACTCGAATACAATCACAGAAAATGCAAGCACAGAAGAAAGGAGTGGTGTAATTGCAAATTGTGGAACCAATCAATACAAAACAAAAATATTTTATCATTTCCATAATAAAACAATTCGTTGAAGGACTTGAAATCAAATTACGTGAATAAAACTGTGACTTAGATCTAATAATTACTTGTTTGTTGACCTGTTAATAATTATAAACGTAGTTGGCGTTTGGTTAACTTTTTAACGCAACTATCACATTTATACCCTTCTGGGGTATTGACACCGCTGCACTCAGCATGCACCCAATTACCACAGATCGTGCTCCTATACCAGAGTTCATTTTTTCCAAACTCTGCACACAGAACACACGATTCTTCCCCTGAACCTGCATTGTCATCAGTATCTTCAGGAATATTTTCCGGGACTGAACTTTCATCAGATGAATCTGAGGAATCTTGCTGCTTCTGTCTCTTAGGCTTGACAGCTGTTAGTTTCTTCTTCTTATGCCCGGTTTCACCAACGATGAATAACTCGCTATTCATTGAATAAAGTTATTCGATTGTTAAAATCTGATTTTTTTGTTTCACCAACATCGAATAGTGCTTATTCGTCGATTAAATCGTCGAATAAGTTAACTCGCCGAATTTCTCCAGATAACTCACTATTCGTCGAATAACGTATAATTCGTAAAACAAAAATCTGTTGACACGTATCAATAACTGCGAAATATTAGGATTGTGATGTTCGAAGTGATAAAAGTTGAGTGAATTAAGTTTTATCGTTGATACAGAAGCGGAAATGGATAATAGGTAAGTGATATACGAAAATTCAATTTTCATGATGATTCTGTATTATTACTTTTATGATTGTCAATACTTAACCAACAAATGCATCTTTCATAAATGAATAATAAAACAGCTTTTTAAATTTTTTTTTACAGAACCCAGCAAACACAATTTGCCGGACTATTGCTGATTCGGTAATGGAATGCCAACACTGAATTGCTGGGCCGTTGACGGAAAACCTTTACTGGTTAGGCGAAATAGTGTCACTATGGCCGGCAGCCGGGCCAATGAAGGCTTGCCAGTACTGTAGTGGCGGTCCGGTAGCGGCTATAGGTAACGTTTCAGCGCTTCTGAATTTACCTTGCCGTTACCGCACCATCAGTTCACCAGAAGCGGTAGTCTACCCTGCTGGAAAGGCCTCATGGATTATTATAGAAAACAAAAATTATTTTATAAGATTTTATGATCCACTGATATGCGTATGAGCATCAGAAAATTATCTCTCAAAAATCCTATGATATTTTATCAGTAGCCTGTCAACTGATAAAGTCTCATAAAAATATTAGTTTTTATTTTTTATGCGATTCTATGAAAAATTCCGTTAATTATGAATATTTATGAGATTTTATGGGAATTAGTAAATTCAACACTAAAGATTAGTCTTATAAGATTCTATAAGAAAAATTAAAAGAAAATAAGCTCATAAGAAGTTATCAATAAGTTATGAGAAGTCATGGGTAATACTTCATTTGAAATTTCTGAGAATATTTATGGGTATTTCCGTGGACAAATACACACCAAAATATAATTAAATTTATCATATTTTATAAGTTAACCATGCCCAAAACTTGCTATAAAATCTCATAAAATATTAATTTCATAAAACATTCTAATTATTATGAAACACATTAACTAAAAAATGGTTGGTTAATTCAAATTTTTTTTTAGCAACAAAGAAAATATTTTGAAATATTACATTTATAAGAATAAAAAGAGATTCAAAATGTTGATATTTGTTAGTCTGATTCATCGAATTAAAAAACAAAAAATTTAATCAATTTTTTTTAGAATTATATTACAATCTCTGTGTACGTTGCATCATTTTAAACACTCATACATTGCACCTGTATCATCTACAATAATTGACGATTGGTGACCGTAAACAGTCCAGCGTATAAACCCCTCAGCCTTGTGGTGTTTTTTTAGTGTCTCGCTTGCACTGCAGCGTCATCTTATAAGTGAAACATTGTTGCGTGCGCAAAAATGCCATAACGCGAGCGCTGAAGGCTTTTGTTGAGCAGGCTCACACAAGTTGCGGGCATTAGACAGAAGAGCGTCGCGGTTCTCTTCCAGTGTAGTGTATGAAGCTTCCCGCCTATGATCATCCACGTGTTGTGTGTTACGTGTTTATTAAATTTTCAAATATTGTTTATGATAAGATGTTTGCTTATATCAAAATTCTCGGCACAAATGAAACTAAAATTGTGAACGTAATTGAAATTCAAAAATTTAAAGCTGATGCTTTGCCGATATATATTTAACTAAAAATTAACGGTAATTATCCGTTAAATGAATAAGTTATATCAGTTTAATTTCATAGATGACAATAACTATTACTTGGGGGCCTGAAAAAAAAGTTATTATTTACTTCAGGTACTGATGACTAAAACATGAAAATTTAAAAATTCGAAAAAAAATAGATCCCATTATTACCCCATTATCAGACTAGACTTAAAAGTTGCGGAATGAGTGACAGTTTTTTCGAAAAAAATTTCAAGGAAATCGATCGATACGTGTTTTTTGGAAATCAACATTTTATGAAAAAAAATTGAAAATTTTGAAGAAATACGGTTTTGAAAAATGTTTCAATTTCATTTTCCAAAAGTGTGTTTAAAGAGAGAAATTTCAAAAAAAAAAAACTACCCAATCGGCCCATTTTTCGCAAAGTTATGGGTATTTTAAAAAAAAGTAACGTGTTTTTTGAAAAATCGACATCTCGGAAACGGCTCGCCGAAAAAACTTGAAAAAAATCAGGGAGGCCTCTCCCAACCAATACTATAACATCAAAAATTATGAAAAAAATCAGAGATGCAAAAGCCAAATGGTGTCCGAGTTCGCGTGGAATGCCCCATATGTATATGTCTCATTGTTAAAGTTTTTCGTCTGACCCGTCAATTGTTCCTTCCCGTTGTTTTCTTTCTTGTTTATCTTTTTGTTCTCTCTTTTTTCTCAGCCGCTTTCCCTATTTATATCCTTTCTCTTCTTCACCGATTATGATTTCCAACTTTTGTCCCTCTCCATCTATCTCGCTGTATCTCTCTGTCAGGTGTTCAAGCGTTTCCGGCTCTCCCGCAGAGTCGGCAGTTCCTCGCGTCTTTCTTTATCAAATATTTGCTTCTTGTTCATTGCCACACCTTACTTGCAATTATTGTTACCATGTCCCCTCTCCTCACTTCCTTACCTTTTAGGTATCTTGGTAATCCCACATCTTTTATTTCTCTGTATCTTTTTACGCTTCTTGAGTTCCATACCTTGCCCATTCTTTCTTGTTCTTGTACGTCTCTGTCTCTCGTCGTGGTACGTTTTTGTATGTTATCTTCTGTTTTCAAGATTCTTTCTATTTCTCTTTCACCCATTCCGCATCTCCAGAAGTATTCTCTCCTCGCTCCCGTCTCTTGTGAAATTGTCTTTGGCTTCCTCCTTTTTTCTTTCTTTTGTGCATGCTTTGAAGATGGGTCTTTTTTCTATTCTTGTTATCTTTTCTTCGAATCTTATCGCTTTTTTGCCGGTCCACATCATTTTCTAATAGTAAATGTTTCTAAGTTGCCAAGTTTAGTCACGGTCACGCGAGGGAGATGACCTTCTTCAAAACTACTCCCGATTTCCCTAGCTCATTATTTTTCTTCTCTCTCTACATCATTTTCTAATAGTAAATGTTGCTGAGTTTCCAAGTTTAGTCACGGTCACGCGAGGGAGATGACCTTCTTCAAAACTACTCCCGATTTCCCTAGCTCATTATTTTTCTTCTCTCTCTACATCATTTTCTAATAGTAAATGTTTCTAAGTTTAGTCACGGTCACGCGAGGGAGATGACTTTCTTTAAAACTACTTCCGATTTTCCTAGCATATTATTTTTTTTCTCTCTCTACTTCATTTTCTAATAGTAAATGTTTCTGAGTTTCCCAGTTTAGTCACGGTCACGCGAGGGAGATGACCTTCTTCAAAACTACTACCGATTTCCCTAGTTCATTATTTTTCTTCTCTCTCTACTTCATTTTCTAATAGTAAATGTTTCTAAGTTTAGTCACGGTCACGCGAGGGAGATGACTTTCTTCAAAACTACTCCCGATTCCCTAGCTCATTATTTTTCTTCTCTCTCTACATCATTTTCTAATAGTAAATGTTTCTGAGTTTCCAAGTTTAGTCACGGTCACGCGAGGGAGATGACCTTCTTCAAAACTACTCCCGATTTCCCTAGCTCGTTATTTTTCTTCTCTTTCTACATCTCTTTCTACATCATTTTCTAATAGTAAATGTTTCTAAGTTTAGTCACGGTCACGCGAGGGAGATGACTTTCTTCAAAACTACTCCCGATTTTCCTAGCTCATTATTTTTCTTCTCTCTCTACTTCATTTTCTATAGTTCACAGCTTTTCGTAGCTGACTGAACAACTCGTCGCAGTTTCACATCTCCTCGCCGAGATGAACGAGCTGACCGACTCGAATTCAAAAACTGTCGCAGTTTCGCATCTCCTCGCCGAGATGAACGAGCTGACCGACTCGAATTCGAAAACCGTCGCAGTTTCGCATTTCCTTACCGGGATGAACGAGCTGATCGACGTAAACAGGAGAGAAACATCTTGGAAGACATTGTCAATTAGCCTCCTCGTGGCGTCTTCTGGAAATGCTCGTGTTTACGCGAGTAGCTAATAATTGACGTTTACTGCAAATATAAGAAATTGAAAGAATGAAATAAAAAAAAAAAAAAATGTAAGAAATATGTAATTTGTGAGTATTTTGTTTGTTATCATATATTTTTGATTTGCATGATGCTTATCAAAATTTATTGGATATACCACAAATTAGTAGTTGTAAAAAAGATCAAGTCTATTGAGATTTGAAGGTCACTCAAGACCACTGTCGGTTTATATTAGAATTTTTTTTTGTTCAATTATTGAGCGACCATCTAACGTTAATATTTTTACTTGAAATTTCAGTATGTTTCTCTACAATCTACCTAGAAAAGATTGAATTAGTGAGCAAGTGAAGAATATAATGTCCCTGTTTTGACCGACTAAAGTTACTGTCAGACACATATGGATTTCGTATTTCAGTATTTTACATACCATTTCATGATTGTTCAAAACTTGGTTAACGGATCATATTCACAATCATATCAATAAATTAATGTGGAACAGAATATGCCATAATTTTTACCCCTCATTACATTTATCCAGTTTTTTTTAAAATCACAATTCCCACATTTGTTACTCCAAGTAAAATTGAGAAGAGCAGTCTTATACTGACCCCTCACGTGACACTTGCAATTTATAGGATTTCACAGGAAATACAATAAAAGACGAACAAAAGATTATGCGCTTGTATAAAGTTTATTTAAAAATTTATATAAAAATTCTTAACCACGCAGCTCTGGCTGCCCCGATCCCCGCTTCCACTACTTCCTGCTTTTCTCCTCCCAGCCCCGCTCTCGTCCCCCACCCCCTTCCGTTTTCCATCTCCTTTCTCATCACGTTTCTTGCCCCCTTCCCCCGCGCTTTTCCTGTCGGTCCAGTGGCTAGGACGCCGATTAGCCCAATTGCCGTACCTAGAACACATATTTCAACGATAGTTACTGCACTTTGAAAATACGAATTGAAAGAGAAACAAAAAACTATCACGAAATATATTTTATCTAGAATGATGGGGAACGAATTGTAGATTTCGAGTTTTCTATAGTTCCACTCACTTTTGGTATCGCTCCGCTTTCGTGAGCTTCCTGACCCCCTGCGCCTCCGCTTCTTGCGCTGCCTTCCTCCTGCCGGCCTAGAGGGTAAAATATTCTTAAATTTCGGTAGTTATCACATTTCGTAACCTATGTGCAGTATAAATTTACTGCCGAGAATATGATAAAGCCTGGGATCTGTATTTACGGCATAAGTAACAGATGATTACAGAAAGTAGAATTCAAATTTTGCTTTTGAATTCTCTGCAGAAATAATACTACTGAACTGAACTGAACCGCAATGACAATGTTCAATAGTAAATTCATTGCGAATATATATATTTTTATTATTACTATTATATATGGGCAAGTCCACCTGGGTGGACTGGCCCATATACAGTAGCCTCGCGCGATTTCCCGAATCTTCGATATCTGAATCAGAACTCCTTCAACCCGAACTTTCTATCGTTCAAACCGCGATTTCCTTCATCCAATCATTATACTTATTATTTGAACGATCGTGCTCAACTTTTTTATGTTTCGTCAAAAAGGGGTGCAACTTCATATGTGTCACAATCCAACTCGTCAAGTGTAGATACTACACGCAATACCGTCATTGCCGAAATTTTACTTTACATATCCGTAAAATGGAAATGAATGTTTATAAACAAAGATATATACCGAGAGATTAACGTGAAAGTTAACACTCAGTCACAGCCAACTCGGCACACTCCACATTTTTCGTATTTTTTTCGCAGGCTGGCCATCCGCTATTTTTTTTCTTTCCGTTTTTTCTTTCGATTCTTTCCGATGTTCATCAATTTGACTAGAAATTAAAAAGAATAGCGCATGGCCAGCCTGCGAAAAACAGCCGGAAAGCGTGGAGTGTGCCGAGTTGGCTGTGACTGAGTGTTAACTTTCACGTTAATCTCTCGGTATGTATTCTGTGATATGTCGGTTGTTTCTCACAATTTGACATTGTTTTATGTAATATCAGCGTATTATTATCCAAACTTTCGATTCGAACTAAACTCGGTACCAATTTGTTCGAATAATCGAGGTTCTGCTGTACGATCTTTGAATTCATGAGAACTGTGCGTTGTGTAAATTTTGCAGAATAAATGTGAGATACAATTAAATTACCTCGATTTTTTGTCTGAGGTCGACCTGTTTTTTTCTCTATTCTTTCCTTTCTGTTTCTGTGGTTTATCTTTCTTTTCTTTCTCTTTATCTATCTTTTGCCTCTCCGATTCCATTTCCCGCCGCAACTTCTCAACCCTCTTCAGTTCCTCGTCCACCTTCTTCATTTTCTCATCCACCTCCTTCCACTTCTTTGCCAACTTTGCTGCTTCTGCTGTCATTGTTCCTAATCCAAAAAGCATGGGGTCATGAAAATCATTACGGGTAGTGATGCTGTCAATAGGGTGTTTACGATACGGTTAGTGGTATGATAAACCACGTTCCTAAAACGAGAACAGCTAAGCGAGCTTTTCGTCATAGACTGTACTACTTACCGTGACGAATTTGCAGCGATGAATGATGAGCGAATCACCAGGCACGTGTGAGGCCCCAGTCATAGACCACCTACGTCATGCGCGGGCGACCGAGCGACGTGTCGCGCGAGACACATGCGTTGCGCGTCGGCCCTGCGGTCGGCGGAGCCGCGATCTTTCGTATGAAAGCAGCGATCGGCTTTCGAAAACCCTGACTTTTTTAGATTCGCTACAAATTCTCGATACTCGAAGTACCACGTATGAATCATTTTTTGACCTTTCTGGAAGTTATTGCAGTCCAAATTTACTTACATCAAGCTTTCCCCGAACCTTCGAAATAAGCCTGCGGGTTATGGGGACGTCGAGTGTTTACCATAGCACAGGCGGTAGCGTCGCTCTCTCTACGGCAGCGCAGCCAGAGGCGTGAGTTCGAATCCCTCCGTGTGACGATAATTTTTTTTTTCCGCTTCTCATCGTTATTTATACATACATATAGGGTAAGTCTGGTCGGAGCAGGACGATTCGGCGCGGCCGTTTCGGCGCGAGCCCTTTCGGCGCTGAGACGTTTCGGCGCGAGTCCTTTCGGCGCGAGCTGTTTTGGCGCGGGCCGTTTCGGCGCGAGCTGTTTTGGCGCAACCCCTTCGGTAGCTGGCCGTTTGAACGCATCCCTTTCGGCACGGGGACGCTTTGGCGCGATAAAAATTATTGTTCTCAACGAATCAAAACGAAAATCACAGGAGCTTGACTGACCGGTATAAACATAAAAAAATATGAAAAATAAACGTGATAACAATCCAGAAGGTGATTTTGGCACTCTACGGGTTAGAATAATTTAGGCTACCCCACTGATCCATGCACACACACACACACGTGGTACAACTAAGAAGGTGGCTGTGGCTTCAGAAGGGTTGGAATGGGTTAGGCTACCCCACTGATCTACACACACCACACGTGCTACAACTTAGAAGGTGGCTGTGGTTCTCGAAGGGTTAGAATGAGTTAGGCTACCCCACTGATCTACACACACACGCACACGTGCTACAACTTAGAAGGTGGCTATGGCTCTCGAAGGGTTAGAATGAGTTGGAATAAAACATCCTAAATTAATTCATAGTCGCCATCGCGCCGAAACGACCCGCGCCGAAAATCGCGGCGCCGAAAGGACTCGCGCCGAAACGGTTCGCGCCAAAACGGCTCGCGCCGAAACGTCTCTGCGCCGAAACGACTCGCGCCAAAACGGTCGCGCCGAATCGGTCGCGCCGAAACGGCCGCGCCGAAACGTACTGTACCCAAGTCTGGTAAAGTTGTGCCATCGGGATAGTTTATAACTTTGTATTTTATAAGTTTGCAATTACAAATTATATTGCTGTTGCATGAATATAATATTTTTGTAAATTATGCATTTTGTGTAAATATAAACATATCAATACTGAAAATTGTCATTCAACTTTTTGAAAGCGTGAGGGGAACTGTACCGGACTTACCCTAAATCAATGCAAGATTATCACGTATCATCTGGTTCGTTGATCAGAACAGAGTTGTGAAATTGTCAATGGAAATTATTTCCATTAACTCGTTGAATTTAATTTTTTAATGCAAATATTTTGCATTAAAAAATAAAATTTAATGGTAATGAAAATATTTTGCATTAAAAAATTAAATTCAACGGTTAATGAAAATTTTTTGCATTGAATAATTAAATTTAATGGTTGATGAAAAAATTTTCCATTAAAAAATTTAATTTAATGGGTAATGTAAATGAGGTATTTCACGCTGTTTCGAACAGTCGAAAAGTTGACCGATCCCAAAAAATTCATAATTTTGTCTTATTACACAAATATATCGGAAGAATTTCGCGTTACTAATGCCATAAGGTCGTCAGCGACACTATACGACCTTCTGGTTCTATTAAGACCAAAAGGTCGTATATTTTTTTTTCCTCGGATTCGTCATGAAATCAATGAAAACACAGAGATCTATTGGAATTCCCGAAAAAATTTTGGCGGATACGACCCTCGGGCTTTAGTTTTACGAAAAAATCACGAAAACTAAAGTCAGAAGGTCGTATCCACCATTTTTATTTTATTTTTTCTTGTAATCGTCTTGAAATTGATGGAAACGCGTATTTCCATTAAAATTCACGAAATTTTTTTTTTGGGCGGATATATCCGCCGGATATCGTAGAAAGAAAAAAAAAAATTTCGTGAATTTTGATGGAAATACGCGTTTCCATAAATTTCAAGACGATTGCAAGAAAAAAAAATGGCGGATACGACCTTCTGACTTTCATTTTCTCGATTTTTCGCTGAAAATAAAGCCAGAGGATCGTATGTGTTCGGCACATACGACCTTTTGCTTTCAATTTTCCAATTTTCCAATTTCAATTGATTCACACGTAATTTTTGATTCTAAAGCGAATTCAGAAAATGAAAAAATTATACGACCTAGCTTCTGGCACTAAAATAGCATTTTTGGCGTTTACGACCTTATGGCATTAGTAACGCGACTTATCTGAATTTTTGCAGAATTTTTGGATCACATTTTTTGAGTTTTTCCAAATTCTAATTTCTTTTTACGAACCTCCGTGTGTCAAAAGTATAGGATCGTACAAGAAAATTTATTAGACAAAAAAGTTGCAGTTTTGAATCAACTTTCTGAAAAAAATTTACTGTGAATTTGTCGAATCCCAAAAATACCATTTTTGATCAAAAATACACAAAAATACTTTCACTTTTGATTTGCTTCAAAAATTCACATAAAATACTTTCAAATGTTTATAGCAACTATATATATTTTTTAAGATGGTTGGCTCAATCGTTTGGAAGCTATGCTTTATTATTTCTTTTTTTTTCGAGAATTATAAAGAATCAAAGAATTAATAAAAGAATAGCTTCCAAACGATTGAGCCAACCATCTTAAAAGAAATGTATGGTTGCTGTCAACGTTTGAGAGTATTTTCTGTGAATTTTTGAAGCAAATCAAAAGTGACATATTGGTTGAAAAAAGTATTTTTGTGTATTTTCGATCAAAATTGGTATTTTTGAGAACGACAACTTCCCAAAAATTTTTTTCCAGAAAGTTGATTCAAAACTGCAACTTTTTGTCCTATAAATTTTCTTCTACAATGTTATACTTCTGACATACGGAGATTCGTAGAAAGAAATTGGAATTTGGAAAAACTCAAAAAATGTGATCCAAACATTCTGAAAAAATTCACATAAATTTTTTCGATATAGTTGTGTGATAAGACAAAATTATGATTTTTTTGCGATCGGTCAACTTTTCGACCGTTCGAAACGGCGTGGAATACCTCAAATATTCTCCATTAGCAAATTAAAATTCATGGTTGATGAAAATATTTTTCATTAAAACATTAAATTTAATGATTAATGGAAATATTTTCCATTAAAAAATTAAATTCAATGGTTAATGGAAATATTTTTCATTGAAACATTAAATTTAATGATTAATGGAAATATTTTCCATTAAAAAATTAAATTCAATGGTTAATGAAAATGTTAATGCATTAATAAATGAAAATGTTAATGCATTAATAAATTTAATGCATTATTTACAACTCTGGCTGTAACAAATGTCATGAAATGAGAATTATAGAAATCAACATGATCTATAATCTATATTGTGGATGGCCCCTTAGCGTTAACGAAATCGATGACGAAATGGAGGCATATCCCTACTTGTCAGCTACCTACGCGCGCAGCTCCGTCGCTATGGTAAGGCCGCGGGTCTGATCACCACACTGGGAGTATAGGGGTGCTGCGCGCGCATGTATCCTATAAGGGGGGTCTCAATATACAACGACGCAACGTCTTGCCGCTCTCATATCACGACTGTCAAACTTTACATTAGCAACGGCCTGCGAAGAACGCTATGCTAAGTTTAGCAGGAGAAGCGTTTAATATTTTAATATTTTCCAGCCACACGTACGCTTATGCTAATGAAGAAAAAATTTTCACAATCATATGATCTTGGTTCATTCACGTATTCCATTGGGGGCTAGAAAAATGTGATTTATATTAAAATTACAGGGCATTACGGTGTAGTTTTCCACTCATCATCAACACTTTATTAGTATTTTCAATCTCAACAAACTCAACTGTTTTTAAATAAATCGTGTATTAGGATAAACTTTCCTGGCCATTTCTGGCCGTACTTTTCTAGATAAAAATGTATGACAAAGAAACCCTTCGTATTTTGCTGACGGATAAAAAATATATAACTGTCAATGAAGACGGTAAAGTTTTTAGACCCTCTCATGAGGTTTTCCAACAAGTTGCTGATGCAATGCTTGATAAGGGTTCCACGATAAGCGCCAAACATGTTCATACCATCGTGAATAATAATCGTGGTGGAATTTATTACGCTATTTTGCGATCATTTTCTATAGGTAATGAAAAAGAATGAGCTGAATGTATCGGACGATCTCAGTTTCAATGTATCGGAACGTAGTACGACAGGTAAGACTCTTAACAGAAATTTCCAACTTGTTATACCTGCGACTGACCGGGCGAAAATTAAACCGAAATCTAAGATGAGCGCGAGAAGAAAGTATTATGTTCTTAAAGCTAACAAGTGGACGAGTATCTTTGCCAAAAAGATCTGGCTACAAACAAAAATTACTTGTGGGTTTGCCTTCAAACGGGCAAAAGTATACGTTGCAGACGATGCACACTGTTATACGAAGTTCGTGGCAAACTGCCACGCATGTGGAGCTCATCTAACAGAAACAGTTTTTAATAAACCTGGACCAAAAACCGATGTCATTTTCGAATGTCAGCTTACCGATATCTGTCCGGAAGTTATACACAAAAAAAACGAAACAGCTGAAAGGTTATTTGTGAGAAAAAATCGCAGGGGCACTAGTCGATGGAGTGAAGAGTGCTTCTGCATGGAGGATTGCTCGAGCGAATCAGCTAATGGAGGTTGGTGATTACATTCCACCGATTCTCTTTGATGGTAACGTTCTGCGGAAGGCGAAGCAGCAAGAATTGGAAAAAAGATTAGAAGTGTCAGGCACAGATCCGATTAGAAACTTATAAACAGCAAAATAGTACACGACATTGCAAAGCACAATACAAGTAATTATAGTAAGGATCCATTCTTTCGCATATATTGGACTAAAGAGCAGCAAGCTATGTACGCATCAGCTGAAAAATATGACCGTGGTTCCTCATTTGTCATTGACGCAACAGGGGGTGTTTGCAAAAAAATAAAACTTCCGGATGGTGGACAATCACAACATTTATTCCTATACCAATGCATTAGCGTGAGCAACACAGGAAACTTTCCAGTTTTTCAATGCATTTCAGTAGCTTAAGATGCAGCAACGATCACGTATTTTTTATTCTATGTTGCGAGAAAATAAACCCCACCACGCACAGTGGTTAGTGACTTCGGTCGTGCAATATTGATAGCTGTTGCAGGAGCATTTTGCGGAACTGATTTGACTTATCATCTACAATCATGTTATAGCATTGTTATTTCTAGTACAAGCGAAATACCACCAAAAATTTTCATTCGATTGGATGTCAGTCACCTCATGGCAATGGTGGCTAGATAGCCATCATTAAAAGGAAAACTTTCAAAGGTACGGCGATTCTATTTAAGATCCATTGGTCGGATCTATCAGATATATGGAATCGTTCGACCAGGTACAGGCACTCATAAGATCAGTGTTAGTGGTTGCATTGAGCCAAGGCATCGGAATTTCCGAGGATGATCAAATCTTATCGTCCGAAGTTCACCTCCGGAACGTCGCTGAGCACATTAGATAGATAGATAGATAGATAGATAGATAGATAGATAGATAGATAGATAGATAGATAGATAGATAGATAGATAGATAGATAGATAGATAGATAGATAGATAGATAGATAGATAGATAGATAGATAGATAGATAGATAGATAGATAGATAGATAGATAGATAGATAGATAGATAGATAGATAGATAGATAGATAGATAGATAGATAGATAGATAGATAGATAGATAGATAGATAGATAGATAGATAGATAGATAGATAGATAGATAGATAGATAGATAGATAGATAGATAGATAGATAGATAGATAGATAGATAGATAGATAGATAGATAGATAGATAGATAGATAGATAGATAGATAGATAGATAGATAGATAGATAGATAGATAGATAGATAGATAGATAGATAGATAGATAGATAGATAGATAGATAGATAGATAGATAGATAGATAGATAGATAGATAGATAGATAGATAGATAGATAGATAGATAGATAGATAGATAGATAGATAGATAGATAGATAGATAGATAGATAGATAGATAGATAGATAGATAGATAGATAGATAGATAGATAGATAGATAGATAGATAGATAGATAGATAGATAGATAGATAGATAGATAGATAGATAGATAGATAGATAGATAGATAGATAGATAGATAGATAGATAGATAGATAGATAGATAGATAGATAGATAGATAGATAGATAGATAGATAGATAGATAGATAGATAGATAGATAGATAGATAGATAGATAGATAGATAGATAGATAGATAGATAGATAGATAGATAGATAGATAGATAGATAGATAGATAGATAGATAGATAGATAGATAGATAGATAGATAGATAGATAGATAGATAGATAGATAGATAGATAGATAGATAGATAGATAGATAGATAGATAGATAGATAGATAGATAGATAGATAGATAGATAGATAGATAGATAGATAGATAGATAGATAGATAGATAGATAGATAGATAGATAGATAGATAGATAGATAGATAGATAGATAGATAGATAGATAGATAGATAGATAGATAGATAGATAGATAGATAGATAGATAGATAGATAGATAGATAGATAGATAGATAGATAGATAGATAGATAGATAGATAGATAGATAGATAGATAGATAGATAGATAGATAGATAGATAGATAGATAGATAGATAGATAGATAGATAGATAGATAGATAGATAGATAGATAGATAGATAGATAGATAGATAGATAGATAGATAGATAGATAGATAGATAGATAGATAGATAGATAGATAGATAGATAGATAGATAGATAGATAGATAGATAGATAGATAGATAGATAGATAGATAGATAGATAGATAGATAGATAGATAGATAGATAGATAGATAGATAGATAGATAGATAGATAGATAGATAGATAGATAGATAGATAGATAGATAGATAGATAGATAGATAGATAGATAGATAGATAGATAGATAGATAGATAGATAGATAGATAGATAGATAGATAGATAGATAGATAGATAGATAGATAGATAGATAGATAGATAGATAGATAGATAGATAGATAGATAGATAGATAGATAGATAGATAGATAGATAGATAGATAGATAGATAGATAGATAGATAGATAGATAGATAGATAGATAGATAGATAGATAGATAGATAGATAGATAGATAGATAGATAGATAGATAGATAGATAGATAGATAGATAGATAGATAGATAGATAGATAGATAGATAGATAGATAGATAGATAGATAGATAGATAGATAGATAGATAGATAGATAGATAGATAGATAGATAGATAGATAGATAGATAGATAGATAGATAGATAGATAGATAGATAGATAGATAGATAGATAGATAGATAGATAGATAGATAGATAGATAGATAGATAGATAGATAGATAGATAGATAGATAGATAGATAGATAGATAGATAGATAGATAGATAGATAGATAGATAGATAGATAGATAGATAGATAGATAGATAGATAGATAGATAGATAGATAGATAGATAGATAGATAGATAGATAGATAGATAGATAGATAGATAGATAGATAGATAGATAGATAGATAGATAGATAGATAGATAGATAGATAGATAGATAGATAGATAGATAGATAGATAGATAGATAGATAGATAGATAGATAGATAGATAGATAGATAGATAGATAGATAGATAGATAGATAGATAGATAGATAGATAGATAGATAGATAGATAGATAGATAGATAGATAGATAGATAGATAGATAGATAGATAGATAGATAGATAGATAGATAGATAGATAGATAGATAGATAGATAGATAGATAGATAGATAGATAGATAGATAGATAGATAGATAGATAGATAGATAGATAGATAGATAGATAGATAGATAGATAGATAGATAGATAGATAGATAGATAGATAGATAGATAGATAGATAGATAGATAGATAGATAGATAGATAGATAGATAGATAGATAGATAGATAGATAGATAGATAGATAGATAGATAGATAGATAGATAGATAGATAGATAGATAGATAGATAGATAGATAGATAGATAGATAGATAGATAGATAGATAGATAGATAGATAGATAGATAGATAGATAGATAGATAGATAGATAGATAGATAGATAGATAGATAGATAGATAGATAGATAGATAGATAGATAGATAGATAGATAGATAGATAGATAGATAGATAGATAGATAGATAGATAGATAGATAGATAGATAGATAGATAGATAGATAGATAGATAGATAGATAGATAGATAGATAGATAGATAGATAGATAGATAGATAGATAGATAGATAGATAGATAGATAGATAGATAGATAGATAGATAGATAGATAGATAGATAGATAGATAGATAGATAGATAGATAGATAGATAGATAGATAGATAGATAGATAGATAGATAGATAGATAGATAGATAGATAGATAGATAGATAGATAGATAGATAGATAGATAGATAGATAGATAGATAGATAGATAGATAGATAGATAGATAGATAGATAGATAGATAGATAGATAGATAGATAGATAGATAGATAGATAGATAGATAGATAGATAGATAGATAGATAGATAGATAGATAGATAGATAGATAGATAGATAGATAGATAGATAGATAGATAGATAGATAGATAGATAGATAGATAGATAGATAGATAGATAGATAGATAGATAGATAGATAGATAGATAGATAGATAGATAGATAGATAGATAGATAGATAGATAGATAGATAGATAGATAGATAGATAGATAGATAGATAGATAGATAGATAGATAGATAGATAGATAGATAGATAGATAGATAGATAGATAGATAGATAGATAGATAGATAGATAGATAGATAGATAGATAGATAGATAGATAGATAGATAGATAGATAGATAGATAGATAGATAGATAGATAGATAGATAGATAGATAGATAGATAGATAGATAGATAGATAGATAGATAGATAGATAGATAGATAGATAGATAGATAGATAGATAGATAGATAGATAGATAGATAGATAGATAGATAGATAGATCGTTTATTACATCAGGGACTGGGTCCCGTGGATGACGGAAAATAAAAAAGCTACAGGACATAGATAATACAGAAATATGAATAGAGAGTAAGGCTAAAGCTAGAAGCGAACATGATACAAAAAATTAACTAAAACTAGAGAACATAAAAGTAAAACAGAGATTATGGCAGGAAGGAATAGACCAAAGCAAGAACAGAATAACATCTAAAAAGATACAGGAAAAAGAAAAATGAAAAGAAAAAAAAGAATCAGGTGAGATAAAGCTAAGATACAGGTTACGCTTAGAAACTACCGACTTAACACGACTTAAAATACCTAAGATAAAACAGAGAAAGAGAAACATTTATAATAGAAGGCAGAGATGGTCGCAATGTGCACAGATGGCCTAGGATAAGGTACAGAAGGGAGAGATATAAGAGAGCTGAGAACAAACAACAAGACCAAACCAAAAAGCAAACCAGAAGGCCATCTAAGCACATGGAGACGTACAGGAGAACTTATTAGTAAGAGTAAAAGCTAAACACGCCAAATAGGAAAATAAAGTAAGTGAAGTAAGAAGAAGTAAAGTAAAATATAGAAATTAAGATAGCAATAAAAAATAAAACTAAAAAGTAGAGAAGGTAAGAAACAAGGAAGTAAAGACGCGTAAAATAGGCTGAAACAAGAGGACGAGTTAGGCAAGAGCAGGGGACTCCGCAGAACGTAGAAGGTGGGAGTAAAACCGTGATTTGAAGCAGGGCAGAGAAGGAGCAGATCGGATATCAGGCGGAAGAGCATTTCAAAGATAACAAACGGCGACAGAGAAGGCTTTACGGAAAGAAAAGGTGCGACACGGCGGAATATAAAGCTCACGCTCAGACGCACGAGTAGTGCGACGAGCGAGATCGGCTTTAAACGTAAAAATCGAGCGAAGGTAACGAGGTTCAGAAGTAGAGAGCAGAGTATATAGCAGACAGCCCATGAACTATCGCTTGCGGTCGCTAACGGTAAGCCACCCAAGACGCCGACGATACGGGGTGATGTGCTCATCCCTCCTTAGATCGAAAACAAAACGAATGCAAGCATTGATAGCTTGCTGGAGCTTAGTAGTTAAAACCCCGGGCAGGTCACAGAGGACAACACAGCAGTAATCAAGTACCGGGAACACGAGCGCAGTGATGAGCCATTTTCTAAGGGAGAAAGAGAGAAGCTCCTTGCAAGCTTTCAGCTGATGCAAGGTTGCAAAGATACGATTGCAGATGGAGAGTACCTGCGCATTCCAAGTCAGCGTTTGATTAAACATGACACCGAGGCTACGAAACGAGTCGACGTAGGGAATAGCGTGAGATCCAGACATGATAGGCGGAATGTCAGCATAGTCGAGCCGGCGAATATACGGAGAGCTACCAATGACAGCCGCACAGGTTGTGGTGAGGTTGAGACGTAAAAGATTGTCAGAGGACCATTGGCTAATAGCGGAAACATCTTCGGACACAAGCTGGAGACCAGCAGCTAGGTTGTGCGGAGAGCAATGATAATAGATTTGTAGGTCATCCGCGTATAGCATATAGCGACAGTGAGTTATTGCTGACGGAAGATCCTTGACAAAGATAGAGAAAAGCAGGGGACCGAGTACGGAACCCTGGGGGACCCCTGAAGTAACCGTCAGACTGGAAGAAACGGTACCGTTGGGGCCAAGGACTGACTGACTCCTGCCACAAAGATAGGAGTCGAACCAACGCAAGGCCGAACCAGAAAGATAGAAGTTTTTGAGTTTGCGGAGTAGACGGCGATGGTCGACTAGATCAAAAGCTTTGCTGAAGTCAAAGAGCACAACAATTGTAACAAGTCCCTTGTCTACCCCAGCCCTAATATTATCCGAGATTCTGATGAGCGCAGTATGAGTGCTGAAACCAGCACGGAAGCCAGACTGGAAGGGGTCTAGTTGATTAGAGGACGCAAGAAAGCTAGAGAGTTGCGCGAAAACCAACTTCTCCAAGAGCTTGGATAAGCAGCAAAGAATAGAAATGGGCCTATAGTCACCAGGAGATTTCGGGAGTTTAACCTTAGCAAGTGGCCGGACGAGAGAATGCTTCCAGGCAGCTGGGAAGACAGCATAGGTGAGAGAGGCGTTGAAAACGCACACGAGTATTGAGAGTAAAACCGGAATACCTGAGTGAACGTAGTCAATACAAATGTCGTCAACCCCCTTAGACTTTTTGCGGAGCTTGGTGAGATGGTTAAGGAGAAGATCCGGGGTAATGTAAGCAAAGTGAAACTTACTGCAGTCAAACGGTACGTCAAAGAAGTCTGCTGTCGCAATAGGCGGTGGAGAAGAGGGACTAGGCATTCGAACGGATAGGAAGGCCTGATTCAGCTCGTCCGGGGTAAAGTAAGGATCCAAGGAATTGTCAGAAGATCTGCACAGACCGAGACGACGGAATACAGACCAGACATATCGAGCATCACGCAGTGTCGAGAACAGATTTGAGTAATACTCGGTCTTAGCTGAACGAACGAGGGCCTGGGTTCGATTGCGTGCTGCTTTATAGTCGAGGTAGTGGGACCGAAGTTGCGAACGCTTATGACGTGCGAATAGTGCGTCCCGGTCAGTCATGCAGCGTCTGATGTGCGCCGTAAGCCAGGGAGCTGGTGGGCGTTTTATAATACGAGTACGCACAGGAGCGGTAGAGTCGACAACACTCATTAATCGATCAGTGAGTGCAGCCACTTGCTCTCCCACGGTTGAGGTCTCGGAAAAGGCAACAGACCAGTCAGCGCGCTCCAGACCACCAAGAAAAGTAGCCGAATCAATGTTTCTGAAGTCGCGGTATGAGGTGATTTTTCGGGCGGGTCGAGGGGCCCTCAAGGCATAGGTGACGAAGATGAGATCATGCCCAGACAGAAAAGGAGCACGGGATTGCCCATGCGCAAGAACCTTAGAGCACTGGTCAACAGCAAATATATCCAGCCAGGTATCAGAGGTTTCAGTATGATGTGTGGGATCAAGATTCGCGGCAGAGAATCGCCGCCAAGTACTCTTCGGCGAGCGCCAGCTGAGAATCATTTACGCTGGCCAACTTTTCATACCTGTAAACATTGCGTCATATTTTCGGAACCAGCTTATATTTCGGGCTGAAATTTATAGGGCTAATTGTCCGAGTCTGAATGAGTTTCCGAAAAAATTTGGGACCAAATCGATCGAGCATTTCCGAAGTTATAGACATCTAAATTTGACGAAATTTTACAATCTTCTTCTTCTTCTTCTTCTTCTTCTTCTTCTTCTCCGCAAAATTTTTCGCAGACGTTTTCTGTGAACACCGATATCTGTCGAACCGATGCACCGATCGACTTGCAATTTGAAAGGGAGATTCTCTCTATCGATATCTCGCTCCCTATTGATTTTGGCTAAAATTCGATGACGTAATCAAAAGATATACTCCAATCAATATGCGAAGTGCATTACATATATCTATAGATATAATACCTATATATATCTATATACCATCTACTATAATAACTATGTATAGGTATACCATCTACTATAATAACTATGTATATAATGTATATGTATACATGCCGTGCAGCGTCGCAGCCCCGATCGGGGGGTTCGAGGGGCAGAGCCCTCTGAGTATATATATATATATATATATATATATATATATATATATATATATATATATATATATATATATATATATATATATATATATATATATATATATATATATATATATATATATATATATATATATATATATATATATATATATATATATATATATATATATATATATATATATATATATATATATATATATATATATATATATACACATATATATATATATATATATATATATATATATATATATATATATATATATATATATATACATATATATATATATATATATATATATATATATATATATATATATATATATATATATATATATATATATATACCTATGGATTAGGTACTATCATGTTGACAAATCTTAATATATTTGTATAACAAAACTCCCTTGCCTCGAGGCTTTTTTTGCTCCATATTATAATATTTTCGCTATATTTTCAAATTAAAGTACTGGATCTCATCGAAGATGGATTACTCGTGTTTTGAATGCAATTTTATGTCGTCAGATATTTCAATTTTATGTAAACACTTGCGAAACAAACATTTGTTATTTGAAGGTTCAAAATTGAATCTGCAATGTGGCTTTCTTGATTGCCCAGCTAGTTATAAAACTTATTCGGGATTTCGGAAACACCTTTTAAAATGCCAGTGTAATACAAGAGATTCTGATCCTTCAGCTTGTTCTGTCGAAAAATCTGAAGCACATAATTGTACTGAAAAAGTTAACGATACAGAGAATGACCCAGAAAACTATGTAGCAGCTTCTGAAGATTGTCAAATCAACCCTCATTCAAATACTTCTGATAAAACGAATGAAAATCCTAGCGATGATCTTGTAGCAAAATATATTTTAAAATTGTATTCTCTAGGTTTGCCTGATACAACCATAGATACGATTATAAAATGTACTTCAGAATTAGTATTACCACTTTTTGAATCTCTGTTAGAGGAAAACAACCGTGATGATAATAAATTCATGTTACACCATTTGAAAAGTTTAATGGAAAATCAAATGACAAAATATAAGAGAAACAAGACATTCCGAGATGAAATGGTACATCCAGTTAAAAAAGCTCATGGGATCAGAATCGATCAAGTTTACGATGCTACTCTTGATAAATACCTACAAACACCTATAACTTGTACATTTTCATACATACCTCTTTTAGAGACACTTCAATTTCTCTTACAAAATGAGTTCGTTCGACAATACTTATTACAGAACTTCATTATCAATCGTGAAGCCTATACACATTTTGTTGATGGCAAGCTTTATCAAGAATCTCGTTTCTTCATTGACAACCCGAAAGCTATTCAAATTCAAATTTACTATGACGAATTCGAAGTTTGTAATCCGCTGGGCAGCAAGGCAGGGAATCATAAAATAGGAGCATTCTATTTCGTAATCAACAACTTTCCTGTACATTGGAATTCTTATTTGGAAAATATTAACTTACTAGCGTTGTGTCATAATGTCGATGTCAAACAATTTGGCATAAGTCCTGTTTTAGATGTGATAGTACGTGATCTCAAGGTATTAGAAACTGAAGGCATTTTTATTGAAGGTTCAAATATTGCTGTTAGGGGTTCTTTGGTTTCATTGAGCCATGACAATTTGGGTGGCGCTACCTTGTTGGGCATGGTAGAATCGTTCCAGGCAAATAATTTTTGCAGAATATGTCTCATGGCAAAATCTGACTGTAAAAAAACTTCTATTCAAATCGATGAATTGCTGAGAACTAGTGAGCATTTCGAAGAACATTCCAACATGATACTTGCTGACAGTAGTTTAAATAATGTATTCGGAATTAAAAACAAAACCGTCCTCAACGAACTCACTTACTTCAATACAGGACAAAACTACACTGTAGATATTGCGCATGACTTTTTGGAAGGGATATGTCAACTCGAAATAAAAAAATTTATAATCTTTCTAGTCGAAAGTAAAATATCTTCCCTTGACGATATAAATAAACGGGTTCTTGCATTTGATTACGGTTTGGAAAATAATAGCAATAAACCAAGTCCAATAAATATTTATAAACCTGGATCCTTAATAGGACAAAGAGCAGCACAAACACATTGTCTCCTCATATTCTTACCATTAATTCTAAGAGATATAATAGAAAAACTTGACAGCGTGCAGATTTTGAAATGGAATGTTCTATTATTGCTCATAAAAATCGTTAAAATAACTTTTTCTACAAAAATTACCCACGCCATGATAATAGAACTTGAGTTCTTAATCAAAAAACATCATGATGAATATATGAATGCATTTGATACTACATTAACCCCCAAACATCATTTTATAACACATTATCCAATGATAATTAAAAAAATGGGGCCACCAAAATCATATTGGACACTACGATTCGAAAGCAAGCATCGCTATTTTAAAGATTTAGCTAATAAATTAAAAAATTTCAAGGATATATGTCATACTTTGGCTTTTCGTAATCAACAAAATGTCTTGTATCAGCGGGGAAATTTAGAAATTTTACAACCGACTCCAAAACTAAAACATTTTCAAAAAATCTTACTGCGAAACAGTACTCATTGCTCTTTGATTGCAAGTACCCTGAACATTCCACCAGACTCACATGTCACTTTTGGAAAACGAGTTTCATTCCGTGGTGCGAATTTGATTTTGAATACATTTGTATGCATGCGGCATTCGAATAATTCACCAGTATTTGGTAAAATTCTAATGTTTTTTTATGTAAATTCTCTGGTGTATGCGATATGTCAGACATATGACACCTTGAGTATATCTGATGAATATTTGGGCTATTCCGTGAAAGAAGTAGATGATGTTATTATAGCGGAAATTTCTAGCTTGCTATATGCCAAGTCGTTGCGATCTCATATTGTTGCTAATACTGAAGTGATTGTCACCGAGTATTTTATATAAGTATATATGTTAAGCCGTACGGTACGCTGTGATACAAGTACCTGGAGTTACCGAGTATTTTATATAAGTATAAGTTAGTTCGTACAGTACGCTGTGATACAAGTACTCGAAGTTTCTTTCTATTTAGAATGTAAAACTTGAAAACTTTAATATAACGAATTTTAATATTACTATTTTTCCTATTTAGAGTGTAACACTTAATTGAAAACTTTAATTTAACAAACATTGATGCAACTATTTTTTTCCATGAAGAGTGTTCAACTTGAAAACGCTAATGTAAGGAACATTCATTTTACTTTTCTTCCTATTTAGGGTGTGAACTTGACAAATTTTATGCAATGAACATTGATTTTACTATTTTTTCTTTCTTTTATGAACAGTGTGAAACATTAATGTAATGGATATTCATTTAACTATTTTTGAATAAAATATTTCAAAACAAACATTTTAATTAATGTGTATCCCATACCCCCACATCCAATTCCTGGCATATTGTGCGAAACGTTAACTCAAATTGAATGTCATAAAGTGACTTTTAATATTATGTAGTAATAACTGATTTGATAAGTCCAAGTAACATATTTTTAAAGTTGAAATCAACACTAAATTAAGGTTGATGAATGACAGTTCATAATACGTTTTGAGTTATTAGTACATTCATCATAAGTTAGCTTCAACATTTGAGATGTGTATACTTCACTTCCGTTGAGCGTTGAATTAACATATAATTTTATTAATCTCAGTATTCAAATATATTCTTAATTACTTCATGGTGGTGTTGAAACAACTCTTTGAAAATGTCGTTATTATATTAATCGTGTGTTATATTTGTGTTAAATCCCTAACATAATTCATTTGTTAACTCTCAACATTACTTGCTTGTGTCAAGATGACATAAATTTTAGAGTGGACCTCCTGGGACTTTAGAAAAATGTTAAAATTAACACATTTTTTCCAACAGTGTATATCTTGTATAGAGTCGGCATCAATGTCACCCCTCTATATTCCTCTACATTTTTCCCATTTCCACTCTTTACTATCGGTACGATCCACCCTTCTTTCCATACCTCAGGCCACCCTTCTCCTTTCCATACCCTGTTGCATACTTTCTCCACCCACCTCTCTACCTCCTCTCCTCCGTACCTCCACACCTCATTCTCTATGTTATCTCCTCCCGGGGATTTTCCATCTTTCAGCTTCGCTACCGCCCTTCTCACCTCTTCTCTTCTTACTTCCCCTTCTGTGTCCTCCCCCCTTTCTACATCCCTCTCTCTACCCTCTGGCCTCTCCTCTATTCCGCCTAGCAGCTTCATGAAGTAATCTTTCCGTTCCTGCTTCCCTATTACTCCACTCATTTTTTTTCTCCTTACTCTTTCCCGATTCATTACATCCCATACTTTTCCCTCTGTGTTTGCCTCCTCTGCTTGTCTCACAAACCTTTCGTTTTCTTCTTGTTTCTTTCTCTCGCATAGCTTATTGTATTCACATTTTGTTTTCCTATATCTCTCTACGTCCGCTCTCCCCTTTCTCCATTCTCTTAGCGCTGCCCTGACCTCCCCTTTCTTTTCCTTGGCCTCTTCATCCCACCACCCCTTTTTTCTCTTTCTCTCTCCCCCTTCCCTGCTCGCTTCCATTTCTATTACCCTTCTGAATTCTTCAGTTCTCTCTGCTATTGTTTCGTTTATGTCTCCTTCTTCTCCCCCCCATCTTATCCCTGTTCTAAATCTTTCCCTTCCTAGCCTTGACCAGTCTCCTTTCGCCGCTCTCTGCTCATTCTTTTCCTTCACCTTTTCCCATGCCTCTGATTCTACCTCTAATATTATTGGGTGATGATCAGAATCTATCCTATCTCCTATCTCTAATCCTCTTATTCTTTCCCTCATCTCGTTATCTCCTATTGCATAATCTATCACCGTCTCCCCTCTACCTCCTACATATGTTATTTCCCCTTCTTCGTCGCCCTTTGTATTACCGTTCAATATTGACCATCCCATCTCTTCTAGCCCTTCTATTAATTTCCTTCCCTCGCCATTTACCTTCTTGTCCTTTGACCTTCTTCTTCTTTCTTCTTTACTGTGTTCCCCCCAGTATCCCCCTCCTCCTTCTCCTGTTCTCGCATTAAAGTCTCCTCCCACTATAATCTTCCTCCCCTGCCCTTCTCCCTCTACATATTCTTTTATCTTTTCCATCTTTCTTTCTATATCTTTTCTGACGTATACTCCTATTATCGTCCATCTTTCCCCTCGAATTTTTACCTTTCCTGTGATCCACCCCTCTTCTTGTCGGCCTTCCTGCTCCTTTGTCTCCTCTGCTAACTCTTTTCTTATTCCTATTGCCATCCCTCCGCTCGCCCTTCCCTTCCTGCATTCTTTTCTCGCATGCTGCGCTTCAGATACATATCCCTTAGGTAGTTTGTATGCCAATCTATCCCAACCTTTTTTATCTAACCACGTCTCGCTCAACGTTATTACGTCCCACTTTTGTATACCTGTCCAGAATTCCTCATCTTTTTTCGCCAGCCCAGCTACGTTCCAAAACGCTACTTTCCAACTCTCCTTCTCTTTTCTTTCTATTCGCTTCCTTGCCCCCTCCCTGTCCCCCTGCCTCTTCCCCTGTTTAAATCTCCTCCACTCCCCCTTGCTCTGCCTCTACCCCTTCCTCTCACTACCCTTGACCATTGTCCTTGTCTTTCTTCTTCCTCTCACTACCCTTGACCATTGTCCTTGTCTTTCTTCTTCCTCTCCCCCCTCTTGTTTCCCCCCCCCCCCCCGTTCCTTCTCTTTGTTCTGACTTTTCCACCCCCTCTTCTCTTCTACTTCTTTCCCTTTCTACCCCTTTTTCGTCGACTAGCTTTTCTCCTATCTCGTCCCATCTCCATCTTTTCCCATTTATCCATATTTTTTCGTAGCCTGTTCTTACGTTTTTTCCCTTTCTCTCTTCCTCGACTGCTATTTCTCTAATTCTCCACTTCATCTTTCTTTCCTTCCATGTTAGGTCGTCTTCTATTCTCTCCTCCCTTCCCCATAGTTTTCTCTTGTTTTCCATGACCATTCTTTTTTGCTCGTTACCACCTAGCTTTACTAGAATCATTTCTCCTAGTCTGCCTCCTTTCCCCCTTATTCCTCTCACTCCTCCTACTTCTACCTCTACTCCTATTTCTCTTAGCAGCTTCTCTGCTACGTCTTTTTCTTTTCCCCTTTCCACCCTTACACCTTTTATCAGGATATTACTCCTTCTCGCCTCTCTTTCCTTTCTCTCTAACGCGAGTTCCACTTCTTTTATATGGTACGAATGGGTATATTATTATAACCATTTATAAAAATTAAATATCAGAATAATATCCTGAACAGGAGCACGATTTTAATAAGTTAAGAGCTTGCGGTTTTGCAATACAGCTTAATTAGATTTATTGCTCGAGCTTCGTAATTGTCGAATTGATAATCACGTCGAGTCTCAGTTCATCTGCAAAGATATACGAATCGACACACTTCAGCATTGATTTCAAAATAAGTATATCTACCAATATCACTTTGATTATTATAGGTCTGTCGGAGAGAGATTTGATTTGGCAAAATCATCGCTGAATCACTGTTTTCAACGGGTGATCAATGCATTGAATGTAATCGCTAATAATATAATCACGTGGCCGACTGGGAAAGTAGCTGTCGCAACTAGCGAACAATTTCGTCGTCTCGCTCAATTGCCAAATGTGATTGGTGCAATTGATGGTACGCACGTTGAAATCAAAGCACTAAAGGTTAGATGACATGATCTCAAAATGATTTTTGGTATTTATTAACATGGAGTAAGCATTATTATAGCGTAGTATTTATTCTCGTTACAGGTTGATGCTCAATTTTATATAACGAGGAAGAAAAGGTTTGCAATCACTTTACAAGCAGTCTGCGATGCAAGACTCCGCTTTACTGATTGCTTTGCTGGCTTCGCTGGATGTGTCGGCGACCTAAGAATATTTAGAAATTCTGATTTATGGATGGAAGTTAGGCGTGACGAAGCTGCTTTTTTTACAGATGAAGAGTATATCATTGGCGACAAGGCTTATCCCGTACTCTCATGGTGTATACCGCCATATCTAGACCTTGGAAACATGACGCCGGTATAACATGTCAATACTCAGATGCATTCAAAATATTATTGTAAAATAAGTCAATCAATCAATTAATTCATTCGAAATATAATTTTTTTTAATCAGATTCAGATAAATTTCAATCAAATACATGCTCGAACAAGGCAAGTGATCGAACGGGCTTTTGCACTCCTGAAGGGTCGATTCAGAAGACTTAAATATTTGGATATGAATCGCGATGACCAGATACCGTACGTCATTTTGGCTTGTTGTGTTTTGCATAACATTTGCCTCGATGATGGTGATGAAGACATGCAAGACTTCATAGCAGAAGGACACAGACAGACAGCCAATCTGTGTAATATTGTCCATTTCGTAAACGACTATCGTGAAGACGGTCTGGTGAAGCGAAACAACATTGCAGCAACTCTTATGGCAGAAAGGTATAGTGCTACAGATTCCACAATCCCTTACCAACTACGATATGATGAAACTAGCGCACTGCCGACATATTTCACAAGTTAATTTTAACAGCTTTTTATGGTGAAATTCGAAAAAGCCAACAAACACCAGATGGAAAGACCACCACCAATTGCTATCTGCGCCTACCTAGAATGACCGTCATCGCGGTACTTTTTTATTTTTCATTTTGATATACAAAGCCGTTAAACACATCACAAATCGTTGCGTAACGGTTTTCATTTTTAATTAAATTCATTCATTGCGACGTGTTCGATCGTAACGCGTCTTGCGAGTTCAAATAAAAATTACTTGAGCATCAACATCATATATGAGCCATTCCACCACATCCTTTACGCAAATCCGGCCTCCAAATTTTTTATGTGTCTTTCACATTATTTAGCTGTCAATAAAGAGATTTCTCGAGTATGAAAGATCTCTGACTTCAGTGAATAGGGGTTTTTCGTAATTATCAGATTTTGCTTCGAAATTTTCCATTCTAATTAAACGGTTCAAAAAATACCTTGAAAAAAAATTCAAAATGTGGTGTTTGATCGGAAATTTTCTGAATATTTCGAAAATGACGATCATTTTTTTTCACTTGTCATTTTCAGCGCGAAATTCAAAAAATAAGACTTAAAATATCAATTCCAACATGGTCTCCATCGTTTTTTGAAAATCGGTTTTTTTTTTTATGAAAATTCAGGAAATTTCCGATGAAAATCATGTCTAAGAAATTTCCGCACGTTATATTCTGGACCAAGAATAAATGAAGAAATGCACGAATAATGAGAAAAACCCCGAAAATTTTATTTAAACCGTAACTTTGACTTGGATGTAAACGAGCGTAAAATTTTTAGACATGATTTTCATCCGAAATTTTCTGAATTTTTAGAAAACAAAATCGGATTTACGATGGAGAACATGGTGAAATTTCCATTTTAAGTCTTATTTATTGAATTTCGCGCCGAAAATGACAAGTGAAAAAAAAAATGATCATCATTTTCGAACAATTCAGAAAATTCCAGATCAAACATCATTTTTAAAATGTTTTTTTAAGGCATTTTTTGAACCGGTTAATTAGAATGAAAAATTTCTAAGCAAAGTCTTATTATTACGAAAACCCCTATTAATTAAAGTCAGAGATCTTTCATACTCGAGAAATCTCTTAGTTGACACCTAAATAATGTGAAAGAAACATAAAAAATTTAGAGGCCGGATTTGCGTACAGGATTTGGTGGAATGGCTCATATATATACAATTTACGAGCGGCATCTCTAAGCGTAGTGACGTCATTGCGGACGAATCCCACACCACATATTGAAATGGCTTTCAAATAATTGAACGAGTATCCAAAGAAGTTTGATAATAACGACCGACAGGTCAATTGTTATTAAAAAATGAGCATCAAAGAAGAAAGCGTCCTTTGAACGCGTCCAATACGCACGAAGCAGTCAAACGTAAGTATACTATATCCGCAATATATTTTGTATTACGTTGAATAATAACAGTTGTAATCGATTTAATGTTTAAAAGTTGTGATAGAAGGAGTTAAAATGGATTGAATGTTTGAAAGTTGTGACAGAAGGGGAAAACGTGGTGAAGTGCATTTTTTTTTTTTTTTTTTTAATAAAATATACATTTATTGTGGAAAAACATTTCCTGCAGATCAAATTTCCCTTATTTTTTTGTTGCGTCACATGCGTAATTTCGGTTAGATTTCTGAATCGATTGACTGTAATTATTGATTTTTTTTTTTTTTTGTTAAATGCATTTAATAAAAAAAAAAGAATGAATTTTTTTGCATCTATTGATATAGGCGTATACCTTTTGCATTTTCATTTCTACTCATGTACATACGTGCTCACTGTATTATTTCATTATAAAAAAAAATACAGTCCCACTCTGCCACAATTTTTTTTTCTTTTAATTTATTTAGAGTAAATAATAATGAAAAAAAAAAAATTAATAAATTTTCGGTGTATATTGATAGGTGTATAAGATTTCTGAATCGATTGACTAATTATTGTTTTTTTTTTTTTTTTTTTGTTAAATATGCATTTAATAAAAAAAAAAAAAAAAAACGCTGAATTTTTTTGCATCTATTGATATAGGCGTATACCTTTGGCATTTTCATTTTTACTCATGTACAAACGTGCTTATTATATTATTTCATTATTAAAAAAATAATAATTTCCCACTCTGCCACAGTGTCCCACTTTGCCCGGGGAATCCCTGCTAATATTATTAATTATGTACCAAAATATTTATGGGCAATAAAATACAATAAAATATCAAAATCAATTCACTTTTGGAGCCTAGCTTTTATAATACCTGACATGTTACAGCTTACACACTCACTCCATACTGCAGAATATACGGCTGAAAATCATGGCCAATCAAAATAACGAAATTGTGCTGCATAAGGGCGTACACATATTACTCAAGGATCCAAGTGGAGTCCCAATTTCGGACGGTGGGCCGATCCGAACATTCACTGTCTGGAACCGTGCAGGTTCGAATTTTCAGATAAGAACTTATATTTAATAAATTTTTCATATATGTATGTATGTATATACGATACACGTATTTCCAGTACCTAACGTTTACTTCAGGGACCAACCCTGATCACTACGCGTGCTCTCGTCGCAAATAACGAGGACCGCTCCTCACACTATTCGTTATGCCCCTGAATGTATATATATGTATGTATATACGATATAGGTATTCCCAGTACCTAACGCTTACTTCCAGGACCAACACTGATCACTACGCGTGCTCTCGTCGCAAAGAACGAGGACCGGTCCTCACACTATTCGTTATGCCCCTGAATTTATATATGTATGTATATACGATACAGGTACTCCCAGTACCTAACGTTTACTTCAGGGACCAACCCTGATCACTACGCGTGCTCTCGTCGCAGAGGAGGATCGGTCCTCACACTATTCGTTATGCCCCTGAATGTGTATATATGTATGTATATACGATACAGGTATTCCCAGTACCTAACGTTTACTTCAAGGACCAACACTGATCACTACGCGTGCTCTCGTCGCAAAGAACGAGGACCGGTCCTCACACTATTCGTTACGCCCCTGAATGTATATATGTATGTATATACGATATAGGTATTCCCAGTACCTAACGTTTACTTCAGGGACCAACCCTGATCACTACGCGTGCTCTCGTCGCAGAGGAGGACCGGTCCTCACACTATTCGTTATGCCCCTGAATGTGTATATGTATGTATATACGATACAGGTATTCCCAGTAACTAACGTTTACTTCAAGGACCAACCCTGATCACTATACGCGTGCTCTCGTCGCAAAGAACGAGGACCGGTCCTCAAACCATGGGTTGCGCCCCCGAACGTGTATACATATATACCAAATATATGAGGTATTCTCTGCCAAGTGAGACAGGCTCGGTTCCTCATCCAGTTCAATTTTTTTGATTATTATTTGTAGTGACTCTATCGTTCGTGTGCTTTACATTCATACAAGCGAATTTAACAGACCAGACGAACTCAAATTTTAATGCAATAATCAATTTTAATACTAAAGTCTTTTTTGAACTGTTGAGATTCCCACTCAATGCGAGCAGCGTAATCTACAGAAGACAGAAAAAAAAAACTGAAAAGGAACATTCTAAATTTTTATCAAGTAAAAATTCCTTCGGCCCGGGTTCGAACCGGGACTTTCGCATCTGTACTGCGACGCCTTATCCAATTCGACCACCGAAGGACCGAAAGAATCTTTACTTGAAATTTGTGTGATTCTAAGTGTTGACATTTTTTCATTGTCTCAATGTCGATGTGTTTATTTGTAGTGACTCTATCCAGTGGCGTAGCTAGGTGTTCGGCGCTCTGGAGCAGATTTGTCGAAGCGCCCCCTGGATCTGGGGTGTTTCGTGCTTCGCAAGATAAAAATATAAGGAATGGACAATACATACAGACATATAATACGGACACGAATAAAAATATAGTCTTTATTAATTATGGAACGAATATCACATATTTCGGAGGAAAACTTTTAGTATTTACCTAATTGCAAACGTAAATATTCTAGTTCAACAACAATATTACACTGAGTTTTTTTTTGGTTTAAATGCAGTTAAGAGTAATTTGCAAGTACGTCGACTACCAATTTCAAAACTTACATTTTCGAGCTTTGATTGTCGCGAATTGGTTGATCAAATCGTCCAAATCAAGTTTTTTCGCTCTCTGACGCTCGATGGAGATTGTTGCAAGTGAACTTAATAGTCCGGGAGGTAGCGTCAAATTTTCATGGGTGATTTTACTGAGAATATCCATCCTTTCATACCTCAGTTTTCTCTCTAAAAGTGAGGAAACAATATGTTAGCTGACGCGACTCCGTGGCTTAAGATTGTGGGAGGCTGCGCATCTCGTAGGGAAAATAACGATTCTTGGAGTATTTTACTGAAGGTCATAATTTGCAGATAGCTATATGATTAAATTATAATCGTGAAAAAGCATGTTAGCTGCATAATTTCTGTGATTGAACTTGTTAGCTGCGCGTATGAATATGTAGGAAAAATTTTGAAAATCGGACCATTTTACCGAGGCTGAAAATTATACACTAAATAGTAATCAGTTTGAAAATAATAAAAAATCATGTTAGCTGATGCTCAGGTTTGATTAAACCTGTTAGCTGCGCTTCCTTAGTCAGTGCGCGCTTGGACCATTACTGTGAGCGCTGCTCCGATTCACTCCAGTATTAATTCATCCCAAATTATTTTCACCAACCTTTTTTTTATTTTATATAATGAGGATAAATGCACTATAAATCTACACTAGATTGATAAAAATCAGTCGATTCCTGACTATAATCTATGTTTTTTAAAAGAATAATATGTCGTAATCTCATTCTTTGGAAATTTCGGAGTTCCTCAAAGGTCAGCTACCTGGATCCTTCTCTACACAACGTTCGAAAAACATCTGCTGTATCCAAACATCTGTCCACTCCGAAATTGAAGCGCTTCTAACCGCTTTATATAACACTATAGCAGTGCCTAGTGTAGCTTGTTACTGTTCGGATGTTGTGATTCACGATGCCAGTTTGTATATTCTGTTCGAAAAAAAGTCAACCACTAACTGAACTCAGTGAAATTACTCTAAATAAGTGCAAAAGTGTATTGTTAATACGGAAGCAAAACCATCTAGCATCAAGTGATGTACTATTGCCGGAAAAAGTTGGAGAAAATCATGCGTTTCATCGAAATTGTTACCAAAGATTTTGTGCTCTTCCACCAAAACACAGACAGTCTCAATCAAAATCGAATGCTGATGAAACAGAAACTTGTGACTTGAGAGCTGAAGTATCAACGACAAATGAACCGAGGTAATTACAGTCATAAGAAGAGTATTTATCGTTTCCGTATTTTTCATAGATTATTGCATTATTTTTCAAATAATAGGTACGTTTTATTGGCGTGATCATAAATACATATATGAATATATAAATATTGTTTTGCTCTGTAAACTCCAGATTTCCCAGCTATTTTTCATCAAATGCTGTTTGGAGTATTGTAGTTTTAAATTCAGTAAGACTGTTGTAGTTGTTAACATTACTTTCTAAAATTCATTTACGAATGTAGCTGCATATTTATGACTCAGCTGACAGTGTACTAGAATGGAGATTTAAATTTTCGTTTCAATATATTACATAATCGAGGCGCCGCGCTGTCTAGCCTGTTCGATATATATTATCTTAGTTATGTATGTGTGCGCTCTCCCGCCCGTCAACATCACACGACAATTTAACGCAGATAAATACACCAGGATTTTTCGCTTGCGCGTTGACCTTCGTATTTGTAGATGTACATGATATTAGTGTTTGACAATTATTTTTTGCTTGACCAGTATTAGTATCGCTGGAGTATAGATGTATTTGAATAGGGGAAACGTAAATAGAGTATCATAATCATAGCAATTTAATTTGGTAAAAATTGCGTAAGACAACAAAATTAATGGAGAGAACACCATTTTTTTTTATTTAGTGCAATCGATAAATTTTGTTTTTATTTGATTCCATCCTTTGAGTTTCCAATGTAGTAGAATTAATTCTGTTTTAAAAGTCAATATAATCTACTAATCAAAATGGATGTTTTCATAGAAAGATTCTCTCTGTACTCTTAAATTTTTCCAATCACAGCTGCAATATATATTTATAGTTCGGTAATAAATGGATTTTTCAAGATTAATTTCATTATAATGTTGTTCTTTCAAATGAAAATCTAGAAATTATAAATTGTTAATGCTTGACAATTTTATAATGTTTTCAGTTCTAGTCAAAGCTCGGTTACTCAGGAAAAAATCGTCGATGAAATGGAAGTAGCGCAATCTGAGAGAGAGAAAGATGACGATGAATCAATTTCAAGCGATGACTTGACATCACAGATTACAGATGATAAAAGTAATGAATCACAACGATGTATGTGCATTATTTGTACGAAAGCTAGAAAGAGAATCAAGGGGCGGGATCAACCTTTGTCTGTATGTCAAAAAGATACCATAAGGACTTTGAAATCTTACGCGATAGATAGTGAAAACACTGACTTGCTGGACAGATTGTCAACACAGGAAGCTCTGAATAAGGCGATATATTATCACCCACACTGCAAAAGATCCCTTCACAACCAGGTAATCAGCAAGGATAATGAGCGAAGTGAGAAATCCGAGTGGCATAAGAATAGGAATACTCATAAAAGTGCTTTCAATGTTGTTGCTGAATACGTTGAAGAAAACGTTATAAGACTGGGACAGTGTTATTTTTTAACGTTTTTGAAAACAATGTACGTCGATCATGTTAAAACAAAGCTGCCAAATTATGTAGGTGTAATTGAAATTCGTGATCTGGAGGAAAGGTTATTAGCATTGTTTCCCAGGAAAATAGCAATTGTTTCGTTGGAGAAAAAAAAAGTAATCAAGCCATTTAGTGGAGTTTTATTGAAGAGTAGTCTCGATAATATCGAGAAAAGAGATATTCTCAATAGAGCAGCGATGATCTTACGATCGGAAATCACCAAGATAGAGAAAAAATCATTACCTGATAGAGTAACAGCGACAAATTTGATATCGGGAGAATGCACTGTTCCAGATATAATTAGAGATTTTTATTCGACGTTGATATCTACAAGCGCTCGAAGAAGAATTAGTGAAATGAAGCAACGACTTGCCAATTCGTTTTCCGAAGATCTGATCTATGCAGTATCAAATGGAACATTGAAGACATCAAAGCACATAACGTTAGGAATGACTATGAAAAGTTTAACAAATAGTAAACAAGTGATTAATATACTTAATAGACTTGGACATTGCTGCAGCTATACAGTGCTTGAAGAGTTAGAAACGGAGGCTACGTTGTCTTCAATGTCTCAATCAGATATTTGCCCGGAGGATATCGTACGTCTTCCGAATTTACAAACGGGGCTTGCGTTCAATAATTTTGATCGTCATGTGGATACAAGTACTGGCAAAGATACGCTACATGACACAGTTGGAATAATATTTCAAAATTTAACTGATGTTTCACAACTGGAGGAAAATTCTGACACTACAAATACGCAAAGTTCCGATATTGAACAGAGTCTACCTGCAGGGCCATCGAGGAAAAGACAACGGTCATTAGATGCTGTCACTTTTGAATTAGCTCCGTATAATAAAAAACCGAAGTACAAAGAAAAGTTGTTGGATCTTCATAGTAATCTGCGAGCAAATGATGATGATATTGTTCCAGCATTGAGAAATCTGTTTCATACTTGGATGATGTGCCATCAATCAAAATTGCCTGGTACACCAGCATGGGTTGGTTTTAACAGTTTGATACACAAAGATACGAGCGTTCAACAGAAAGTATCGTACTTAACAACAATAAATTCTTCACCGACAAATAATGCTGTTGTTCTTGAAACAATGCATCAAGCTTTGAAAACGGCGGTGGAGTGTCATATGGATTATATAGAAGTAACATACGATTTAGCGATTGCCAAAATCGCTCTTCAAATTCAAAGTATGGAGAAACCGAAATTCGATAGATTATTTATTCATGTTGGAACTTTTCATGTGATGATGGCTTTCTTCAAAGCTGTAGGGAAATTTATAGATGGATGTGGGATAACTAACATTATGGTGAATAGCGAAATATTAGCAAGTGGTTCAGTTAATACTTTCCTTACCGGAAAACATTTCAATCGCTGCAAAAAACTACATCCTTTATTATCACTAGCCCTACAAATTCTCCACTTCGAAAACTTTTTAGCTATTTGTGAAATCGAAATTAACGATGACTTGAAGAGTTATTTGGTAGATTTTACGAAAACTCAATCGGTTAATCCGAAAATTGAAAATAGAAGAATAATACAGATTCTTGATGAATACAAAGATTACAGGACCAAAACACTACTTGGAGAACATGGAAAAACTGCACAGTTTTATATGATGTATGTCGAATACATCGATTATTATCTGATATTGAATTATGGTATTCGACTAGGCAATTTTGAAATTCTCAAATACGTACTACCTTTAATCGGGAGTATGTTTTTCTGTTTTAATCAGCAAAACTATTCTCGATACACTGTACTCTACCATGAAAAACTTATAAAAGTGGAACAAACACACCCTGGCTTGGAACTACAGCTGGAAAAAGGATCTTTTGGTGTCAAAAGAACTCCTAAACCATTTTCGCGACAACCAATCGATCTAACACTCGAACAAACAATAAACGCTGACGCTGCAAATAAGTTAACTGGTATAAGTTACTTGACAAATACGATCTCAGCTCGGCAGCGTTGGTGTAAGAGTCACAGTATAAGATCTTCTATTATTAGCCACGTGATGGATAGAGCAGGTCTGCGAAAAAATCAAGATGTGACAGCTGACCTTGAAATCAGCAGAATAAAAAAACATTCAGCAAAACTACAAAATCTCATGACACACATCAAACAGAACATCAATCCGTTCTCCGATGATCTTGACAAAAATTCACTCTATAATATTTCGACAGGTCAATCAGTTAATGAAAGAATAGAGAAATTTTTGCTTAATGCAACTAATTTAGGACAACAGCAGCGAGATAAGTTCATTGAAGAATGTTGTAGAGATGAAAGTAGGTTTGAAAATCCTATAAAGAAAAATTCAATCCTCACGTTCGTTGATGCTGTGGCTAAGAAGAAAATAGCAATGCATGGAAAAGTTATTGAGATAAAAATGCAGCGTAATCTATTCGGGAAATTGCTCAGACTATCCTTAGAGAAAAATTTGGATTTAAATTCGGTGTTGTCATATCCGTTGACACCAATACCGCTATCTTTGTGCCATGTAGACGGTGCAATATGTAAGACGGACAAATCTGTGCTGTTCAAAGTTTTGGAGAATGAGATAAAAGATGAATTGGTATCCGACACGTGTGAGGTATGTGACATCATGATTTTCGATGGATTCTTTGTAATTCATCAAATGAAAGATCTACCTCTGACGTTTGGAAGTATCTCCAAACAAATATTGAAAGCATTTACAGCGAGCAATGCATCTGAAATAGTGATCGTCTTTGATCGCTATTTCACACCGTCAATCAAAGATAGCGAACATGTATTGAGAGGACGGATACATGGGAATAAGTTTGATATAAGAGGACCAGAGCAAAAACGTCCTTCAAATTTTTCAAATGAATTGAAAAACATATATTTCAAAGATGCTCTCGTGAAATTTCTCTGCGATGATTGGTCACAAGACTACATGGCTGCTTTTATCGGTAACAAAAATATATTCGTGAATTACGAGTCCTGTCTGAAATTCACTGTATCTGACAACAAAGTTATAAAAACTATAGAAGAGGAGCTTTCGTGCCCATTGCAGGAAGAGGCTGATACTAAGATCATATATCATATATGCCAGATAGATCTAGATAGAAAGGTTACAGTGAGATGTTCAGACACGGATATATTGATTATATTGCTTGGAAATATGCATGCTTTGAAGGGAAACTTGCATATTCAGTTTCTAGTGGGGACTGGTAATAATCGCAGATACGTTGATGTCACGAAGCTGTATGAAACTTTAGGAGAAAGCTTGTGCAAAGCTCTTCCAGCTTTTCATGCTCTGACTGGGTGTGATTTCAATCCAGCTTTTTATAGAAAAGGAAAGAAAAAGCCGCTTCATTTGCTGAGAAAATCGCCAAAGTATATTTCAGCGCTGATGAACTTATCACAGCTATCTGTCGAGGATTTAGAAGATTACGATTTTTCTGAGGTTGAAGAATTTGTTTGCCGGATATATGGACATAATAAGATCAATGATATAAATGTTTCCCGTGCTGCAACATTCATGAAAGCATACAAATTTAATGATAAAGATGAGGTATTGAAATTGGATCAGAATTTTGAAGGGTCGATGCTTCCTCCATGTAAGTCCGAGCTAAGGCAGCAAATTCTACGAACTTCTTACATCGCTCAACTTTGGAGCAACGCCCACCTGAGCATACCGACACTATCATCTCCAAAAGAATTCGGATGGAAAGAAGAAGATAACAAATACAATTTCATTTGGTTTGAAGGAGATCAATTGCCTCGGATCGATGAAATTGCCACTGAAATAACAGGTATTGTTTCAAATTGTCCGTTATGCTATTAAATACAAATTGAAAATTTATAATAATGTTTATTTTTAGACACACTGGAAGATTCCGTAAATGATGACCAACAGGAAGCAGAGAAACATCCTGACATCGATGAACTGTCAGATAGCAGCTCTGAAGAGGATGACGGAAACGATTCCGACTCCGATTGATGAATCATAAGAAAATAATTAATTTAAATTAATCGATATACATTTATGATGTGTTCATATAAATGTATATATGATATATATTTTTGCAGCTTTTATACATTAAAAAATTCTAAATTTGAAGTTTTTACATTTTATTTTGAGTATAGCAATCCAAAATATCAATAATACCATAACCGTAAATCGATTGATTTTTATCAATCTATAATTCAATTTTTTTCATCGTTCTGATGTTGATATATAATATATTTATTCTTATCATGAATTACAATAAAAAAGGATGTTGAAAATGAATTAATATTGAAGTGAATCGGAGCAGCGCTCACAGTAATGGTCCAAGCGCGCACTGACTAAGGAAGCGCAGCTAACAGGTTTAATCAAACCTGAGCATCAGCTAACATGATTTTTTATTATTTTCAAACTGATTACTATTCAGTATATAATTTTCAGCCTCGGTAAAATGGTCCGATTTTCAAAATTTTTCCTACATATTCATACGCGCAGCTAACTAGTTAAATCACAGAAATTATGCAGCTAACATGCTTTTTCACGATTATAATTTAATCATATAGCTAACTGCAAATTATGACCTTCAGTAAAATACTCCGAGAATCGTTATTTTCCCTACGAGATGCGCAGCCTCCCACAATCTTAAGTCACGGATCTGGTCCAGCTAACATGGATATTTTGGCTCAAAAGTATAACAAAAGCCTTCACTAAAAAATTCATCCTCGGTAAAATGGTCCGGTGAAATTTGACGCTACCTCCCGGACTATAATCGATTCTGTGACATTGAATTTCGTAGATAAGTTTTGATCAGTTTCAGTTTCGAAAAACTCCGTTCAGCTGATGCAACCGTAACTGGTAGAGTTAGAAATATCAAACATGCTGCGATAACATCAGGAAAACTACTTGAAGCTTGAGTCTTAATCAAAAGCAATTCCGCGACTTCACGCACTGTCGTGATCTTGGACAGTGAATCAGAGAAACAGATTTTCAAGCGCTGCAATTGAGGTCCGATATTCGATGAGATATCTTCCGGATATGCCTCAACGAGTACGGCGGCTTTGTTCATAATATCCTGGTCCGACGATCGTAGAACAACAGACGGGTACAAGCAACTGAAGAACGCAGATATTTCGTTCAGGGCCTTGAAGCGTATTCGCAATTGTGAAATCACAATGTCCAAATTGCGATTGAACACTTCATATTGAAATCGTTTTTCAGGGTCTTCTAAGCGTTCATCTGATTGAAGTTCATCAAACATCCTGCGCGTACGACGAACTCGCTTTTCTGGAAAGCTTGGAATAATCTTCCAGTCTTCAGCTAGCTTCACCGAATCATTCCTCAGTGTGTGCCAATTATTTCTCAAGCTTGAGAACTCTTCGATCAATGACGAAAGCATCTCGACCGGTTTTTGGATGTCTTCTTGTTTTGATTGGAGCAATTTCGATATGACATCAACTGATCCTAAGATTTTATTTTGGAGAACGATCAAAATCACTGTAGTAAACTCGCCAAAATATTTTGCCAGTGCTGCAGCTTGCACTTTTTCGTCCGCATTTTTGCCACTGAGCGACAAATATGTCAAGATTTTCATAACATCGAAGTAACGGCTGCGAAGAGAATCTATCGCTTGAATTCGAGATGACCATCTAGTCGGGCAGACTTTCTTCAAAGTTTGTTTCATAGGCCCATCCATCAGTATCGCCCATCGTGTAATTGCACTGAAAAAGACGTACAGCTTTTCCAAGTTGTCGAAAAAATTTCGGACCTCTTGGATGCCTCGAACTGCGTCGTTAATCACAAGGTTCAAGCTATGGGCACAGCAGTGAATGTATCGAGCGGCAGGATTTCTTCGTTTCAGACGTGCTTGAAGTCCGGTGTATACTCCGCTCATATTGGCAGCTCCGTCATACCCTTGACCCCTCAATTTCGATAAATTGGTGAGATTTTCAATGACTTCCACCACAGTGTTCTCCAGGTCACTCGAAGCCTGGCTCTTTACTTCAATAAATCCGACGAAAGATTCTTTTACTTCGAGTTCTATTGGCTTGCCCATATCATTTTTTCTGCATATCACATACCGGAATACGGTGCTAAGCTGGTCAATTTTTGATATATCCTGTGTTGTATCGGTGATGATGGAAACAAATGTAGCATCTATTATTTCGGTCTTGATTTGGTAGATTATTTTACTGGCAAGAAGCTCTAGTATCTCGTTTTGAATATCTGGACTGAGGTAATTTAGGGAACCCTTCGGACGTTTCAAAAGTTCCTTCAAAACCGGATCGTAGTGCGCCAAAAGATGTATGATTTCTAAAAAGTTTCCTTTGGCCGTCGTTTGGTCGTCTCGTAATCTGTGAGCACGAAATGGAAGGTCGTTCGTAGCTAGAGTGAGAGTCACGTCAAAGATACGTCGTAGTACCGAACGCCAATAATTAGTTGCATCGTTCAATTGATTCGTCTGTTGAGCATCAATCGTTTTATCAGCCTCCCAGCGATCGTATACCTCGCATGATATTGTATGTTGTTGGGATGTTTCGTGTCTCTCAACATTACGAGCTAAGTGAGCCCAATCAGAGGTACCTTTTACAAGACACTGATTTGATGTCGATGAATCAAATAACCAGCACGGTTGGCAATAGCACATGTTCAGCTTTGTCGAATAGCTTAACCAGTGTCGGTTTATTTCCACGGGTAGCTTCTCACTTTTTGTTTTCCTAACATAATGACTGGTATCGAAACCCCTTCCGCGGTTTCGTCCCTCTTTATCCACTGGAAATGGCCCTTTTGGCTGACACGGGCCGATGTGAATGATGCGGCGCTTTTGTTCTGGTGTAAGAATTCCCGTGAAATCTGCCCGATCTGAAATCTGAATTATCAACGGATTCGGCGCTGCCGCAGACGAAGGGACTGTGATGAGATTATCCGATAGTCCTTGATCCTCGGGTGCTGGAGTTACAGAAGGTAACTCCAGCATGGATTCATTGTCAGCAACACTTGAACTTGATGAATCTTCGTTATTGACACTTGCCGGAGTAGTGGTAACTTTCGTGAAAAAATTTGACATTTTTGGCACTTTCTTCAATAATTCCTGTTCAGCTTCGCGTTTTTCACTCGTTCGTTTTCGATTTTCTGCGCCACTTGCCTTTTTCTTACGCCAGTTTGATTCGGACATTGTGATGTAGATTCTAATCTATGATATCAGTTTCTACACTCCGGGACTCACTACAAGGGGGTTCCCCGACGCGTTTCGACGTGGCGCCATCTGTTACTTAGGTTGTTTCGTTATAGTCGAGATTCGAGGATTCGCCGCCCGATGGAGCCAGAATCGACCGTAACTGTTCTGGCCGACAGCCAAGTTTTTCGATTTTACATAGTAGATTATTTTTTAAAGGCGCCGTAAAGCGGCGTTCATTGAGGCGATAAATACGAGTTTCGATGTATGTGGCACGAAAAAATCAGTGCATAATTAAAAAAAAAAAAAAAAATTGGACAGCGCGGCGCCCCCCTGGGGCTAGCGCCTGGAGCAGGTTGCTCCCTTCGCTCCCCGTAGCTACGCCACTGACTCTATCGTTCGTGTGCTTTACATTCATACAAGCGAATTTAACAGACCAGACGAACTCAAATTTTAATGCAATAATCAATTTTAATACTAAAGTCTTTTTTGAACTGTTGAGATTCCCACTCAATGCGAGCAGCGTAATCTACAGAAGACAGAAAAAAAAACTGAAAAGGAACATTCTAAAATTTTATCAAGTAAAAATTCCTTCGGCCCGGGTTCGAACCGGGACTTTTTTTGATTATTCTTTTAATTTTGTTCTTTTTTTTCAATTTTTCTGCATTCCAACACAAACATTTCAAGCTCTACCCCAGCGTGGGCAGATTTGTATTTCTATGTCGATTTAATGAAATTTCCTTTCAATTTTATACACATTTTTCTCATTTTGTAACAATTTTATTTTTTCTCTTTCAGAACGGGGAAGTAATCGGTTGAATCAATCCTTCTAGTTTCAATTCTTTGAAATAAAAAGTGGAAACAAAAATAAATGAAAAAAATCAGACAAATGTATATAATATTGAAAGAAAAAATGAAAAAAAAAAAAAAAATGGACAAAACTGCCCACGCTGGGGTATAGCTTGGAATGTTTTTGTTGGAATGCATGAAAAATAAAACAAAAATTGAATCAAATCAATCATACATATTCGACAAAAATCGACTTTTAGAACTTTCAACATCTAAATACTGGTGAAAAATGCGCTATGAAATTTCGCCTCTATATTATTCGAAAAGTCCATTTTCTGACGAACATTTTCATATATTTGTTTTTTCGATGGAGCCGTGTAATAATCGATTGAATGTTAGATTAGCTGAAAAAATTGAGAATTCATAGCTCAAAAAGTATTTGAACTAAAAATTTGAAATTATTCACTCAAGTTCCTATCAATGTGCTGATGATAAAAAAGAAAGAAATATCAAAATAATTAAACTTGGAGAGGAACTGAGCCTTTTTTATTTGGCAGAGAATAGCTCATATAATTCCGGTATTTAATGTATACTTTTAGGACCAACTCTGATCACTAGATACCTTTGCTCGTGTCGCAATGAACCAGGATCGGTCCTTGTGCTATCACTGTTACGCGCCTAAATGCATGAGGAATTAGTAATCATTTGTTTTTAAGAACTGGCCAATCTCATACAAATATGGTATGCTTTTTTCCGTTTTCTTCGAGAAATTGAAAAACAGAAAAAAAAAAAAAATAAACAAGTTATACAAGAATCACTAATTTTGAAACGGAGATTGACACGGTTATGAAAATACAGTTATAAGGTTTTGCACCTACTTTTTCAGTTTCCATTTAACGATAGAATTTGTCACAACTTTAAGTTGTAATTGGACGACCACCCTAATATACATAAATCATCACTACGTAATGTATATTTTGCGGGCAGTTTTATCGGTCCGCGATGTGAGCATTAGACATATATATTACGCGGTCTGAAACTAAGCATTGTGTATATGAACAAGCTCAATGTCTAGTGTATTGTTTGAGGACCGTCGGTAAAACAGACCTTCAAATTTATATAATGTTTTGTTCGGCGGCTGGGCGTCAAAGTATATGTTATATTTATATTGGCACAAGAAACTGTATTACTGGTTAAGTGTCCTCAAAGTAGGCGTTGAACACTAAGAAGTTGATCACGTCGTCAATAATGAGTATATAACGAGTATATGAATAATAAACACTTTCTGATTCATTTTTGAATGATTTCAAGCAAAAAAAAAATCGGCCCTGGAACGATGCTTTGTACATATATATATATATATATATATATATATATATATATATATATATATATATATATATATATATATATACAGGGTTAGTCAGTTCAAACTCCGAGAATGGGAGGAGCTTGGTTGATGAATTAGGCTATGTGGGATTCGGATGAGGGGCCCTACCCCTCAGCCAATCCGGCGAATATTTGGTATTTACGTCGAGGAGTCATGTTGTTATCGACGTACGAATTCAAGTCTACGTACTGGTAAACAGTGGGAATAAGAAATAAATTCACGATATAACAAGTAATAATACTGACCAGCTTATTCAATACTATAAACTATGATACTACTCTATGCGTAAACATGACTCTCACATGCTAAGACAAACCTCATTGTTTACATTTCGTGATGTCGACTTTCTTTGTTGTCATATCTTCATTATTGTTTCTTATTAACAGCGGTTACCTACGTGTAGACTTCGAATCTCACAATCAATTTGATATCAACACTCATGACTCCTCGACGTAAATACCAAATATTCGCCGGATTGGCTGAGGGGTAGGGCCTAATTCATCAACCAAGCTCCTCCCATTCTCGGAGTTTGAACTGACTAACCCTGTATATATATATACCGAGAGATTAACGTGAAAGTTAACACTCAGTCACAGCCAACTCGGCACACTCCACGTTTTCCGGCTGTTTTTCGCAGGCTGGCCATGCGCTATTCTTTTTAATTTCTAGTCAAATTGATGAACATCGGAAAGAATCGAAAGAAAAAACGGAAAGAAAAAAAGTAGCGGATGGCCAGCCTGCGAAAAAAATACGAAAAACGTGGAGTGTGCCGAGTTGGCTGTGACTGAGTGTTAACTTTCACGTTAATCTCTCGGTATATATATATATATATATACACTCCTAACAAAAATTAGCGGGCCACCCAATTTTTGCTTCGAAAAATGTTCGATTTCAAAGTCTCGTAATTCGATAAAAAATTGGCTTAGCGAATCGTTCGTAGAAGCATTTCAAAGCTTGAAGCTTTATCTTTCAGATGCTTACTTTTGATTGCATTTATGTTTTTTTTGTCTTGAGTTATGGTTCCTTGAACCATCTCGTGTCAAATTTGTGTATCGATGTTCCAACTTCGAAACAACGCACGGGGTCGAACAGGATCGGAATTTTAATTTCAAGATAGTCATTTTGAAGCTTGGAATGTCCACTTCAAAAGCCTTTCTTTGAACTTGGTCTACGATTTTTTTTCATGGAGTTATGCGTTGCTGAAGCAAAAATGGTCTTTCAATTTTTGATCGCATCCCCTGGGCGAACGAGTTCTTGTATCGAGGTTCCCAAACATGGCTTTTGAAGCTCAAATCTTCATCTTTCTGAAACCTCATTGCAATTTTTATTCGGTGACGTTTTTAAGCCATGATCACCATCCAAACGAGACCCTCCGAACCGTGAAATGGAAATTCGAACTTTGACCTCAGGTAGGACACGCAAAAATAGCGACACAGGTGGCCCAAGATTACAACTTCAACTTTAAAGTGTTTTCTTCAAAACCATATCTTGGAATTTGCTCTACGATTTTTTTTCGTAAAGTTATTCGATTCTTAACACATATGGACGATTGAAACAGTACCTCCGGCATTAGCATTACTTAAAGTGTACCGCGTGGAGGTTGCCTGGTAGGATTTACACCTCGTGTGTAAGTGTGTGTGAGTTTGTGTGCGTACCAGAGATCAGGACCCCATGGTTCGTCACTACCACGGTATTTTGTGACTCCAAACCCTCTCTGGTACGTGTGTAAGTGTGAGTGTATTTGTGTGTGTGCGCGTATGTGAACCGACTTGCGGGTGATCTAAAGATGTTTGATGCAGATCACAATTAATAAGGCGTGTTTGCACCCCTTTGTTTAATCACTTCACGGCATCTTTCCGTCATATTGATGCAGCTCTGAATAAGATACTGCGGTATCCCATGCCAAATTTCGCGCAACGCCTGGCCCAGCTCAAGTAAATTTGCCGGTTGTACACGGCATTGTCTCAACCTTCGTCCAACCATATCCCACACGTGTTCGATTAGATTTAAATCGGGACTCATAGCCGGGTGGTCAAGGTGGTCAAATACAGCCCTTAAAATTGTATTGTACTGAAATTCACGAATACGGGGGTGACTCTGTAATGGTCTGGGGTGCAATTTCCATGCATGGTCGTACCGATCTCGTGATTATTCCACCACTTCAAGTAATGCTAATGCCGGTGGTACTGTTTCAATCGTCCGTATGTGTTAAAAGTCGAATAACTTTACGAAAAAAAATCGTAGAGCAAATTCCAAGATATGGTTTTGAAGAAAACACTTTAAAGTTGAAGTTTTAACCTTGGGCCACCTGTGCCGCTATTTTTGCGTGTGCTACCTGAGGTCAAAGTCCGAATTTCCATTTCACGGTTCGGAGGGTCTCGTTTGGATGGTGATCATGGCTTAAAAACGTCACCGAATAAAAATTGCAATGAGGTTTCAGAAAGATGAAGATTTGAGCTTCAAAAGCCATGTTTGGGAACCTCGATACGAGAACTCGTTCGCCCAGGGGATGCGATCAAAAATTGAAACACCATTTTTGCTTCAGCACCGCATAACACCATGAAAAAAAATCGTAGACCAAGTTCAAAAAGAGGCTTTCGAAGTGGACATTCCAAGCTTCAAAATGACTATCTTGAAATTAAAATTCCGATCCTGTGCGACCCCGTACGTTGTTTTGAAGTTGGAACATCGATACACAAATTTGACACGAGATGGTTCAAGGAACCATAACTCAAGACAAAAAAAAACATAAATGCAATCAAAAGTAAGCATCTGAAAGATGAAGCTTCAAGCTTTAAAATGCTTCTACGAACGATTCGCTAAGTCAATTTTTTATCGAATTACGAGACTTTGAAATCGAACATTTTTCGAAGCAAAAATTGGGTGGCCCGCTAATTTTTGTTAGGAGTGTATATATATATATATATATATATATATATATATATATATATATATATATATATATATACAGGGTCTATTCGTGGGTGAGACCCATAGGGCGCCCTATTATATGCAATTCATAGTACAAGTACGCTCTGTGCCATGAAAAACAAAGAAAATTGTGACGTTTAACTCTCAATTGTCGTTGTTTTTTCGGTAACAGAGCTTACTTGTACTATGAATTGCATATAATAGGGCGCCCTATGGGTCTCACCCACGAATAGACCCGGTATATATATATATATATATATTGTAACGTGCCGCGGTATTGGCGGGTTAAAGAATTAGCCAATGCCGACGTCCGCGTGAGTTCTTTGTCTAATAATTGCTTTTAGTTAGTGATTTTGAATATTAGTGATTTTTGGGACTCCTCTTTTAAGAATGTTTGTTGGTGGGGAAATAATGGGTCTGCCATTCAAAGCCACCTAGCGTGTTGTGAGTTTTATTAGCTGCTATACGGACACGGGAAAAACCAATGCCGTCTCTAGACTACGGACCCGGGGTAAACTTCCCAAGGCCGCCTTCCCTCCACAGAGCCGGGCGAACCAAGCCTGTCGTGCCTGTTATCCCTATCTTTTTGAATCGCTACCTCAGATCCGGGAATGCGATGATTCCAAGACTGTCTGCCAGATTCGGGATTGCAGCTTGGCCCTCGGACACGGGTAAACCAATGCCGTCCGCACTATGCAATGCGCTCCCTAATCTGTTCCCTAATAATTGGCTTGTTGGCAGTTAATTAGGTCAGACGAAATCTCAAATGAACAGAATCTGGGTTAATCTTAGATTATCTGATTTAATAATACGAATTTACCAGAAAGTTACAAAATAAAGAAAATAAATCAAGTGTTGACAGTGATCCTTAAATCTATTCTTATTCTGTGTTGGCCTTTAAACCTTTGTGTTATTGAATATTAGCTATCTTAGCCTTTTCTGTTCAGTATGTTCGAGCGACACAATACTATTTGATATCTTTGAAATAAGTTTAAAGCGCTTTGCTTTTAAATTATATGCTTTTTCTTCTCTATGATCAAATTGCTATAATTTGTCTAGTCTTTGATTCTATCTCGTTACTATTCCATTGCGTTTCTAATTAAATGTGACTCTATATCTTCTGACTCGAATAAATGAATTTATGTAGGTACTGACTCTGACGCTTCAATACCTTTAGACAAGTGAAGTTATGTTAGATAAATTAGACAGCAAGTGAGTCGATCAGGTGCTTTACCGTGAATCGCTCCAAGAGAAATTTAATAATGAGTCGATCAGGTGCTATACCGTGAATCGCTGCCGCTGCTGGCTGACGATTCCTTATATTGCGTTTATCCCCTCCATTTTCGCGTCTAACGTAGCTAGGGGATTAGCTTAATCCCTCGACCTATTGTCGTGTGATTGAGCTTGAATTTTTTTTGTATTAACCAGCCAGCCTGAACCGTTACATTGCCCCCTTCCATCAATCGAAACTTCAGGTCATCTGATTTTTTCTTCGGATGCAGTAAGTCTTCGTGTTGATGGACCTTGATGTCGGTTGTCCTTAGGCTTGGATGGTGTTCGTTACCACTTTTTTCTTTTAAATCAGAGCTGTTTTTCTTTTTATAATTTCTTCAGTCCGAGCGGATCAGTCGGATCCCAGTGTTTTACGTAATCCGGTGTTGGTGGTGGTTCAAACGGTCTCAATGTGATCCTTGGTATAGTCGCCTTGTTCGAACCAGGTCTTCGGAGTGCCGCAGGTAAGTCCGGCCTATTTTTATTTATTGACCTTTTTACCCGATTTCTATAGGTCTCCCTTTCTTTCCTTGTTCTTTCAGGTAGCTCAATTCTTTTCAGTACCCATGGTAAGGTTAAATCCACGTTTTTGATTTCACCGACTTCCTTGACGTTTTTTAACCATGGCACCTCTACTTTCTTTTTCAGCATCACATCTTTGATGATAATAGGAAACCGCCATCGCCTCTTCATCTCGTCGAGTTCAGCCAACTCAGCTTCCCTCAACTCTTCGACTTCCTCGTTGGTGAAGTATTTTGATGGATCAGTCACTTTTGGTTTGATTTGCTCCATCTGCATCAACACTTCCAACTTCGGCGTTAAAGAATCCCATCCTGATCTGTATCGCTCAAAACCACGGATGAATCTTCCAGATGCGTACTTCACTTTTCCCTTGTCATCTTCGGCTGTTTGCACCCCTTTATCCTGAACACTGATATAGCCGTACATCTTTGCGAGTCAGAATGTCAACTGATTAGGCATCCAGCTAATTACCTTGACGAGGCCGACCCGTTCCACGAACTTTGTTTTGGTGAGTCTTCTTCTGTTTCTTTTTCCCTACCTAGCATAACTGGCCGATTTCTGTTTACAAGCTAATTATCCTAGTCTTTGGTTTAAATTGCCAACGTTTACCTCTAACTTATATATTACGTTACATAGTGCTTAAACATATTAACATGGAACCTTCCTCGCTCTCTTTGAGTTTCGGGGTTTACCAACACATAAGTTGCATCGGCTATTTTCCTTTCGATTTTATAAGGCCCTTCATATAAAGTAAAGAACTTAGCCACCTTTTTATTGACAGTGTCAGAGACATTTAATGCTCTAACCAATACTAAATCGCCTATTTTGAACTCTGTCATCTTATGCGTTTCGTTAAATCTTTTAGCCCTAGCACTACCTTTTTTCTTAATATTACTTTTAGCTAAAACTAACTTATAGTCATGCGCGACTCGAAATTGATTATGAATAACCCATTGATCCCAAAATCTTTTCGGTCTTTCATTTAGTTGCAATTCACAAGGAGTAAACTGGGTTGTTTCATGATAAACCTCGTTCATGCATGTTTCTATGATTTTTATCCATTTGATCCAGGCAGTGTGTTTATCCGACAAAAATGTTCTAAAGAACCTACCAATTTCACGGTTTACTCTTTCTACAATGTTACCCTGTGGGTGTCTTATTGACGAAAATATCGGAGTTACATTCTCTTCCTGTAATTTGGTTAACCATCTGACGGATGTAAACTGTGTGCCATGATCAAACTGTATCCTTTTAGGTTTTCAGAATTCCGGAATGTACTTCTCAAACACGCAACGGATGGTGGATTTCGCATCAGCAACTTTCAAAGGATATAACTGTACGTATTTGCTAAATGCATCGATTACCACTAGCAACCATTTGTAGTTACCTTGACTTGCCGGTAACGGTCCAAAAAAATCTATCGATATCAAATCCCCCACACCATTAGGTACGATGTTTTGCATGCTTGCGTAACTATAGCGATTCGGCACCTTACATCGCTGGCACCGGTCGCAGCGGGCTACCTCCTTTCTTACCAATTTACCAAACTTCGGGTAGTAAAAGTTCTCATGCAGCATTTTATAACATTTATGAGCTCCTACGTGCCCGTACACTTCGTGACATTCATTTATTAAGGGTCTAACGAGTTTTTCCGGTAAGAAAGCTCGTAGTTTGCCCCCTATTTCCCGTTGGTATAAAATGTCATCGACAACGGAGAAATGTGCGTTATTCTTTGTTATTCCCCTCTTGACCAAATCTGCGATTCGTAAATCTTCTTTTTGCAGCTTGGCAAGTGACCGGAGTCCCTGCACCAATTCTTCGCTGACTATTTTAGCTAATTCAGCTATCACGTTTTCATGACTTTCTGTTGGTTTTTCATCACCAGCATCATGAGGATATCTACTGAGTAAATCCGCTACTATATTATCACTACCTTTAACATATTCGATCTGGAAATCGTACGTTTGCAAATACAACACCCACCGAGCAAGTCGCGAACTTGTCAACCTACATGATAACACAAAGGTCAACGCTTTATGGTCAGTTCGTATTATGAGTTCTGCACCGACTATAAATGTCCTAAATTTTTCTAAAGAATAGACAATAGCCAATAACTCTTTTTCCGTTGTGAAATAATTTATTTCAGCTCCTTTTAATGTTCTACTTGCAAACCCTATTATCCTATGTTCTAAATTATCCTTGTCAATTTGATAGAGAACTCCACCAATCGCGTAACTACTCGCATCGCACTGCAGGTAATACTTCTTTTTCGGATCCGGGTGGTGGATAATCACCGTTTTACAAAACATTTCTTTTACTTTTTTAAATTGCTCGTCGGTTTCGTCCGTCCAAGACCATTTTACATCTTTCCTAAGTAGTTTTAACAGCGGGTATGTCAGATTAGAATAGCTATTTGAAAATTTACTATAGTAGTTCGTTAGGCCGAGAAAGCCTTTTAACTGTTTCGGGTTCCTAGGAGTTGGGAAATTTTTTATTGATTTAATCTTTTCCGGTTGCGGTTGAATACCATCCCGCGTGATTTTGTGTCCTAAAAAGTCAATTTCTTGTCTAAAGAATCTAGACTTTTGGAAATTAATCGTCATATTATGTTTTTGAAAGGTTTCAAAAAGTTTTTCTAAATGTTTGATGTGATTATTTACTGAATCCGATGAACAAAGAATATCATCTACAAAATTGATAGTGAATTCATCCACACTTTGTAAAACTATATCTAATGCTCTTATGAGGCTTGCTAAGCTGGTACTTAGACCATAAGGAGTGACTTTAAACTGGTAGGTTTTTCCGCCATACATAAACGCGGTGTACTTTCTGGAATCTACATGCAGTGGTACTTGCCAAAAACTCGCCGTCAAGTCGATGCTAGACATGAATTTTGAATTATTGAATTTTTGAAAAAGCACCTCAGTAGACTGAGCACAATCTCGATCCGGAACTATCAACTTATTGATAAAACGAGCATCGAGGACTAACCTTATGTCTCCTGATTTTTTAGCAACAACCACGATTGGGTTGATATATTCACTGTACGATCTTTCTATAATCCCATATTTTAACATTCTTTCGATTTCTTTATCGACCTTCTCTCTATGCATTATCGGTATCGGGTACGACCTTCGTACGAATGGTCGACCTTCGTAGATTTTAATCTTATGTTCGTAAACCGTGACTTTTCCCGGAATTTTGTTGAAAATAGCTCGATATTTCGTTAATAATTCTATAAACGTCTGTCGATGCTCGTTTTCCAACGATTGACATTCCGCGAGTTTGTCAATGATCTCATCATCGGTTACTTCGTAATTCTCATCATCGCTTTCGACCCTTTTACTTAGCATTTCGTTTGTATCTAGTGTCGCGATTTCGAGGTTATTATTTTTTGAATCTACTATTGTCTGTTTTTCTAACCCGATAGTGTTTTCTTTGTTTTTAGTTTGGATCTTCAAAGTGTTTGACTGCAAATCGATATCCGCTTTCCATCTACCAAGAGTATCTATCCCTATAATGACAGGATGACGAAGTGTAGGAACTACTAGAAACGGAATCTGATCAGTGAACTCTCTGACTTTGATTTTCACAAACATTTGTAATTTTACTTTGACTGGTTTTCCACCGGTAACGCCAACTATTTGGTAATTTACCACTGGTAACTTATCGCAGTTTTCAAATATATCTATTTGTTGTTTGTACCATTCCTCAGATAAACAAGTTATTTGACTACCGGTATCTAACAACGCTGTAATGCTTTGGCTTTCTAAATAAACTTTTATACTTGGACATTGTATATTTTTTGTTTCACTTACTACTTTTTCTTTTATTAGGTAATCTGTGGGGTTTTCAAACGGATTTGATTTTTGAATTTCCTGCTCAATTTCTGCCGCGTTTAATTCAAATGTGCGCTGTGCCGTATTTTCATGCGGCACGCCTAACACAGCGCAGTCGGGTTTTCCGAATTAGGCTCACCCGTTTCTGCTTTATCGGTCTCACAAATCTCTTCGGTGATCGCGTTTATTTGTTTAGTAGTTGTCCAATTTGTACGTCTGTTTAATTCTTGAGAATTAGCCTTTATTCTACTCTCATGGGAATCGTTCCCATTGTTTTCATCTCGCGACATGCTCGGTTTAGTATTGCCAGTGTGTTGACTCGGACTACTACGCCAAGAGTTTTGTTTTTGTTTTTCGTCGGCGTATCGTGTGTGATTTACAAACCGATTTGGATTATGTGTTGTGTGCGAGTGTTTTGGTGCATTCGACCTGCCCCCTGATTGCATTTGGTCAAGAAAAGTCAACAAATTGTCTATGTCTCGGATGCATCTACTTTTCGCAGCCTCTACTACCGATTCATCGAAGTGACGGATCAGATTACTGATAATCTCCGCTTCTGGTAACGTTGGATTTAGCCCGCATGCACCCGCAAATTTTCTACTGGCATATTCAGACCATCCTACCTTAGTGTCAGGTAGGTAATATCCAAACTCTAAATCCCGACGTACATCTCGTTGCGTTTCCTCGCCCCAGTACCTCGATAAAAATCGTTTTTTAAATTCTTCCCATGAATGAATTACCTCGCGTCGCGCTGTCCACCAATCCTTTGCGTCGTTTGTTAAGCTTTGACCTATCAACCTCAGTCCAATGTCATCACCTACATTTAGAAAACTGAAATATTCTTCTAATTCCCTAATAAAATTGACTGGTTTTTCCCAAGCCTTTCCTGAGTATGTCGGTAATTTTAATTGTTTTGTTATTAAACTAGTGTTGTCAAACACAGCAGTTTGACCACCTCTTTGTTGTCGTATTCTTCTTATGTCAGACTCTAAACCTATTTTCAGACTATCATGTTTATGATTTAACTCGGTAAACATATCCTGACTTGCTTTCTGGTTTTCAATAATTTTACTTTTTAAAACCTCGTAGGTTCCTACTTGTTCGCTACGTAAAATATTTTCGCATGTCTCGATTTTATTTTTACAGTCTGAAACTTCGTAATTTAATTTGTCTGATACAATTTTTAAATCCGTACCGATTTTGTTTATTTTTGCCTGACTTGTTTCGTTATTTTCTTCTAGCTTTTTATTTATTTTAGACTCAAACTTTGTTTGTGCTTCTATGCTATCTGCCTGCGATCTTAACATGGTTTGTTCCATTTGCTCGAACTTATTATCCATTTTTCTTTCTAGACGTTCAATGGATTCAATTAATCTGGAAATTGGATCTGGATTATCCGTATGGCTACTGTTTGGATTCATCGTGGTTGATTGCAAGGAAGTAACAAAGCTTGTATCCGAAAAACCTGAATCTAATTCACGAAGATTTAAATTGACGACACTGGAACTTTTGGTTTTGTTTACTCTACGAGATTCCTCATCTGACATTTCGTCTGACCGTAAACAAACAACAATCCCAAACCTGGCATACAAGTCTTTGTCAGTCTATTTATAATCTAGAATTTGACTTTATTTTTCCGAAGCTATCGAATTAACGAATTTACTGATTTTACTGAATTTAAAGATTTTAATGATTTTAATGAACTTTTTTATTTCCAAAAAAATTCCTTTTTTGAGGAGCCCCACGTTGGGCGCCAATTGTAACGTGCCGCGGTATTGGCGGGTTAAAGAATTAGCCAATGCCGACGTCCGCGTGAGTTCTTTGTCTAATAATTGCTTTTAGTTAGTGATTTTGAATATTAGTGATTTTTGGGACTCCTCTTTTAAGAATGTTTGTTGGTGGGGAAATAATGGGTCTGCCATTCAAAGCCACCTAGCGTGTTGTGAGTTTTATTAGCTGCTATACGGACACGGGAAAAACCAATGCCGTCTCTAGACTACGGACCCGGGGTAAACTTCCCAAGGGCCTTCCCTCCACAGAGCCGGGCGAACCAAGCCTGTCGTGCCTGTTATCCCTATCTTTTTGAATCGCTACCTCAGATCCGGGAATGCGATGATTCCAAGACTGTCTGCCAGATTCGGGATTGCAGCTTGGCCCTCGGACACGGGTAAACCAATGCCGTCCGCACTATGCAATGCGCTCCCTAATCTGTTCCCTAATAATTGGCTTGTTGGCAGTTAATTAGGTCAGACGAAATCTCAAATGAACAGAATCTGGGTTAATCTTAGATTATCTGATTTAATAATACGAATTTACCAGAAAGTTACAAAATAAAGAAAATAAATCAAGTGTTGACAGTGATCCTTAAATCTATTCTTATTCTGTGTTGGCCTTTAAACCTTTGTGTTATTGAATATTAGCTATCTTAGCCTTTTCTGTTCAGTATGTTCGAGCGACACAATACTATTTGATATCTTTGAAATAAGTTTAAAGCGCTTTGCTTTTAAATTATATGCTTTTTCTTCTCTATGATCAAATTGCTATAATTTGTCTAGTCTTTGATTCTATCTCGTTACTATTCCATTGCGTTTCTAATTAAATGTGACTCTATATCTTCTGACTCGAATAAATGAATTTATGTAGGTACTGACTCTGACGCTTCAATACCTTTAGACAAGTGAAGTTATGTTAGATAAATTAGACAGCAAGTGAGTCGATCAGGTGCTTTACCGTGAATCGCTCCAAGAGAAATTTAATAATGAGTCGATCAGGTGCTATACCGTGAATCGCTGCCGCTGCTGGCTGACGATTCCTTATATTGCGTTTATCCCCTCCATTTTCGCGTCTAACGTAGCTAGGGGATTAGCTTAATCCCTCGACCTATTGTCGTGTGATTGAGCTTGAATTTTTTTTGTATTAACCAGCCAGCCTGAACCGTTACATTATATATATATATATATATATATATATATATATATATATATATATATATATATATATATATATATATATATATATATATATATATATATATATATATATATATATATATATATATATATATATATATATATATATATATATATATATATATATATATATATATATATATGGGGCATTCCACCCCAAAGTGGTAAGCCTCCGACCCTCACCATTTTTGATTCGACTCGAAATTTTTTATGTTGTTCACCCACATGGGTAGAGACTACCATATTTTTTTCAGAATTTTTTTCCATCTCGTTCTGGAGTGACAATTTTTTGAAAAAATCGATCAAACCCAATTCAGTCAACGATATCTTCTAATTAAAAAACGCTATCGGAAAACTTCACCAGGTCAAATTTGTCGTCTTGAAGTCTACTCTTTTATACATTTTTTTAACAAATTTTCCAATTTTTTTTTTCCATCAAAAAATCAAAAAATCGATTTTTCGAACTGAGTCCCATTTTTAATTTTTTTTCAAAAAATCACAAAAAAAGTACATGTAAAAACAAAATTTTTGAGCCCTGTCTCATCGTGGGCAGATTTTTTTTTGTATTTTTTCCAGCCATTTGAAGTTTATTAGTGTGATGTGTAATGTTGCGTCAGGCATCCCTCGGAATAAAACAAAGAGAAAAAATCATCGGAAAAATATATCCGTCGAGGTGAAATCAAGAGGGCTCAAGAGAATCATCTAACATTGAGCTGCGCGAACTTATTTAAACAATGATAATAGTATATTGAGTACCAAGGGCGTAAAGTGGGCTCTTTTAGACCGAGTGTGGAGTTTGCAGTACGAGTCGGAGCAATGATGATTTCATTATTGCACGCTTTTTCAATAAGCTTTTTCAATAAGCGTGCAATAATGAAATCATTATTGCTCCGACTCGTACTGCAAACTCCACACTCGGTCTAAAAAAGCCCACTTTACGCCCTTGGTACTCAATATACTATTATCATTGTTTAAATAAGTTCGCGCAGCTCAATGTTAGATGATTCTCTTGAGCCCTCTTGATTTCACCTCGACGGATATATTTTTCCGATGATTTTTTCTCTTTGTTTTATTCCGAGGGATGCCTGACGCAACATTACACATCACACTAATAAACTTCAAATGGCTGGAAAAAATACAAAAAAAAAATCTGCCCACGATGAGACAGGGCTCAAAAATTTTGTTTTTACATGTACTTTTTTTGTGATTTTTTGAAAAAAAATTAAAAATGGGACTCAGTTCGAAAAATCGATTTGTTGATTTTTTGATAGAAAAAAAAAATTGGAAAATTTGTTAAAAAAATGTATAAAAAAGTAGACTTCAAGACGACAAATTTGACCTGATGAAGTTTTCCGATAGCGTTTTTTAATTAGAAGATATCGTTGATTGAATTGGGTTTGATCGATTTTTTCAGAAAATTGTCACTCCAGAACGAGATGGAAAAAAATTCTGAAAAAAATATGGTAGTCTCTACCCATGTGGGTGAACAACATAAAAAATTTCGAGTCGAATCAAAAATGGTGAGGGTCGGAGGCTTACCAACTTGGGGTGGAATGCCCCATATATATATATATATATTGTGACGTGGCCCTTATTCAGGCCTCGGGTCCAGACCGGATAACTAGGCCTCGAGACCGAGTCAGTCGACAATAACTGGCAAACGATCGAAAAGAAAATAATTAAATTGAAATTTGGGCGCCAGACGAACTTTCTTCGTCACGAGATAATAACAAAATTAAATAACAAAAGAAAACGGACTGAAAGAATAAGCGGCGACTAGCTGCAGTACCGCGGAGAGGGGTCGGGATTATGTGAGGGAATAGCGTACACATTAACGACTCGTGCCATATAAATTTTAACAAAATAAACGAAATTTATTCAAAAAAAAGAAATAGACTAGATTGCACAACGTGATGCTAATAACAAAAAGAAATAATTATAATACCGCCGCAGCGATCATGCACCTCGGGGTGTCACCCCTCGGGCCTAAAACAACAGTTTATCGAGCTTCACAAAAATTAATCGTAGACAAGATCAGGCTTCCACGTAGGAGAGCAATAACAGAGAAAAATATCGCTTAGCTCGATACAATAATGCCTCGCAGCAAACTAAAACTAATTTCCAAAATGACTTAAAATTAACTTACACTAACTCTGCCTACGTAAGCTAAACCAAAATTGCCAAATATGAGAAATGGTTAATTCTGACCTAATGCTCTGAATCTCCTCGTGGGAGAAAAAGAGCGCGACAGTGACGGACTAAGGCTGTCTCACTCACACTCGTGTGTGCAGCGTACGTGCTCTAATAAGTGATCTTACGCGACAGAAACTCTAAAATTTTACTCAAAGAAAAATAAAGAAAAACTCAAAAAACTCAAACTCGAAACTATATTATGCCTTCTGACACTGGTGGCGGCCGACCGGCTCGGAGATCGCTTTAATTTAATCCCAAATTCTACTCAGCCTCGTGGCTCGCAACAAGGCAAGATGGCAGGTGGCCGTTTGCCGGATTCAAATTTTTACGGATCAAATTGGCTAACGCTTACCGTTGTCCAGCCACTCTCGGTCAGTTTTCCTCGCAGGAAAAACCTCGAAGACCATCCAGGCACTCCAACAGCCACGGTAACGACCTCAGGCACTCACACTCACTCAAAAAGTTCCTCTAAAGGAATTTACAAAATCGCCTCGTGGCTTAGACAAACTCTAGCAAAAATTAGAGCGAGCACGGAGCTCGGCGATCTACCTGCGAAGCAGGCCTACGGCAGAGTAATTAGACCACATGACGCCGGTCGTGCGCACACCCTTCTTACGCAGTCGAATATTGATTTTGCGATCGACCGCTGGATCTCTACATGGCGGCGTGCCACGCGCGTAAACTCAAATTCGGCCAGGACGTAGGAGGCCCTCGTTGTCAGACCACGGTTCGCAGGCTCTTGGGGGTGGCGGGAATCTCTTCCACCACTTGTATCCCTCGTAGCTGAGTGCCCTCGGCACTCCCCCGTGTCTTCGTGTGTGTCAGAGGGTGCTTCCTTAAGCGTCGACTCGTGTCGAAGTTATCGGTCAACTCTCGAAATCGGGTGCCGATGCCTTCGTCAAGTGAACGTCCCTTCACGTGAGTCTCCGTCATACATTTGGCCGGGTCTCCCACATAATAGAGAAAAAGTTAAAAAAAAAAACAAAAGAATAAGAAATAAATTCGACAGTCTTAAGTCGGTCACGGTCGCCTCTCGGAGTAAAATCTAGCCTCGGGGCTGCCCTAACTCATCCGTACAGTTTTCATGCACTCAATGCACCCTTAACTAAGGTCGTCTAAGGGAGTTCGGGTATATTGTAACATGCAATGTTACAATATATATATATATATATATATATATATATATATATATATATATATATATATATATATATATATATATATATATATATATATATATATATATATATATATATATGTATATTCATTTAAAAAGCTTTATTTGTAAAGACACATTCATACAACGTTTAATATTCATAAAGCGAGGGTACATGTTTTTCAAGATACATTGATACAAAGTTCTAATAATTATTACAGTAAAAGATTATTTTTCTCATCGATGATGCTTTTGACACGTATGACACCAAACCATATCTTTATTCGGATGTGGACGTTTCTCTTCAGGTATGGTTGCGTTCGCAGCGCGATACTTCAATAACCAATCACGTAATAATGTGACGTTTTGCGCTGAACAATTCGAATTTGGTATACTGTGGTGCGTGCAACTGGTAATGTTGGACACCTTCTCCAATGTCTGTAACGAGGGACAACCAAGATCCAACATATTAATGATCTGACAATCTTTTATGATTTTCCGCAGCCAATGCTTCTTCTCTAATCCTTTTACGTAGATGTTTCGAGCTTTCTGTACAAGATTTGGTAGAATAAGATTGATGTCTTTATAGCATACATCCCTGGAGCTCCAAGATAAACCATGGAGATTGCGCTCGAGCCATAAATTTTCACTGTGGTACGGGGCTGGTGAACACTTCCATTCGTACGGCGGTTCAAATAGTAGGGTAGAAGGTGGTGCTTCTTGGTCAATAGCAATTATGGCAAACTCTTTTAATGTAAAATTGTCAAAGGGTCTTTTAAAACCCTGCATATCGATGGCGAACTCCATCTCGAACTCAACTGATCTTTACGGCTCGGTGGAACGGGGTTTTATACTAATTTCTTCACCCCACCACTTATGGGGTTGTATTCAACTATACGATCATGTAAGATTAAACAGTATGCAGATGTATCGGCAGGGAAGTTATCTTTGGCTTCAAATTCGAGACGAACATCTACTGGTCCAAACTTGAGCGACTCGTTTTGTTTTGAACAGTCAATCACGAACAGGGGAGCGTACTGTAGAAATTCACTCTTCTTCAGCAACGGTTCAGGTTCCTTGCCGTAATAGGAGGTTTGGAAATTTGCGAACATCTCGTACAACAGAGCATACTGATTATGACTCATATCTAGATTCAGGTTCCCGTAGGGATAGCATTGAGAATTCAAGAAGAGTTTAGCATCGGTGATATTGCAGTGATCGAAATGGCTAGCGTTTCTATTCGGCTTGTTCTTCCGACTTGTCTGGAAACCCAATATGACGTAGCGAGGTTTCTCGAGCTGAGTCGACGTCTTCACAGTCCAAACGTGTTTTGAGGTAGTAGGCAGTACAGGGTACTCGTACAATTCCCAATTGCGGAAACTCATCGAGATCGGTGCATCCCTCTCGATGAAATTCAACAGCTGTATTTTTCGCTCATCCGAGAGTCTGACATATGGTAACGACCATTCGACTTTATCGATCAGGATTTTGAATTCCTCGTCTTGAGTTTGCAAAACTGCGTTCGCATCGGTCTTCGAACGGGTCAGGATCAATTCGTGCTTGGCGTTGACGATTATCTTGCGATAGTCTTCGGCGAAACCTAGCATCACCTTCAACGGTATGCACACGTCGAAGTTACCATCGGTATGACTTGCATTCACATTAAGCCAACCAGCATTCTCCATCATCCAATTCTGTCCAGGTCGTAGAGAAGGATAACCTTTCATGAGACTGGTGAGACCGACGTTCTTGCTCCTATCGATCTCAACAGCATTTATCTCGTACCGCATTTCTTCAAACAGATGACAAACCCCGTTGTTGACCAGTGTTGTGGTAGTCGACGGAGTTCCATCAGCCTTGACTATCCTCCCGTACACATGCAACGAACTCTTGCACGGCAATACGCACAGGTCTTGGTGTTGAACAGCGATACGAATCTCGTCACTGTTATTGAAACTCGATGAGGCGTAGGGTTTGTGTGCGTGAACCTCGTAGTGTGCGATAGACTCGTCAAAGACGACGGGTGTTTGAATGTCTAAGATTTCTTCCTCCATGGTATACAGCGGATGACACAGATGCAAGCGAATCGTAGTTTTATTTTGCGGAAATTCCTCTTCCTAAAGGCGCAACCTTGAGACCCAAGCTTTTCAGAAGCAGCACGTTCTGAGGTGTCAGCTCGTTGAGAACCGATTGAAGACTTACGTGTTTGGGGCATCTCACCTTACTGATATAACTACTCCTGTTGTAAACTATTCCCATTATTGAGCCTTGATATGCAACCTCACAGTTATAACCTCTCCACGGAAATTGACCAAATCCCCGTCTTGATCGACTATACGGAGTTGGATATGATCTATGGTCCTCACGGTGACTGACAGGTAAATGACGTGAGACGGTACTTCAATGATCTTATATCCAGGTGGAACGACGGGAAAGAACTCATAAATGGTGTGTACTTTGCGCTTATTGACGTAGGCACCCGTTGTAATGTTACACTCGACTCGCAGTGCGTTTACTTTAAGAATAGTCACGGGAAGGTCAGACTCGTAAACTTTATCGGCTTGTAGAGTACGTTGAGTGAAACCTAATAGGCTGCCTATAGAATCGGCTGCCAGAAAATTTACAGGGTGACTGCATTCAATTTCGCTACGCAGTGTATTATTATTCGGTTTAATGTTGATGGTGATACCCTCATTCAGTAGTACACCCTGTACATAGCTTTCGATATCCTCTATTTCATAGCTGCCGGTAGGTATGGTTTCTACTTCTTCACCCGCGTAAATCTTGTTGTGACCAACGTCTACGTTACATTACAGGAATCGAATTAAAAGTCAGTAACTCTACCAGACCTAGGGAGTAATTCTTGAGAGGGTCAAGATCAATGGGAGGAAAGTATTGAGTTTCGAGGACCGAGGAGTTCCCCGATACGGTCAGTGTAAACAAATCGTCCATGCCTACTCGAAAGTCGAACTGATTTCGAGGAATTACGTCGCATGTTTATATAGAAACTCGAGACACAAGTGGCCACAGTTGAACGTATCGTAGTCTTGATATCTTTCATGGTTATACTTGACGCTACCAACACCAAGGTATCTGACGAGGTCCGACGGCGGACGAAGGTTACCGAAACTGTCAAAGTAAACGACTTCGTTGCCGTTCTTGCGGTACGCGACCCAATGTGTACCGGGACCATCTTCATCATCTAGATTGACGATCGCTGATTCACGTCTTCGCGGACCGTCCTTAGGCAAATCGTTGCGCATAGAGACGCCGCGGAAATGTGGAACGGCCGTCGCGTACTTTAGTAGGTCCGCGTCAGTTAGCGCACGCCGTGGTAGCGTCAGTTAGCGCACGCCGTGGTAGCGTCACTTTTAGTTTTTTGGCTGTTCTTTCAGGTGAATTCCTAAGCCCTTTCTGTACGGTTTCAGGTGGAGCCCCTTGCCTAGAGCGATAGCTTCCATAGTTTTGTTGTGCTGTTGACTCTCTTCCAGTTGTCTCTTGGCGGAACTTGCGTCGTTCACGGCTTTTGCGATACCTGCTGCACCGCCAGCTAACGCACCCGTAGCACTGAGCCCGGCAAAAAGGGGTATGAGGAACGGTGAAAAGCCACCAACTTTGGCTGGAACAGGTAGAATCCGCGGAGATCGTACATTACATTTACCACCGGCCTTTCTGACAGCTCCTCGCGCACCCTTCAATGCAGACTTGATGGCTACTTTTGCAGTTTTGCCGGGAACCATGGACCGTTTGGCGGCATCGATAACTTTTCTCAATACCACCGGCTTCCGCATTCCCATGCCAAGCTTGGTTTTCGCTTTCATCGCGTTTGTCACTGCCCAGGCGGCTGCTTTCTCACCGATATTTGCGTCCGGGGCAAGAACCCGTTTCCAGGCTCTTTCAGCTAAAATTTTATCTGCCGCACTTCTAGCTTCGAGATTCTCTCGATTCTTTGAGTAGGCGATATCGTGTTCCTTACAAGCTGCGTCGAGAGGATTGATACCTGGATCACCTCGCGCAAGTCTTTTCGCTAGTTTGGTACCGGGTCCGCAGTATTGATAACCGGGTATATGCAGCTCTACCGGGATACTGTTGATAATTTTGTTGACCAACCCTTTCCCACGACGCTTACGACCGACTCTCTTGTGCACGATCATGTCGACTATCTGTACGTGAATGAGGAATCATCTTTATAAACGCGATATTTATAGTGTTTGGCTTCAGTCAGAGTCAAGATGAGGTTCGAGAAACAACCTGTCAAGCTACCTGTAATGAATTTCGACAAAATCGTGCAACGGGATGTCGAAACTAGAAAACGGCATGTTGATTTGCTACCAAACAGCGTTCGCGCAGTATTTTGCGGACCGTCCAACTGCGGCAAGACTAATGCTCTGCTCACTCTAATAACACACCCTAACGGACTGCGATTTGAAAATATCTATATCTACTCAAAGTCTTTGAATCAACCCAAGTACAAGTTCCTGCAGCAGTTAATCGAATGTGTAGAGGGTGTCGAGTACTTTCCGTTTGACGAGCATGAACAGGTAGTTTTACCAAACGATGCTCTACCTAATTCGATCATTGTCTTCGATGACGTGGCTTGTGAGAAGCAGGATAACATCAGAGCTTTCCTCTGTATGGGGAGACACAAAAATGTAGACTGCTTCTATCTTTGTCAGACCTATGCTCGCATCCCCAAACATCTAGTGCGTGACAATACCAATCTTTTAGTCCTATTTAAGCAAGATGAGATGAATTTGAGACACGTATACGATGATCATGTGAACACTGACATGACTTACGCGCAGTTCAAAGACTTGTGCTCGGCCTGTTGGAACAACGATAAGTACGGATCCATCGTAATAGACAAGGACAGTGAGATGAATGAGGGTAGATATAGGAAAGGGTTTGACTGTTTCGTGAGCATAAATGGAGAAAATTCGGGGGCGTAGAATCAGTAGCGTTTTGGATACGACTCGGTCAACATGCAGGACACAAAAATTCACGACCAAAAAGAAGTGTTGCGTCATATCGCCAAAGCCAGCGCGGCGATTCGACGTAAACACAGAATGATAAAGTCGGGCGAAGAGATCGCTGAACAGAAGATGAGCGATGTTTTTAAACCGGTGGTCACTTCGTTGAAAGAACTGGTAAAGGTTTCTCAAACGACTGCTAAATCCATCAAAGAAGAACCGATCAAAGATGAACCAACCAAAGAAGAGAATAACCCGATTAAAGAAGAAGAACCTGGAGTGGACGATTCCTTTTCAATGACAAGTGACGAAAATGAAATGGATAAAACCTTGCTGCCGACGCACCCTGAACCCGAGGCCCCTAACGACTATCTTGAATTGTTTCGAGATGAGAATATAAAAAGAAGCGATCTAGATAACGTGTACGGTGTACGCGTACTCGCTAATCAGAAATTGATGGTGGGTGACTCACCGATAAGTTTTGGCAATGACGTTGTTCATATAGGTTACATGACTTATACAAAGACCAAAGGCTTATTGGAATTGTTATTTAAAAAGATACCCGATGAGACCTACGTGCGCTCTGATGATATCCAAAATTATAGGCAAATCGTATTTGCTACAAATGCACATCGCAAATACTACAAAGCTGGTCAACCCATTCGGGATGCGAGTAATCCCAAGTTTACGAAATTTATCGCGCAAGCGTTTACCGTGCCCCTTCCACGCACGGGTAAAGGTGTGCTACCGGAGCTTATGATTGCCGAAGAAGGTAGAGGAACGGATTACGTTCACTAGGACGACCCCAACGAGCTGGTAGACCGTCTTCGTTTGCTCCTGGCTTCCCAAGCAGCTGGTTACTCGAGCCACTCCAACGAAATCGTATCGATAATCGAAGAATTGCGCGAAGCTGGCATCATTCATTAAGCAACCCCTCATCGTTTCCACCATCATTCCCACAATGAGCGTCGATGTGTTTGGACCACAGTTGGACGAGGCTACGGCTCCCAGCGGTCGGGGTCCTCCCGGTGTTGGATTCAAATTCACCGCTGACGGACATTACGATATAGATAACAAGAGACTGTGCAACGTAGCCGATCCCGTGCAGCAAAATGAGGCTGTTACCATGAAACTCATGCGGCAGGAAATCGACGCTGTGAGAGAAGAAATCCGCTCAACGATATTCCGTACGATAGCTGCTCTTCAAAACCTGAGTGGTGATATCGAATCGGCAGAAGAGTTGTCGGTTCGCAACTCCAAGGTCATTCTCAGCTTGGACACCAGACTGACAGCATTGGAAAATGAACGAGAAAAAGTTAGCGCTCGTGACGGAGCTGCACCGGTCAGCTAGAAAGAATTATCAACGTCGTCGCGTAGATGTTCGTGGTTTGGACGAAACCTGGCAAGCGGATCTCGTTGACATGGCACCGTACGCAGGAGAAAACAAAGGCTACAAATACATGCTCACCGTCATCGATATATTCTCAAAGTATGCCTGGGCCGTGCCGATGAAGAGTAAGACGGGTAAAGATACCGCAAGTGCTATGGAATCTGTACTCACACAGGGACGTGTCCCGAAGAATTTACACGTTGACAGAGGCGGAGAATTTTATAATTCAAAATTCGATTCTCTCATGAGACGGTATAATATCAAGCTATACTCAACCTTTAGCAACTTGAAGGCATCGATCTGTGAACGCTTTAATCGTACGCTGAAAAACAAAATGTGGATACAGTTCAGCCTGCAGGGTAATTACAAGTGGACAGACATTTTATCTGATTTGGTTTCGGATTACAACAACTCCAAGCACCGTACTATTCGCATGAAGCCAAAAGACGTTTCCTCCAGAAATGAAGAGACATTACTGCACACTGTATACCAAAAAGTTCGAGGCAGATCCGTTAAACCGGAAAAGTTTAAAATTGGAGATAAAGTACGAATCAGCAAATACAAGAATGTTTTTGAGAAAGGCTACACACCGAATTGGACGACCGAAATATTTACGATTGTCAAGTAGCCAATACCAACCCGGTAACGTACAGGCTCAAAGACTATCAGATCCAGCCTATAGCGGGTGGCCTTTAAGAACAGGAACTTCTCAATGTCAATAACTCCGACATCTACCTGGTGGAGAAGGTGCTCAAGAGACGTGGAAACAAGCTGTTTGTGAAGTGGTTAGGTTTCGATAATAAACATAACAGTTGGATAGATAAGTCTGATTTGTAAGCCTTTATTGAATAAATAAATCTTTATTTCACACCGCAGTTTATTTACATGTATCATAACCCCATGGAAGCGTGTCGGTAGTATGAGGAAATATGATCCTATTGTCGTCGTTCCAGCTTAGCGCTATCTTCCTCTGCGTTAGCGTATGAACCTGGTGATTCTTGCTTTGAATTAGATGCTGACTTTTTATTAGATTTTGATGCTGCATAGCACACTCGATGTAGTCATTGAAAGTTATTGTTTTTAGTGTAGCTCTCTTGACTCCTTTGGCACGTTTCTGTTCTCTTTTTTCACCTAGAACCTTGAAGGAATATAATTTAGCTCTTAAGCCTATAAACTCGGTCATTATCTTCCCGTTATTCTCGTCTTTCATCAATCCCAATACTTTCTTGTTGACTAGCGGCATCTTATATACATTCTCCGGAGGATAGTTGGACGTGTCAAATCGATCCAAATCGCGTTTCATTCGCTCGTATATATCGGGTACGCTAAAATGATATATAAGACTATCAGTGTCAGTATACATGAGCTTTGCTCGGTATCCGAATCTACTTTTGATATAATTATAATGGAAATCGTAAATGTAGGTTTTAGCAAGATCCATAATAGAAAATCCTGCATGTATAGGCTTGTTGAATTTGATTTTCGTCCGGCTCAATTCAATTATTGCCATATCTTCACCGAATGCGGTACAGCTGTGAAAGTTTGGCTTAGCGATAAACGCTCTTGCTCCGTGTCTCCCATCCCACTTTGTAATCAACCGTACATCTCTGTTTTCTAACGTTTTCCATTGTTTTTCCGAAAACGGCGTTATTCATGAGTTTATAAAAATTTTTTTCGAAATCATTGCCAGAATTTTTCCGCAATTCAGTATTCAAATCTACATATTTCTGAAGCCACGGTGCTCGTTTAAATTTTAATACCCGATGGATTTTCTCTAACTTCATACCCAAACTCAAACACTGTTTCAAAACTTTATAGTGAACGACATACCGCTTTTTTGAGAAAAGGGTAGTTGTTAATTTAGATATCTTACATCTCGACAGAGGTGGAATGTAATGCTCTGGACACAATGGTAAGTCTTTGTGAGAGTCCTGAAGTTCTCGCGGATATTCTAAATCTACTTCAAGTATGCAACCTATAAGAGATTCATCTGAAACTACTAAAACATCAAAACCTTGGAAATTTGACACCCATTCGAAGGAGCTATACGGTAAGAAGTGACTCATAGCTGCACCATATAAATTATCAACGTCAAAATACATGAGGTACGATTCTTCCTGACGCGGATCGAATGCCGATCCCATATATCTGTTATTAGCTTTAGCGTATCTGTTCGAGCATTGGGCAACTCCGCCTCGAATTCCTCGTTCTATAAACAATAACATATCAACGTCGATAAGAAGCTCGAGCTCAACACCCGTGCACTTGAGCATCGCGTCGAACGATAAACCCGGCGCCGTATAATAATGTAACGGATCTAAATTATAAGTGGACCAACAATTATTCCTGAAATTTTGAAAAATATCCGCTAAAAGAAGCACACCCGTTTGTAAATACAAATCTGAATATTGACCCAAAGTTTTGATCTGGAAAGTTTGCCAAACGTTACACGCGTGCAAATAGTCATCCTCCGAAATATCTGAATCGTTTAATTTTGAATGAAATTTTTCTTTTGGTGGTAACTGTACTTCTTCAAGGCTTTCCCAACTGTTTACATACTCGTATGGGAATACACCTTTCCTCGTCAATAACTGAAATTCTTCGACGCTCCTACAATACTTACGCGTAATTAATTTCTGATCGTCATCCAAATAAGACGCTAATTTTTCTAGACTGCCCGGCATGAACCGGAACGAATCAATGAACCTAAAATGTATAGATGTTCCCTTTACACTCTTTTTCAAAGATATATATCTGTCCTTGTTAAGGCCCATCCCTAGTCGCCCACCTCCTTTTTGCCGAAAAAGGGGCGGGGGAGGCACGTCTCGATTATTATCCGGGCCCAGGCGTCGAAGACGCAAAAATGAAATGCAGAGCGGCGATTCTATTTCAATTCCAAACACATACGTCCGAAAATATGTTTGTTTTATGCGAAAATAGAGCTGCAGCACCGCTTTTAGATTTGTCAAATGTCAATTTCATCGGCGGCCATAATTATGTAGCTGTACGCCGAGTTTCGCTTGACCGGGAGGTAAGTGGCGCCACGAATATATTGCTCCGACGCAAGAATAGTACACTAAGAGAGTGATATCCTTGGGTCCGACGGTAAGTGTAGGAGTCTGTGGGCAGGACGCGCTTGGTATTCTGTTGGTAAGACCGCTCTGGCAGGCCGCCATGTTACACGGTGCGTGATCTCTCCGACTCACCGATCGATGTAGTCAGCTGTCAGTGATAAAGACACGCGGAGAGATCACGCACCGTGTAACATGGCGGCCTGCCAGAGCGGTCTTACCCACAGAATACCAAAAAGTGTGAGTCATAGCCCGATAAGTTATGAAAGACCACCGGAATGATGTGCGAATCCTTGTAATTTAAATTGCAACCTTCATGCGCTGCACCACGATACTTGCCTGTGAAGTGGCAATGATCGCGATGTTTCACGTCTTGAAGTGCGAACGGTTTTTCACAAATATGACAATCTTAGCTGAATCGAACGCTTGTTTTTGATCATGACTCAAAGATTCCATCGGGATCACACACTTGAAATAAGGTTCCAAAGCATGAGCCAAACTCTCCAACTCGCTTACAAACCATTCTATACAATCCTTTCCACGGTTGACTCTAAATTTGGAAACTGAATCGTTGAAGGTACAATGTAAATAGTAAGCGATACTGTACGGGACATGTTTTTCATATACCCTTCTATTCTCAGATGTATCGTCAACCGGTTGCAAGAGACATTCGAGATCGGCGTAAATACAAAACGGAACATTTTCTTTATATTTAAAGTTTTTGAATTTCAAGATTTTATCCTTTTCATCCGGTAATATTACTTTGCATTTATTTAAATTCGCGCAATCAAGCTTGTGTTTTACTAAACAATTTTCAGACTGAAAATGACTCAAACATCTATCGCACAACCAGGTATGACCCTTATGTTTTGAAATTTGTGAGCTTAAGGGGGTACATACACCTTGAAAATAATTTTTTTCAAATCAGTGGTACACTGAAATAACTTATTTTATTCACTCAGTTTTTTACATCAGATTGCTACTATTTTGAACTATAATTCAGCATTATGAAAGAATATTTGGACTTCGCCTTACATAGATTGATTGTAACGATGGAAAAGCGGTTGTCGTAGGGTACAGGTCGCATCGTTCAACGAAACTTCTTCAAATTTGGAGGAAATTTTCTACATTGATGTAATTTCCGACTGAGCTAACAATATTTGAAGATTTCAAATTTTAAGTATAAATCCTCTTAATTTTAAGCTGTTTTTTTATAATTTTTGATGGAAAGAGGGTGGTAATGATAGAAGTCGGTTCTTTTATATAAATATTGTTAGTTCAGTCCGGAATTACATCAATGTAGAAAATTCCCTCCAAATCTGAAGAAGTTTCGATGAACGATGCGACCTGTACCCTACGACAACGACCAGAAAATGTAGTTACCGGGAAATCAAGTTTTAAGATTTTTATTTGGGTTTGATACACTGGGTCCATATCTGCACTTGTACTTATGTGTTGCTAGTCGGGTCCATACAGATATTCAACGTAGAGGTCCGTGGCAATTTTTAGCTCATTCCATTCAGCAATGGTGCACAGCGAAGCTGTCGAACAAAAATATATCACTTGCAAAAGTCTGATAAAATTTTATCAAAAAATAAAAAATCATAAAGTGTTAGGATTTTCAAGATTTTGAAAATTCAGAAAATTCCAATAAATTTCTTTCCTATGGACGGAAAAAATTTTCATCTTTCGTCATACTTTTAGCCCCTTGATCTTTTATTCTTGCATCGAAATATTAAAAAATTATATCAGAAGAATACTTAATTTTTCAAAGATCCAGCGTGCACTTCTGGCATCGATTTAAAATTCTCCTGCAGCGTGCGTTGACGATGTGCCTTCGCCAGAGTCTTGATTAGGTGATGTATTTTATCGATGTCTGACACCAAATCAATAAAGAACACTAATGTTACCCGTCATTATTTTAAAACAGTAACTGTCAAACCGAAGGATTTTCATAGTAACAAGAATTACTGGTGGTTTAAATTCGTCATAAGCACGAAAATCGACGAAATACTGAACACCCAACCTCAGAAAGATTTCAATGACAGCTAGTGTATTTTGACAATGGCGCTGCGTAAGACTTTCCGCCGGCTTATACCATAGAGTAGTCACACAGTGTCAGATGGGAACATGAAATAGTCACCGAAAAAGTTCCATAGTTCACAAGTTAGCCGTTACCATAGATATAAGGTACTAGATTGGACAAGTTAAAAAAACTCAGTGGCATACGGTAGTATGTCACTAAAGAATAGCGACATCCCGTGCTGCCACCTATAATTGATGGTAAAACAGAGCATTCATCGATATCGGAAAAGTATTTACCCGGAGGCTGAAACTCAATAAATTTTCTGTCGGTCAAAACATTCAAATCTTTTACCAAACGCATATACCACGTGGTTTAATTTTGAATGCTGACATTCAGATTTATGAAAAGGTTACGCATGTCCCATGTTATACTCATTATACTACATGGCTGTGCGGCACTGTACAGTTTAACAACCTGGATGATATTGGCTACATTCCGAGAAGAGATAAGCCCAAGGATCACTAATAATAATAACCTATATGCGGGGAACAGTTAATACTTTATCGGTAGCCGTGTCAGCAGCGAACGTTTGATTATAAACCACGTTTCCGTGTTAACCGTGATGTGCAGAAATTGTTATCAAACAAGACAGAATAACTATTCACGATGATATCTACGACAAATGTGATATCTATCTTCCGATTAAATCCAGGACATGTGGACACGTGGTTTTTTGAAACAATCTTGCAGTAGAACTACGATATTATCAATACCAAAGGTAAGTGGAGAATTGCAAAGTAAATACGAAAAACTTTAGCTGCGTTCATAAAATCTTGCAACTTTCTTACGCAAGTTGACCAGTAACTTGTTTTACTAACAGTGTGAACGAATTTGCAAATAAGCTTTCGAATTAGAAAAGAATCGCGAATTTGTTTCCCAACTTTCTGAATTACTACATTTCTCTTGCAGGGCTATTCACAGATTGTAATGTACAAGGAGTCTATGAAAACATGATGCGAAGCATTTCAGGTAAAAATGATATTATATGAGAAATTGGTACATTATTTTTGTAGTTTTTAATAGTAAAATCATTTACTGTATTATGGTGGTGGTATAGATATAAGGTACTATCCATGATGGTGGGTAATAAGACGCACTTTTTTTTTTTTATTTCCTTGTTTTTATTTAAAAATTTAAAATTATTGTTATAAAATATTAATTAAAATCTATATAAAAAAAAAAAGAAAAATAAAAGTAAAAACATAAATGCCCGTCATCTACCACTTTTGTTATTGATAGTAGTGGTAGATGACGGGTGCATAGCCGCCACGACGTCTATGGTAGCGGCGGCGGTGCCCACCGCGCCGCCCTCTTCTGCCACCGCCTCGCTGTTGCTGCGGCTGTTGCTGCTGCTGCTGTTGCTGCTGCTGCTGTGCCTGCTGCCCTGCAACCTGCGCTTGCAGGGCAGCGATTTCAGCTCTTAGCTCAGCAATCAAGTTCTATAAATAATCAAAAAAATCATGGCTGAGAATATGTATAATACTGTACATATAACAATGACTAAGAATTGGAAACCACGTACGTTTTCTGGAGGCGGTGGCTCGTCAAGATCGTAGGGCAGCGGGTGGCGGACCGCCGCCGCTACCCCAGCCGCAGCATTATTATGAGGAGCATCCTGCTCCTCATTACTATAAACACTGATGTTATCGTCTGAAACAATGAAATGCAAGATTAATTCACACCCAAAAACCTTCGGTTGGCACTGAAATGTTATGCCAGGATAATTGTTTTACGTAAAAATTATCACTTCCGAATAGAATTCCAATATTATACAGGGGAGACTTTGGTGAAATTTCGACAAAAACAATTTTTCATTTTCAAAATCATTGAAAAGAATCTAATCGAAAATTCTTTCCAGCAAGATTGAGATTATGGTAGTATGTATTTAAAAAAAGTTCAATCTTCTGCGATGAAAGTGTAAGTGCGAGGAATTTTTGATAGCGGTGCGTAGGAAATTTTCTGCAAAAGGTTCTTGGTACATACACTTTCATCGCAGAAGATTGAACTTTTTTTCAAATACACATACTGCCATAATCTAAATAATCTAAATTTTGCTGGATGGAATTTTTTGATTAAATTTTGCTTACTGATTGTAAAAACGAATAAATCGTTTTTATCAAAATTTCATAAAAGTCCCCCTTAATTAGGTGTAAGATCGAAATTTTGAGAAAAAAAAAAATTAAATAAAAAAAAGCTTTTGATAAATAATTTTATAATTGATTGCCTCAATTTGGCATTTTTATTAATCTGATAGAATGATTATTGTATACTAATCATGAAATTATTGCAACTTTATATTTAATTTTTCGATTTTGATCAGAAATAGTAAGTCTCATTTCGAATATTCACTTGAACAGAATTATGAATAAACGTGGGTCCTATTTTAGGTTAGGATTTGAAGACGGTATACAGCACTTGCGAGACTGAATTGACATTCTGAAAATATAACGTCGCGTCCGTGACATTTGACTGATAGAGCTTTATAAAAGTAATAGACGTTCCATCACTTTCTGCGATGACAAAAGTCTTACATACATAGGATAAGCATACTTACTAATTGACATGCTGCGGCTGTGACGCGTCGGCGTGGAGTGGCGGTATCGCTCGCAGGGGTACTAACTTAACTCGTTCGGTCGGCCGTACCATGGCCGTACCAAGCAAGGGCTCGACCGACGAAAATCAGTTGGGAACCACTGTGAACGCATGATCGACAGCTCATTCGATTCGGGATGACGTCTAGAAAAAGGTTCAAAGATTTGACACTCGCCCAGAAACAATTGCAAAAGTTATAGACAAATTGAGATTCGTAAAAGACGGGGTCTATTTTTTTTTGCTGCTAACTCGAAAACTATTAGTGATACCGTAAATTTGAAAAAAGATTCTTAAAGAGCAAGAAATTTCGAATCAGAAAGTTACAGCTTCCGGAACTTTATCTTGATTATTAATACCTTTAATTTAATGTTGAAAGTCGAGCTTCGCGCGGCGAACGCTTCGCTTCACACGGGCGACCAACCACGTGGTTTGTGAATCGTATTCGGCACTTGTTTCGTCGTTTTATACTATTGAATATGAATTCAAATATTTAACAACAATATGGTATTATCTAGACACTTCAGAGAACAAAATTCTGTCTCGCAAAACTAATTTCATCGATTTTTCGAGAACTAAACACATCGTTCATTAAGCAATTATCTCAGAATCTTCGTCTACATTTAAAATCGTGTAATTGTTCAAGTAAAGCTGCTACAATTATTTCGCTTCGTGAAGACCTTTGGACAACTATACTTAATGAGATTATAGTATTGCGTTATCTTTCATTTTTTTTTTTTTCAGAATTATATTGTTACTACTGTTTTTATTCTAGAAAAGGTATTAAAAAACATTTGGTTGGAATTTTTGGAGCCATGTGTTTCAAATAATTTGATAACTTTTCTTTTGTTCTTAAATCATAATATTCTGTAATGAATCAAATGACAAAAGAATTTTTTTTTTTTTTGTTAATATATAACTACTTCGTTCCTTTATAAAATGTTTTCATACAAATGGCTCTAAAAATTCAGAACAGATGTTTTTGAATACCTTTTCATTAATAAAATAATTCAATAAAGAAAATTTAACTCCTCTTTTTAATTTGCTGAATTTTTGTCAGCTTTGATAACAGTTAAAGAAAACGCAACATTATAATCTTATTAAGTATAGTTGTCAGAAGGTGTACATGGGGCGAAATAATTTTAGCAGCTTTCTTTGAACAACTACACGACTTCGAATATAGATGACAATTTCTAAAACAAAATTGCTTAACGAACAATACGTTCAATTTTTGAAAAATCGACGAAATTTTTTTTTGTCGACGGAGATTTGTTCTCCCGTGTCTACATAATACCATAATTCTGTGAATATTTTCGAATTTACGCTCTCACTCATAGTTTTCGAGTTATCAGCGAAAAACTAGACCCCGTCTTTTTAGAATCTCGATTTGTCTATAATTTTTGCAATTTTTTATGCGCGGATAATAAACCATTTATATGCGATTCATTCTTTACAGACGTTTTTGTTGGCTCTGACAAGGGCCTTTTTTGATGCTCAGTGGTCCCGAACCTCAGGAACGATGTACAAGCGTAGAACTTGAAGATGTCGAACTGAAAAACTATACAAAATTATCGTGCATTACGTTTGTCTACGATATGTGAGGAGGTTGCAGGATGTGAGATATCTGCTCGAGAATCAAAATACCAAGATCTATTTAATGAATTGTCGTATAATAACAACAGAAAAGGTATGCGTCGAATGTGCGTCAGTTGATTATTGTAATGCTCTAATCCTTCATGAGAGTTCAGGGAGAACTATTCCTAGCAGAACAGTCATATTACAGGGTGATAGTGTCACATTTGAGTCGAGTCAAATGGATCATTATCTGTGAAATTATCATTATTATTTATTTATTCATTTATTTATTGAGGTTCAATAATTTTCCTTACTACTTTGGTAATTAATGCTGAGTGTGTGTGTAGATAAGGTTAGCGTTATACTTTTGAAATCTTTGGTGTGAAAAAGTTTCACTCAACTGACTTTTTTCATATTGTGGAGTCGTACGAGAACTTCAGCCAAACTCATAGTTTCAAGTTCGTATGTGATATATGTAATCCCTGCAATACGACTGTTGCTAGGTTAGTCCACCCTGAACTCTCAAGAGGATTAGAGCAGCTATGAGTTTAACGTTCCCTTTTTGCATATATTCAGCTAATATAATACAAAAAATAGACGACTCCACAATACTTTTTTTTATAGATTGACACATTCGACCCACTGTTTGTCTAAAATTATTTTCATATTTGAAAATATTTCATATTTGGATTATTAATAGCAATGCTCAATACGTATTTATGTTACATCTATGGTATTGGTCAATCTCTTATCACGTCATCTGACATATGTGTAAGTACTAATGCATGCTTATACTTACTAAATAGTGACATGAGCTGATGCGTGCTCTGAAAATATTACCCTCTCGCATTACAGCGACAGAGTTGTGTATAACATACAACTTACCGCTATGTATGAAGTATGTTCCTCATTTTTCTGCTTGGCTTATTATTGTTCCGCTTTGCTGCATTTTCTGTACGCTTCTTAACTTTTTCCAGTTTGGAAGCTCGGTTTTCAAACGTGCAATGACGTTGCAGCTTGACTCTCAGCATAAAGCGTACAGCGAATACTCGATGGCTATGACACGAATCTGACTCGTCAAACCACTGGACATCAATTTTTTTAGTCGCCTCCACTGCATGGGCGACAAGTTTTTTCAGTATATCAACCTTGTGCTTCCGCCGAAAGAAAACATTGTGAAAAGACTGGAGCTGAGCTTTCACAATGTTATAAAACTTATCCGTTGGCCTTTTTAAACTTATGACTGCATGTTCGTCATCGCCAATATATTCTCGGCATTCGGTGTACGTTTCATTTGTATTGCCAGCATCACAATTTTTTTTTGCCATAATATCTCGACAGCGTTCACAGGTGTGTACTTTCAATACCTTGCTTATCGCATATCCGGCAAAAAACGTTATAGCATTTGCTTCATATGATCCTTCATTCACAGGAGGTGCTGCAGTTTCAAATAGGCGGACACGCGTAGCCAAATCCAGGTCATCGGTGTCGACTTCGTCACTGTCGCTGTCGCTGTCTGTATCTGTGTCGCTGTCAATCTGTGCAACGGTCTCAGACACATCAGCTTGGGCAAACTCCCCATCCTCAAAAAATTCGACAGCACTAACAGCAGCTTCGTAGTTCTGGTTTGTCAAATCCCCCACCAGACTTGTCTCTTCATCCGTTAACGTAAGAGGCAGGTACGGTAGGTCGTCGCACACAACATTACCTCGTTTCGACGAAATAATGTTGCGGACTGAAATGAGATGCCGTGCAATGAATCGGAACATCCTACAGGTCGGATTTGGATTGAATCCTCCACGTCCTCGAAACCGTGAAAACAGCTGTTCCACGGAGTCTTGGTTGCACAATGCAGTGCATAATTTGAAGTCAGGGAATTCGTTGCGTAGTTCGTAATAAAGATGAAGGATACCACGAACGGTTTGTACAATTCCGACAAACGATACAGGTCGTTTCCATCTCCCTTTGGCACGCACTTTCATGTCCGGTGCCCAGGAGAGAAAATCAATCAATTCCTGCTCGACGCCGGGATTCTCCACGCACAATGGTCGCCTTACTGGATTCGGACTGTATAAGCTTGAGCTATTGCAAGCATCGATTATTTTGTCCATACTCCGGCAAAACTGAGCTGTAGAGACAATGGTGTCAGAGTGGACAGCTCCTGAAGAGTGTGCCACCTCCATCGCAGACGCAAACCGTTTACTGAAAACCTGGAAGGCTCGAGATACATTCATGCGTGCGAATTTATCAGGCCACATGTGAGTCTCTGTGATGTGACCAAGAAGGTTTGATGTTCCACATCGCATATCCGTGTAGAATGTAGTTGTGAAGTCTGAATAATTCACAACTTCATCCAGTACACTGACGGTACCCCACTTTCTGAGCATGCCCAGCACGTTTTTTACTGCATGTGGAAAATCGTACAGAGCAATGATCTTCTTATCCTGGTGTAAAAAAAAAGGTTGGTGCTCGTTTACTTTTAAAATTGAATATGCCTTACCATTAGTGGTACCCTGATCACACACTGTCATTTTCAGGTCAGCTCCAGTATCAATTATCCTGTCGATGCATATTTTAAGCAATTTTACAATATCTGCACCAGAGACGCTGTTGCACGGCAGGAAGTACGCCAGCATTGTTCTCCACTGGTTGTGCGGATTCAGTCCATTCAAGCAGAACACAAAAACATGATTCGCACGTCGTTGTGTCCTGCCAAGAGGTCCAAGATCTTCAAAACCTTCGATGATATCTGTTTTCATGTCATATTCTTCACGTTCCATAAGAGACATTTCATCCCATTTCAACGCACAGCACCTTTCAGCAGGTGGTATGTCTCTCATGGCCTGTTTTAGCGCTGTGAATATATGATCACAAAAGCCAACGTTAACTTCGGTTTCAGCAACCCATCTTCGAACCGTCCTGTCTGCTGGCAACTTCAGCCCCATGTCACGCAACTTCTCATAAGCCGATGCTGAATAGTAGTGCATTCTCATTGCCAGATCACGTTGATCCTCAGGGAATGGCATCGTGGTGTTATCAGGACGCAGCTGCATTTGAATCATGGTACGACTGACTTCTGACTTTACCTCATTGATATCGACATAATGAGGTGACTTTTGCTTCTCGGAGTCTACAGATGTACTCTGATCTTCAGTTTTCGGATGACATGGATCTGAAGCTATGGAGGTGGATTGATGGATCTGAAGTTCCAACTTCTGAATGACGCTTCGTAATCTATCGTTATCAGATCGCAGCTGCTCAGCATCGTCATCATTAAATTTTCCACATTGCGTGTCTTGACTGTCAGGTTCCCAGTCATATGCCTCATCACGAATGGCAGGATCTTCGACTGTTGTAAACAGCGGAGTACCATAAGTCCTACTTACCTGCGTCCTATCGAACGACTGCATATCACAGTAGCTTAATGTAGTGCGATAATCTACAGGAATGGCCCGCCTAGTCAACTTGTCACGCTGAGGTGTTAAAAAGCTATCCGCTGTGAAGTGTAGTGAACACAGTCGATGTTGATTCAAGTTGACGTAGTGCGAAGCCTCCTGCTCTCGTCGTTTAGAATTAAACAAAAAGTGTTATAGATTAGTAATACTATAGATTTAGTATTACAATCCATCGAAAATAAAAAAATAACAAACTTCACTTATTCAATGCATAATTTTCTCTGTCTCCAATGCTTCCCCTACATTTGTACCAAACCTTACGGTTTTCGAAGGTCACTCAAATTTTTAAAATTTTTTTACAATTTTAGGTGTCGATAATTATCTACTCTACTAAATTTTCGGAATTGTCTTCCCAAATTTTAATAGACACCCTGGTAGAGTTAGTAGTCAGTCGAAAAATCCGTTGTCACTATATCGTACTTTTATGTACCTATCGTGTGAGTAGTGATAATCAGAAAATAAAACAACATTGAAAAAAAATACCTGCATGTCGTATCCACAGTGCATATCTCGAATCTTTCGTTTTTGGGAAACAAAAGAGAGATATGCCCTCACTATTCCGCGTCGAAGCGCAATCTTTGTAAAAACACACATCTCTGGTGGTCGATGCCATGGCACAAAATCACTTTATTTCTTCGTATATAATTGCACAATATTTATTTACTTATTTATTTATTTATTTATTCATTCAGAGCTCAGAGCCCAACAGGCAATACGACTTACCTCAGCTATGCCTCGGCGAGACTGCTAGATTTTCACGAGGTATCAAACGCGATGAAACAGGCTCGAAAACAGCGGACGACAATGCAACGCGTAAACATGCGGGAACGCGAGATATATTGTATGTCACAAGAATCGTAAATCGGACCGTTTAAAGTTTGATGATTTCTTGTCAGAGTTTTTGTCGCGATTTTGAAAATGACTAACTGAAGGCTTTGAGCGTTTCAAATACTAATGATACCATTATAGATTATATGAAACACATAGTGAAAAACATTTTCGCCAAATATGAGCTCTATACAGTGTGGGTCATTTTAATCTCCCCAGGCGAATATCTCAAAAACTAAAAGAGATACGAAAAAAAGTTTGATACACAACTTGAAAGGTTTCGAGGGGGAAAGATAATGATGATATCGGTTTACTTGTGGATCTTGCCACTTCCGAGATTTTTCAAGTGACACCGAATTTTAGATAGGGAGCACATATTTTGGGTATAAGATATCGATTGCGCGATCGAAGACAAATTCGAAACCACAAAAAAAAAAAAAAATTTGAAAAGTATTTTGGATTTTTTTTTTTTTTTGAATTTTTTTTTTTTTTTTAAATTTTATCCAAATTGATTTTCGATTTACATATTTTCGAAAATTTTCGATTCCTGACGATTGTCGAATGATTGAACGCCTATATTTCTGGATCTATCAGTCGGATTTCAAAATATGACTGTATGAAATTGATTGGAAAGAAGTGTACTTTTCTAAAAAAAAGTATGTCTGGATAAACATGCCTCGGCCTTCATAGTGAATTTTTCGTTTAAACATGTAAAATCGATTTTTCTCAAAGTATGACATGATTCATAATTTTCGAAAAATTCTCAAAAATACTTCGAGAAAAAACAAACATTTTCAGCTACGCCCGATAGTGGCTTTATCTTTCCTTTCAGACTTTTTTTCGGATGTAAAAAATTGGCAACGCCTAAAACCACTCGTTCGAGACCGCTAAGTTTGTTTTCAATTACAGGATCTCATAAGTAAACTTTTTTAGTAAGTGTGGAACTACGTCACTCATAAAATTGAATCGATCGATAAAATAAAAATTCATTGTTCTTCTCATTTTGGTGCTTTTGAATATTTTTTTTCCACATCAAAAAATAACTTTCTTAGAAACTAGATCCATATATGAAGCTGTCAGTTGGATATTCGTGAAATTCCAAAAAAATAATGTTCAGCGATCGAACTTGGCATTGTGTTTTATTCATTGTTTTCTACAAAACTAGAAATAAGTTTTTGACACTTCGACATTGTTAAAAATTTTTGTTTTTCAAGTTACAAATAAAAGAATGTCACTTTAAGAAGATTTTCTTTTACCTTATATCTATGATACATGTAAGAAAATTTTTCTGAAAAAAAAAACAAATTTCCACGGATGTCAAAATTTCTCCTTCGAGAGAAACCATCTGATAAAGCAAATCATCAATAATTCGTTGGATAGCTGATATAATGACTGAGAACAAAAATAATTTCCAAGAAACGAAAAAATGCCATGTTAAATGAATGGGAGAAGTGAAGTGATTGGGGCATGGTTTAACGGAATTGCATTTTTTTTTTTATTACTGAACTTCCGTTTTGGGGTAGAAACTTATTATGTAGGGAGCGTCACCGAAAGAAAAATATTTTAGGAAATAACGGACACCCTAATACCGTATGTACCTGGCAAAATATGACAGATATCCAAGGGTCGGTGGAAAAAATGGCTTAGTTGACCCATATAAAATGTATAATTCAAAGAAATTTATGAACGTACCCTATATCATAGATATAATATCTATGTATATCATTAAAAACATTTTACGTCGATAAAATAACATGAGATAATGCGCGATCATTAATAATCTGTAGGTCGCATCGAATATCTAGATTATCGATCAATTTATGCAGAACTCATACCAAGACGCAATACTGTTGGTAAAAAAGAGTACTGAAGCGAAATCCACGAAAATGCCTTTTTCGATGGCCATGCCGCCTACATTCATAGTGCGACACTAATGTCAGCCGCCATCTTGTCCAATCTAGTACATTATATCTATGGCCGTTACTAATGAGAGTCAATAAAATGAATTATTTCTGTACGAGTCTTTTGACAAAGCAACCGCAATTCATAATAATTTTTAAAATACCTTTGTGGTCTTTTTTCATACCAACATTGTCGCATAGATCAGAATTTTCGAAAATTTAGAAATTTCAAAACTAAATTTTCGAGAATTGTGAAAATTGACTGTAACTTTCTCAATCCTTGAGATTTTCTCATACCAATTTTTTTGCAGGTAGATTAGGTCACAGGCATTCGAAAAATGAAATAAAAAAAAAAAACGAATTTTTTCGAATTTCAAGGTGTATGTACCCCCTTAACAGTCGAGATAAATTTTTGATCCATGCAAAATGATAGATTGTATTGTTAGCGTCATCAGATCCGTTTGACTCGACATTAGATTCTAACCTAAGGAGATGTATGGTTGACTTGTCTGATTTTTCTCGACTTAAATAAACGGGTACTATTTCGTCGTCTATACCGTAAACATTAATCGACAAACCGTTTAATTTTTGAAATTTTATCAAGACTCATAGGAAAATTCAAACCTTTATACCTCAGCACTGAGCTAAAATGTGGATAAGAAGTCGTTCTACCAGGATTTTTACCTGCTGGGAACAGAGCTGCTGTGACTGACTAGAGAACACAGTAGGAATCGTCGTTCATGATATTCACCACCGCTTCTTATCTTGTATATACTTGGGTAACGGTGTGTAAGTAGATATGCCTCCTCGCAGTGGTACATATTTGTTGATATTCACAGTCAGATTTATAATTTCAGACAAAGACCATCCCGAATCTTTTTCCTGGAAGTCTTCTATCTTGACTAATAATTTCTCCCTGACATTTTCGTCGAACCATTCATCCATGTTCGTCGCTGGTAGAATAGCTTCGTTTTTGGTATTGAAGAACTTCATCTCTTCGATAATTTCACCGCTTTTCAGAGTATTGAATTTACAGGACAAAACTACATTGACTTTCAAGTTGCCTTGTTTGCGGAGAATATTCTTCAATCTGGAGATAATTAGTTTTTTTGAGTCATCCAGAAAATGTTCCAGATCTTTGTGTTGCAGATTCGCTATGACTCCCGTTCTTATTCTTCCATCGAAAGCTGACTCCAGATCTTCCCACTTTACCCTGTCACTTCTCCGCAATTTCCTTACACCTTCCCCTCTTTTTCGACATTGCTCAAACCGCGCTCTTAACGACTTTAGGATTCCAATTGTGGTCAAAATTCTCGTTTTTTCCCCGACCGTTGAAGCTGATTTTCGCAAGATTTTATTCAAAAGTCTGATATTCTGAGTCCCGAATCTTATCCATTTTTGTACTTCGGTGGTTGATGATTTCTTTTTCAAAATTCCATAAGCATTTTGCATAATGCTAATAAGTTTAAGACATTTAGCTGCGTCCATTTTTTCACTAATAACAATTGTATGCTATGAAAGTGTAAACTTGAATGATGCGCTCACATTGCAGGGTGGTCATTTTATAGGTCAGCTTCACCGATGAATTCTAAGAATCTTGTAATGTGATACATATATGTATTTCGTTTGCGCGAGAAACCTTTTTTCATCCAATTTTTTTCAAAACCAAGACTTATACCAAGTAAAGTGATAACGATAGAATTTGTTTCCTCCGAATAACTCTTTTTCGCAAATGATAAGATTGTCATTTACATTTTGTTTAAAATTTTCTCAAAAGATATTCTAGAATATTCGTGGCACTTGGCTCATGATTCAACTACCATGGAAGTTTCTAGCGCCGTTTTGCTATCGTATTAGTTACATCGATAAGTATGGGAGAGTTTTGCGCTATGGGATTCAGTTACATCTACGTGACCAGGACCAGGTTCATTCGCGGAACTGCACGTGGCTCTCATGCTATCTTGTTTATGATTTTAACCCTAAATATGAGGGGTATATATGGAGAGCCTAATCCATGTACCAGCACGTCAGTCTAACCTCGACATTTGAAGTGATCAGAATAGCAACTTGTGAAGTGATCAGAACAGCAACTTGTGATCAGAGCATCAACTTGTGAAGTAATTAGAACATCAACTTGTGAAGTAATCAGAACATCAACTTGTGAAGTAATTAGAACATCAACTTGTGAAAAAAATGGATAAGTGGAATACATTTATTTTCTGTATCTAATCATAAGGATTCGCGAACATTTCTGTAACATCCTTTTGATTTCAATATCTATCCCTTCAGCCTTGCTTTGGAGCTACGTTCTCCGTAGATACCTTGTTGATTTACACATGCTTATATACAGTGTAACTAGTATTCACGCTTTTTTCTATGTCTAAAATGTTAAAGATAAATGAAATCTCTCATAGTCTACAGAAGTCTGATCTCACTTATTGCATTCCTTTCAGAAAGGGATTACTACATTCGTGCACGCATGGTTCGGATACCTATTGAATGGACAGAGCACGCAACGATGAGTGAAATCATCGAATCGATCTCCTACATCATAGATCTGTTGGAGGGGCGATCTGACATCGATAATATCGACGTCTTCGTCTACTTTGATACAGTCTCGATGAAAGTGGAAGTGGGCGAAAATGGACTAATATGGTTCAAAAGATGCTGAAGAACCTACAAAAAGTTTAAACTTTAAAAAAATGTTCAGACTAAAAAAACTTTTCAAACTTTCATAAATATATATTCGAAATTATACTTTGAATCTATTATCCCAACGCATTTTGTGTACCCTATAACTCTAACCAAAAATCCTATTCCTTGTCGTATTCATAGTATAATTTAAAAAATCTAAATAAGTATACTAGTCTTCAGGTAAGTATATGTGATTATTTACATCTATTGTGGTAGTGTTTGAGTTAAATAATGAACACGTAGTTTATTAATAATTTGTTTTATTAAATCATACTCGTATACATATAGGTATATTACATAGGTATAGGTGTATCATATAGGTATATAAAGGTGTAGGTGTATCATGTAGGTATATCATATATGTAGGTGCATCACATAGGTATATCGTTGTTATAGGTATGTATAAAGACGTAGGTGTATCATATATCATGTATCATGGTGTGTGTGTGTGTGTGTGTTTACATGTAGTTGAATTCAACTTGATTATATTGTCCACCAAGGTACTTCATATGTAAGCGGTTCTCATCAGCAGCTTCTCTCATTTTCTGCAGCAAGTCGTCGTCGTCCCTTAGAATATTTGCCATTCGAGCCGGTAAGAAGATGCAAAATCTGTTGTCCACATCCACCACTATCCTGACTCCAAATTTGGTTTGAACTGTTCGAAGATCGGTAATGGGATAGTTTTCGAACACCTGCAGCTCACTTAGCTTCTTCGTTGGGAGGAATTCTTCCAAGCGACCCAATTTGTTGATTGCAGGGAGATCCATGTTTTCAGTTAAATCTTTATTGTTTCAAGTTTCTTCGTGAGACGGTCGATTTCTGATCTTGTGTGGATCAAGCTTTTCACCTCGTTGATATTCTTTATTAGCAGCTCAAGTCGCACTTTTAATTCACGGCGTTTGAGAGTGGTGTGTGACGTCATATTAAGGGTGCGTGACGTCATTTTGACAGGTCTGAACAAGCCAGCAGGCATCAGCGAGCATGACGTCATCCTATCAACCCCCTCCACCACCCTCACACGGACACGGCGGAGGCATGCATGTGTGTGTGCGTGTACGTGTGCACTAATACGCGGTGAGCCAGAACCCGCCTAGCCTATCTACTCCCCAGGATCAATATTCTAGAAATGATCCACAATTGAAATTTTGAAAGTATACCGAAAATCGTCGCGCGCGCTCCTCTTGAATGTCTTATAACTTTTGATCCGCTGGACGGAAATAGGTTTGTTATGTATCGATTTGAAAGGTATTGAACTAATCTAACAGTTCGTGAGCGTCAGTTTATTTTTTCAAAAAATGTCAAATTTTCCACTTGAAAATCAGTTTGGAATACTGTTTTCATTACCAGCCCCACAAATCACCGAGCTATAAAAATTATGGTGTATTCCTGGCCCCATTGTCTACTTGCACATCAATTTCGAAGGTGGAGATTCATGGGCATCGAAACGAAAAAATTGTATCGCAATGAGAAAGGCTAGTGATAGGAATAATAATTGATTATTTTACCGCAAATAATCTTGAGAACGTTGAATTTTATATTTTGCATTTCTTGTCACCATAATCCTACTATCGTTCCTATTGAATATGGGTCCGACACCTCAGAAATCTAGGAGCATGACACTGCGCAGCGTAGCGTTGTTGACGGAATAATTTTTTCGTTTCGATGTCCATGAATCTCCACCTTCAAATTGGTGTTCAAGTAGACAATAGGGCCAGGAATACACCATAATTTTTTCAGCTCGGTGATTTGTGGGGCTGGTAATGAAAACAGTATTCCAAATTGATTTTCAAGTGGAAAATTTGACATTTTTTGAAAAAATAAACTGACGCTCACGAACTGTTAGATTAGTTCAATACCTTTCAAATCGATACATAACAAACCTATTTCCGTCCAGCGGATCAAAAGTTATAAGACATTCAAGAGGAGCGCGCGCGACGATTTTCGGTATACTTTCAAAATTTCAATTGCGGATCATTTCTAGAATATTGATCCTAGGGCAGAATGGTTTGGGGACTCTCTTCTACGGACCTTGAACAGCACGTGTGTAAATTATAAAAAAAATTAAAAATGTTGATGTCAAAAAGTGTTACCACTTCACGTGGATTTGCCCATATACTTGGATGGTTGAAACAAAAAAAAAATTATTCCCTCCCGCGTTGTTTTTCGGATCTTATTTCAAAAATATTTACAGTAACGAATCTCTATTTACTTATCTCTATCTGCTTGATCTATATTTAATAACGTATACCTAATAATCTACATCTACTAATCCTATATCTACATCTGCTAATCGGCATTTACTAATCCTATATCTAATGATCTGCATCTAATAATTTAAATATAACAAGCTACATCTAATACTCTACAACTTATAATCTACATCTACTAATCTATAGCTAATAATATATACCTAATAATTTATATCTAATATTCCACATCTAATAACTAGCTCGTGGTTTCATTGTTTACATTAGAAAAGCTGATGAACATCCAGGCTTTGGCCCATTCTGATTTTTTGAGCCTACAGCAAGGCAGAAGGGTGACGCGGTCCCCGAAATTTGCCTATGTTTTTAACCACGGCCAAATTTTGAGGGCATGGCAGAAGTTTCAAGAGGGCAGGCTAACAACGGCCGAGTTTCTGGAGCATGCAGGCGTCGAATTTCGTCTCGAAATTGGTCCGCAATTTGGGGCAGGCCCCAGGCGCCGATGAACGATCGAAGCAGGGGTCGAGGATGCTCAGGTTGTTGTGGCGGAAGATCATCCTGATGTGGTAGAAGATCATCCTGATGTGGCAGAAGATCATCTTAATGTAGCTGGTAAAGTAGGATCTATTAACATAGGTCGACGGATCCCAATGAAACAGCGCTATCTCGCCGTGCTGGTTAGAAAAGCGCAATTTCGCCGTGTTGGTTAAAAGAACGCTATCTCGCCGTTTAGCCGTGCTAAAATAGCGAGATAGCGCTTGTCTAACCAGCATGGCGAGATAGCGTTGTTTCATTAGGACCCGTCGAGGCATACAGACAGCAATCAATGAGAAATCTGTTCGATGTTTATGGAAAATTATCTCACCTGATGTAAAAACTTCGTTTGTACTCAATGGTCCGGTTCTTGTGTCATAGCCATTGTTTTCCGTTACTGAAAAATAATATTTTCCTGATTACAAATAGAGAGTAGCCCAACTGCGAAAGGAAAAAAAATGTGACTGGAATCGAGACAAACGATTACGTTCGAATAGAAAATATGTCCTGCATCGATGTTTTAAATCTTTTCAGACGAACCTGAGATAGTCCCGGAACCCTTCATCGGGCACGATAACGCCGAACATGGTACGAAATCAATTTAAAAAAAAAGTGGCAAAATTCGAATCAAAATTAAATTGAACGTAGACGTTCGAATAGAAGATTGATGGAATTGCAATATGTCCTGCATCGATATTTTTAAATCTTTTCAGAAGAACCTGAGATAGTCCCGGAAGCCTTCATCGGGCACGATAACGCCGAACATGGTAAGAAAACAATTAAAAAAAAAAAAGTGGCAAAATTCGAATCAAAATTAAATTAAGCGTAGGAAAACGTTCGCCAAGTTGAATAAAATTTGCTATCATCGAAACTCCAAGACTTCAAGCGCAACAGGCTTGAAAGAATGCAATGTATATTGCTCATTTATGATTGACACTTCAGGAGGACCTGTGCCGGACCCGGAAGAGGCTATTCTAATTTCGGATGAGGAAGAGGAAGAGGAAGAAGTAGCGGGGATTGTCATTTCCGACGAGGAAGAAGGTATGTGACACTTACATTATTTCAGGTACGAAGGAAAATTTCAAGTGGGAGCATGGTGAAGTATAGGAATACTAGGGTAATTCCGAGTAAAACTAATGATTTTTCCATGTAGAGTATCCAATTTTGCTGATAAATTATGCCTTTCCGATCTATGTTGAGACAATTACTCTTGCTCGATATTATAAAGTTATTTCGACCAGAGAAAATGAGGCAACGAAGTTTTTCACCTACATATTTTGAGAACTATGCATAAAATTATTAATTGTAGACATACGCGTTGGGGAAAATTTATATTTTTGATCAAGCGAATGAATGGATTTGCGTGAAAGTATACCTGTATCAAGAGACTCGGTAGAGTCTCGCGCTGGGTACATTAAAAAAAAGTTAAAGAAAAGTTTTTTTACAAGCGCGACTCTGCCCGAGTCTCTTTACCGTAGTCAAGAGACTCGGTAGAGTCTCGCGCCAAGTACATCAAAAAAAAGTTAAAGAAAAGTTTTTTTACAAGCGCGACTCTGCCCGAGTCTCTTTACCGTAGAGGCAGCTCTAAGCGGAGTGGGGGAACAATGTTTTTACATATTACACCGAATTGGTAATATACCAGGGATTGACGTTTTATTTTTATAATAAGGGTCGAAAAAACTTCCATTTGAGGTCAAAATCTAGACGATCGGTGCACCGACAGCTGAGAAATAATAATTTCTAAAATCGGCCGGGTCAGTTTCACGATAAATTTTTTCGTCTCCGTCATCGACCACTGAATTTTTCGTCGTCGACCAGTTAGCAGAACCCAAACGCAACGAACATAGTAGAGAGTCTATTGCAGACATAGAGATCAGTGATCGCAGAGATGAAAATGACATGGATAAAAATATAATGGGAGTTGTCGCTCTCGACTATAATTATGTGTTACGTGTATTTCATGGTGTAAGGGAAAAATAGTCCTATTGCGCATGCGCGTGTACATAACCAAAATAGTCGAATGCACTGTGGAATGACAGCTGGGATAGACGCGAAGAATATTACGAGTACATGAAACATAAGCCGTGTCTCAATTCGCACGTTCGGTCTCGGTCTAGGTCTAGGTCTTACGCCATTGCACTCTCTCTGCAGAGCGTACTCTGGTGTTATTTCGCTGTACTACGAATGGACATGAAACGTTGTCCACTTGTTACATTTTTATTTCATGGCACAAACAGACGCGCGAATCTTTTGATTCGAAAATCCTAACGTGTCTACCGGGTAGTGCATTTGAATCGGGAAACCTGAATAACTTGTTAACAGTGCATTTTCTACAGGAATGTTTCAACCTAAAGCTGTAGAGTTCAATGGGCAAACATAATGACAATAAAGAACGATTCATTTGATGTAGGCGTTAGGGTAATTTCATGTTCAACTTTCATTTATTCATCCGAAAATCTAATTATTGTGTATTCTTATCTTACCCAATAAAACTGACAACTTTTTTCAAAACTATTTTCATTTCAGGTCGTTATTCTCACGTTCATAAATTAATGAATTTTGTAAAAGTTATGAAAATATAAATAACGATTCTGTTAATTTAATAGATATTATAGTCAGAAGATTAATATTCAAAGTTAAAATAAAGATTGTCATATTTATAATGGTTTATGAATGGTGATTTTCAAAATTCGTGTGTGACCTCTAAACAAATTGTGATTGAGCTGAAATTTTGGGGAGGGCTATTTTAATGTATAAGACTAACCAAAGGGCCTAGCCGGGGTTGCATATAAAATGTGCCCCTAAACCGATTTGGATTCGCTATACGTCACATTTTAGAGCTACCTCAAAAACCTGGTTCGCCCAAGTTTAAACCCTCTATCTTCATTATTATTCTGTCAACTCAGAATAACGTGGATTTCAGTTTTTTCGAGATTCCTACGCCATTGTTACTTTTAAAAATATGAAAAAAATTTGAGATCTGGCGGATATCGATGTACATGCTCGAGAATGTTTTCAAATTATTTCTCGCCAAACTTGAGCTGTGAAAAATATTTTGAAGTTCAAATTGTCGATTTTTTATGGAGTTTGAAGAGTGACCAACTTTTTTTTTAACAGTATGTATATCGCTTCATACTTGATTTTCTGTAATTTTATCGAATTTTTCGGAAAGCGCCATTGTCAAAAAAATCAAAAAGCGTTTCTTCGGGGGGGGGGGGGGGGGGGGGGGCACATTTTCGTGATCTTATGATTCTTTGACATACTAGGAGTCTCCCAGGGTTTCGTTGCACGGCTTTTGTTCAAATTTGTAGAGGTGTTTCTGTGACCCAAAATACTAGCCCTCTGATCTTCAATTTCATCTCATAGGCCTTTCTTCTGCTATAAAATATTATTATCGTGCAATTTATTGGCCCTTTGCCATGGCTCTAGGTTGATGCAGCGAACTTGAATATACATATCACCGAAACTTTGTCGTTAGAGCATGAAAATGAATATTTAACCCGTTAATTTACCATATCTTTTCCTTTACTTTTTTATTCTTCCTTTATTTAATTGATATTCTTTATATCTTCTGTTTATCATCTATTCATATAAAAGATTTCTCAGAACTCTAAAATTGAAGCCATTGGCTTCGTACATGTTAATCGGTACGCTAAAATTTCATTCCGCTAATATATCCTAATGGTATTTTTTTATCGCCGCCACGTGTGATATTCACTAGTGCTTCGGTTCTCTGCGGTACCAAACTTCAGATATTTTTATTTTATTATTAGTAATCAACGAGCAGTACTGCCCTATACAATAGATGCATAAAGGTAACAGAAATTTTGATATGAATAGGTGATAAACAGAAGATGTAAAAATAAAAATTTTATTAGAAAAAGATACAATAAAAAAAAAAGATATGGTAAATTAACCCGTTAAATATTCATTTCCATGCTCGAATGACAAAGTTTCAGTTATATATTCATGTTCGCTGCATCAATCTAGAGCCATACTGGTAAAGGACCAATAAATTGCACGATAATAATATTTTCTATGAGAAGAAAGGCCTATGAGATGAAATTGAAGATCAGAGGGCTAGAATTTTGAGCCAAAGAAACACCTTTCCAAATTTGAAGAAAATCCGTGCGGCGGAACCATGGGACACTCCTAGTATGTCAAAGAATCATTAGATCACGAAAATGTGGCCCCCCGATGATTGAGTTACTCTTTTCACTAAAATACGATTGAAAAATCGCTTTTTGATTTTTTTGTAACAATGGCGCACCTTTCCAAAAAATGTGAAAAAATTACGGAAACTCAAGGATGACGCCATGTACATACTGTGAAAAAAAGAAGTTTAGTCACGGTTCAAACTCAATAAAAAAACGACAATTTTAACTTCATAAAATTTTTCACAGCTCGAGTTTGTATAAAAAAATTTTTTTTAAATTCTTGAGCATGTACGTCGATATTCGCCAGATCTAAAATTTTTTTCATATTTTTCGAAGTAAAAAAGGCGTAGAAATTACGGAAAAACTGAAATGCGCGTTATTCTGAGTTTACAGCATGATAATGAAGATAGAGGGTTTGAACTTGGGCGAACCAGGTTTTTGAGGTAGCTCTAAAATGTGATGTATAGCAAATCTAAATCGGTTCAGGGGCACATTTCATATGCAACCCCGGCTAGGCCCTTTTCATGTGTGATTTAAAAAATAGAAAAATTAACACCCTACTGAGTATATTACGAGCGTGGTCATGTTGTCCGTGATATTCTTGGAAATAAATCATGGGTGCATATTTTTATTTGTTTTTAAATAATAAGTAAACGGCAGTTGCAAATTGTTATAGCTGTTTTCTGTTTTTGAGGAATCCTATTACAGACGCGTTATTCATTATGCACACGCATTTGTGCATATCAGCGGTAAAAGAAACTAATTAATAGAAACAATTTACAACAATAGTTTACTCACGAATAAAGTAAGTGATAAGGTAAGAAATATACTTATAACAATAATACTATTTCACGATAAGTGCATCCTAATTATATTAATACACAAAAAGTTACGTGCCCATTTGTTCGAATAATTACACGCATTTTCTTTGGATGATACGTCTTGTTATCATCTAGGCAGTACAATTTAAATGGACAACCGGGAACATTTAATCGTTGCTTATATCGCATTACGTAATATGCACAGAAACATACTCATGTTCAGAATGCGGCGTTTGGTGATCGCTCGCATCTTACTGCTACTGCAGTTGAGGCAGCGCCGGGAGAATCAGGTAAAAGTTATACTCAACTGTAATAAATCAGAAAATTTAATTAAACAATGAAATTGCTTTATTACGATCTTATAAAACATATCATGAGATAATCGTTTTTTCGAATCAATTTCCGATCCTATATAGCGTGGGCCTTATTGTCAAATCGTTCGTTACGTTGACCGTTTGCTTGGCGCTATATTGAGACGTGAACCTCGTGCGACGAAGGAAAATTTGAGAGTGAGCCCCAACAGTTTACGACGTCTGGTATTTCTGTGTGCGAACATCCCCAAACCATCTGGTTGGACAGTGGAATTTCAAGTAGGTTTTCGGATTCAATGTAGCTACACTTTATGCAATAATTAATCTGAAACACAACGCATATCGAGTCAATTTATAAAATTAAACTGAATTCAAAATAAAAAAAAATTATAAAGACCTATTGAATTTGTTCAACATCATTTTCGGATTTTTTTATACATCTTGATGGAAACATGTGAAAAATATCTAGCAATACGATCAAAACTTCAACGGATTTTCGATTTAAAACTATTATTTACACATGTTATCAAGAGACTCGGCAGAGTCTCGCGCCAAGTACAATAAAAAAATCCATATATATAGGTATATAGCCGCGCGAGACTCGACGAGTCTTTATACCCGTACGGGAGCTAAACGTCATGGTGGGGGGACAGTATTTTCCTAATTTCTTCCGCCTCGCGATATCATTGGGATTGAGATGTTTATTTCAGAATGTGGGCACGAAGAGCTTTCATTTGAGTCTAGCATCGATTGAATCGGTGCACGGAGATCTGAGATATGATTAATTTAAGTTTCTGAGTACCCGTTTCGATCGAAAATTTTTCGTCTCCTTCACCTTATTCAGCCAGATTACAGTCCACTAAAGCTATGCGGATGAGAATAAGGAAAGAGTGGCCACTACAGCACCACTAGACAGCAGAAATATAAGTACTCGACATCAGTTGCTAGATGGCGCTCATATCGACAATGTTAACGTAAGATCAAGAATCGATTGCACAAGACGACGGACTCCCGAGACAGAGCTGTCAGTTCGGTCACAGAATCATAACCTAGTTCTGTTCATATTCATTCCATATTCATACGTCCTAACATATTGCAAATTTTATTTCCTCATTTATGCTCCCTATAGTTACTCAGTATGAAATTTACGTTCAAAGCGAGGGTCGGAATCGTAAAAATCTCTCATGAAATGATTGAGCGCGCAATTTTAAGGTTGGGTTTTAGATGCGGTTATTGAATCGCATGAAGGTTAATCTATACCTTATATGACACAATCGATTATGCACGAATGATATGAATAAATATGTTAATTTCCGAATATTTTCGTATATTTGATGCGTCAAATATATATCATATTCAGTAAATGCACGAAAAAAGATATCTACATAGTGCTCGGAAGGCAACAAATGGTAGTGGGTGCCATTAATTCAGGCCTCTGTGCTTTCAACACATATTATTTATCTTGCTTTAGTTTACGAATAGTGACTATATAGAAAACTAGAACTATATAGAAGAGATTATATGGTAACTGGTAAAAGAGTGTTTCTCAAAATAATAATTTGTATTAGACTACCACATTTAACATTACTGTTTACCGAGGGATTCAGATGATATAAAATGTATCGCCGTACATGCATGCATTAAGATACTTATTGAAACAATTAGCAGAATGATGACGACCGAGCGAACCTAGCGAGCAAGGATATAGGGAAACTCAATCGAGCGAGCGTAGCGAGCGAGCACGATTATTAGGTAGTCAAGCAAAATTCTACAAAAAGTAGTGATATCACCCCCAAAAGCACCTCTGGTGCAAAAACCTTTCGCCAAGTACAATAATGCAGTCACCACCGACAAAAAAATCCATCAACAAAATACTATAAAAATGTCTACTCACAAAAGACTTGAAATCAGATACAATTGCCAAGTACATACATGTCTTCTGTATAGTAAAGGCTCACAACAGAAAATTATTAAATAGTTATTATTAAATAGTGTTGTTTTTTTCTGAATAGTGGCTTTTGATAATTTGTAGGGAAAAAATTGAGAAAAAAAATTTAGAAAGTGGTACTTGGCGGGCCTTTATAGCAATATACATATTACAGAACAAACTACGTACCGATCTTAGTGCAGTGCACTCTCTCATTCATCTATACCTGGCCCGCCAAGTACCACTTTCTAAATTTTTTTTCATAATTTTTTTTGCCTACAAATTATCAAAAGCCACTATTCAGAAAAAAACAACACTATTTAATAATAACTATTTAATAATTTTCTGTTGTGAGCCTTTACTATACAGAAGACATGTATGTACTTGGCAATTGTATCTGATGTCAAGTCTTTTGTGAGTAGACATTTTTGTAGTATTTTGTTGATGGATTTTTTTGTCGGTGGTGACTGCATTATTGTACTTGGCGAAAGGTTTTTGCACCAGAGGTGCTTTTGGGTTGATTTTTAACGAAATAATTATAAAATCCGTAAACATAAGTTATATTATTTTATATGAAAATGTTTGAATATACATAATAGTAAATTGTAAGTGATTGTGTACCTGGATGGCCTTGATCAGATTCCCTCACGTCACGGAACAATATAATACCTCACGTTATTCATTTTCAGGTTATCGTTTTTCTATTCTGGCTTGGGTGTGGTACTTCCTATCGCGTCGTGGGACATTGTTTTGACATCCCAGGATCATCAGTCCGCAGAATGGTACACCGTGTCTTGCATAAAGTGGAATCATTGATGGGTTTAGTTGTTAGGCTGCCACCAGAACACGAATTGCCAGGGATTGGATTATCCTTCGCACGTCGGGCACGTAGTGCAGTATTTAGGCAATGCGTTGGTGCTATCGACGGTTGCCATATACGTATCCTTTGCCCAGTAAATTTGCATGAGCAATATTTGAACCGAAAACAGTTTTATTCGTTGAATCTGCAAGCCCTGGTTGATAATTCTGGCAAATTTATTGATATTCTAAGTGGGTATCCTGGCTCAGTTCACGATAGTCGTATTTTTAGAAACAGCACACTATTCACTGATCACATTTATCCACCTGAAGGGTATTTCATAATTGGTGATAGCGCACATCCGTGCCGGCGTAATCCTATCACTATAATAACACCGTACAGAGAACCACTAACGCCAGATAAACGCGCATTCAACCATTCGCTCAGCAGAGCAAGAGTAGTAGTTGAACAGTCATTTGGGATGATGAAAGTACGCTGGCGATCGATATTTACTAAAGCTCTTGAGGTAAGCATACAAACTGCAACCAAAGTTATTGCTGCATACACTATTATGCATAACATATGCATAACCGAAGGCGATGTACTACGTGCAATTGCTGAACCGCCGCAGCTTCCGCCTCGTCGCATGCCGCATATGGAGCAAGATGGTAACGCTGTACGTGATCTTCTGTTACTCCTTTTCACAGCCGAGCAAAATAATCTGTGATAGTCCCAAATACTTCACCTCTGAACATTCTTACGCTATATCTTCCTTAATCTCTTTTGATCATCCTAATTTGAATAAAAAAACGATCAACAAACGTAAACTTGAAATGACAAAATTAGCTTTATTTATTTTTATATTTTCTAACAGGTCATCAAACATTTTTGAAATATAAATAACACCAGAGCATATATAAAAACTCATACTGCCTTCAATATGTTTTCAAATATATAACAATTCAAAACAAAAATTGTTCTATATTCTGAAAAGCCGGCGATTGTTGTAACCTCCCTAACCTTAAAACTGCACTCGTTATCACTTGTTGTTACATATTTTCAAATTACTTCGACGTTTTATTAATGCTTACTCTGGTTTGCTTCATGGAATTTTTGAAGTGGAATTCCTTTTCCAGCCATTCATGGATATGTTCCAATTGCCTTTTTGATAAACGCAGAAAAAATAGTGCCAACATTCCATGGACGTGTGAAATACATGCAAATGAGATACGCCCATACACATTCACGTCTGAGCACTGTACGTGTGAGACCACGCATAAACACCACAAGTATCGGGTAAATTGGCCGGATATAATACTGGTCGTCGACCACAGTCGGAATAATTCGTACACGTTCGACAACTTTTCGTATAATCAGTGCGTCTGATTTCAATGCGAGTTCGTATCAGAATGTTAAAGTTTCATAGATTTATTATAGCTTAAATGTCATTCGAAATACTTACTTCCAAATATATTTTGGTAAAACGTATTATTTTTCGCAATCATTTTTTCACATTTTAAATTTTCAAAAAGTAAATAGTACCGTTTGTAAGAGTAAAATACTAATTCTTGGTAATGATCAAAATTATATTTAAACATATCAAAATACTATGGTCTCCTGTTATTGTAGGTATGATTACGACATTACCTCGATTATCTGAAAATTCTTACATTCTTTTTCAATTATGGATACGCAAATATTGTCTTTAAACGTCTATTCGTGATAAATGAATTCTAAAATCTAATCAGTTTCAAGATACTCGAAACCGCTTCGATCAAAGCTAGAATCATAAAAATTCTGTGGTTGAAAAAAATTCGAGGTGTTTAATAAATATTTTGCTAATTGAAACTTTTTTTAGCAGGGGACGTAAAATTTTAAAGTGCAACGAAAAGTGTGAGATTGACATATACATGTATAAAATATATATGGGGCATTCCAAGTGAAACCGGCGAGCTATCTCCCTCACCCTCTACGATTTTTGTCGCTTATTTTTTTTTGGCTTCTATGTCACCCAAAATGAGCCCCAATTTTTTTCAGATTTTTCCTCCCCTCCTTGTCGTCGCGCCATGTGTTTATTTTTGTTGATGCAAGAGGAAACATCAAAAACGACCTTTTTCAAAATAATGATTTTTTTTCTACAAATCCCGCACCTGAAAACAGTAACTTTTTTCATGATTTGAAAGTGCGCCGAAGCCTGCCAATATTTTTTTTTATCAATTTTAATTTTTCGAAAAACTGGAAATTTTGAAAATTTTGAATTACAATCATCACATCTTGTATTAAAAAAAAAAAGAAAAAAGAAGCATCTCTTGAAAAAATGTCATGTCTCGCTTAGTTTCATATTACTTGTGTCCTCTGGCGGCAAAATTCCGTGATTTTTTAAAATTTAATATGTAACTAAGCAAGATATGACATTTTCGCAGAAGGTGTTTCTTTTTTCTTTTTTTTTTTAATACAAGATGTGATGATTGTAATTCAAAATTTAAAAAATTTTCGATTCTTCGAAAAATCAAAATTGATGAAAAAAAATACTGGCATGTTTCGGCCCACTTTCAAATCATGAAAAAAGTTACTGTTTTTAGGTGCGGGATTGGTAAAAAAAAAATCATTATTTTAAAAAAGGTCGTTTTTGATGTTTCCACTTGCATCAACAAAAAAAACACATGGCGCGACGACAAGGAGGGAGGAAAAATCTGAAAAAAAATTGGGGCTCATTTGGGGTGACATAGAAGCCAAAAAAAAATAAGCGACAAAAATCGTAGGGGGTGAGGGAGATAGCTCGCCGGTTTCACTTGGAATGCCCCATATATATAGGTATTAGGGTGTTTTTTTTGGAAATTTTTTTTTGCTTAGGGTCTCAAGAGCTTCCTTTGGGTATAAAAAAAATTCACTTATTTCGAAAAATTTTTTATTTCAAGTATAGACCTGCCTCAAACGGGGGTCCCCTTTTCCATTTGAATAACACAGGGAAAGAATCTTTTTTTACAAAAAAAAATTTTTCTCCCTAACGAACAATGATGAAAAATTTTTAAGAGGTGATTTTTGTATGAAATTTAATTCTATACAAAATTGTTATGATATAAAATTTTCGTCAGTCTAACGGTTTCAAAGTTATAGGCTCTCAAAGTTGATCATATTTTGTACACAGAAAAAATTTAGTTTTCACAGGAGATAAATATTCGTGATTGAAAAAAATAGTTCGGAAGATCGAAATCATTCCTGACAAAGTAAAAAATTTTCTTGAATAAAGAAAATTCAGTGGTTCAAGAAAATACTTACTACGTCATGGATAATTTCGATTTTCGTAATCACTTACTTGGTTCAAGGTAACTTTTTTTCTGTGTACGGCTCTGAATAATACAGAAATTACTTTATTTTTCTTATTTTTGACTTTTATTATTGTTTTTAGAAAAGAACAAAGTTATTTATCATTCTGTTTTAGTATGTTTTTATATATTTAAGTGGACCGTTACCCTAAAAATATAAAGAAAATGTTGAACATCGAGATTTTTTTTTCGATTTTTCCCAAGATCACGAAAAAAATTATATTTTTTATAAGACTTTGATTTACTGATAAACTCATACTATTAATTTTTTTTTTGATCAATTTATTACCTTAGTAATTGTCGGTTGACGACTGAGGTAATGAATTGATAAAAAAAAAATTAATAGTATGAGTGTAATATCAGTAAATTGAAATTTTAGGAAAAATATAATTTTTTTCGTGATCTCAAGGTAAAAATCTAAAAAAAAATCTCAATTTTCAATATTTTCTTTATATTTTTAGGGTAACGGTCTACTCAAAAATATAAAAACATACTAAAACAGTGATAAATAATTTTGTTCTTTTCTAATAACAATAATAAAAGATAAAAATAAAGTTATTTCTGTATTATTCAGAGCCGTACAAAATACGACCAACTTTGGGAGCCTATAACTTTGAAGCCGTCAGACTGACTAAAATTTTATATCATAACAATTTTGTAGAGAATTAAATTTCCTAAACAAATTACCTCTGGAAATTTTTTTATCATTGTTCGTTAGAGAGAAAAAAATTTTTTTGTAAAAAATGATTTTTTCCCTATGTTATTCAAATGGAAAAGGGGACCCCCGTTTGAGGCAGGTCTATACTTGAAATAAAAAATTTTTAAAAATAAGTGAATTTTTTTTATACCCAAAGAAAGCTCTTGAGACCCTGAGCAAAAAAAAAAATTTTAAAAAAAAACACCCTAATAGGTATAGATAGATATATGTACATGTAAGTCTTAAGTCTCATGTCTTTTCGTTTAACTCGAAAGTAGTTTCACTTCCATTTTTTTTTAACATTTTGTTCTATAAATTACTTGTAAACTACTCGAACGATGTGATCCCAAATATAATTAGTTGAAAGTTACAAATAACTACGTTGACTGAGACCAAAATCATCAGAATCTGCTTATTCATTCACGAGATATCGTCGGACGCAATAAAATAGATTACGCACTGATACATCCAGCGTCCATCTAAAAATGATCAGAGTTGATTATCAGATATTAATCGGTAATAGGTCATTTTGTTTTATATCACATAAATACGTCGTCATACACTTATTAATTAGTACCCATACGCTATTATATCAATACTTTAGGGGTCGTCATACTCATTAGGACAAAGAGCCAGGAATGTAAATCCAATAAACCCGTTTATCGGAGCTAATTCTTCGCATGCTACTTATTTACTAATTGTTGCATGCACTAAGTGGGGATACACAGGTATGAATAACAGACCCATATACTACGCATTTGTTGCCGTATCCTATAAAATGCATTTATAAATTTTGATTACATAATATTTATGTAGAATTTCGCTCTGCATGATGTCTTATACAATTATTAATTTTAAAATTATAAATCAATTCTAAAAGTTGTCAAAATCTGAGTGAAAATTACCATAATGCTATTATAAATTGAATCAGCGATTATCTTTTAAAAAATTGATAACATACTAAACATATACTTATACCATTGGTGTAACTGATGTCTTTTAGAAAATTAACTGACTTGTGAAGCATATTTATAAAAACATGGTAACCCGCTATTCCATATTCGTCTTTTTGTGACCAATCATTATCAAGTCCCTTGCTATTTTATATGACAAAAGGGATTTTGTAGTGAAATATTCTACAATAATTTTTTTGTAAGAATATTCATATGTCTATTGAATACTCGATTGAATAAATGAATCGTATTCTACTTGTTGTCTTTCATTCACCCTCTACGCTTTGCTGCTCTACCATCTAGACTTTTGTGTAAAATTTTCACAGAATCGATTTATTCCACCATTATACGATAGTATAGACGGCTATAAATATGCCGTTTAATTTTTGTGGAGAAATTCGAATGATTTCGGTCGCTCTAGCCTTTTTTAAAGAGAATGCGGTTGCGTGAGAACTGGCGCGGATGGTGTCCAATCTCTAAGAAAGACTTTTCAAGTTATCCGGCTCAAATTTGGACACAACATTCTTCCTTCGCACCATTCTTGCTATATGTAATCTTTTTTTTGGACATCTTCATATTTTTCTTAACGACAAACTGTCGAAAAAATCGGCTGAATTCAATACTTTTTTTTAAAACCAACACCATTTTTTGAATTTTTATGAAAAAAAAAAAAAAAAATCTCCAAACAAAGATATCGGCTATTATACTGATTGATAAGGGCGTGCGGGTAGTGAAATTCTACGGGTCGGGTCGGGTCGGGTCGGGTCAAATGGATTACTTTCGGGTCGGGTACCTGAAAATTTCGGGTACTCGAAAATTTCGGGTACTCGAAAATTTTGTATCACCCGAAAATTTCAAATTACCTGAAAATCTCGAGAAAAATACCAGGATTTCTGAAGTGAATGGAGATTTTCGAAAATTTCGAACTTATGTCATTTCCGAAATCCCGCACAATCTGAAGGACTATTTCGTAGCCGTATGGAATTGTAAGTTCTGGAGGTTCTATTCTCAAAAAATCAGAGTAGAGGCTCCTCTAGTCTGATTTTTCAAAAAATTTCTGGATTCACAACCATTATTTAATTACACGAAAATTTTGGACTACCCGAAAATTTCGGACTACTCTAAAATTTCGGACTACCCTAAGATTTAGTGATTGCCAAAAAACACGACACAATGCAAACCCGACCCGAACCCAAGTCCGAGTACCCGAAATTTCGGGTACATGAGCCCCATATGACCTTTTACGTGAAATTATACCCAAGATATGAATTTTGAAAATTTGGGGTGTTTTATCACCCCGTGGTTACCGGAATAGGTAAAAAAAATTAAGGTACCGTTATAGAGTTAATACAAATCAACGTATGTACATTAATTGCATGAATTTAAAAAATTATTATCATAGATATAATTTATATAATTTTTATTACAAATTTAATATGTTCAGTTCATATCAAGAGGTTGCAGAGGATTACATAAGTTTTCATAGTGGAATATATTATGAGATCATTTACATTCGCTAATAAATATATTTCAAACAACATCTTTCAGTATCAGTTAACATGATAGGTTCGCTTGAATTTAATATACTTAGAACACATCTCAGTTTATATATGAGGTGTTCCACCCCGTTTCGAGTGGTCGAAAAGTTGACCGATCCCAAAAAAACCATAATATGTTGTCTTATTACACTAATATATCAAAAGAATGTATGTGAATTTTTTCAGATTTTTTCGATCGAATATTTCGAGTTCTTCCAAGTTCAAACTCTTTTCTATACGAATCTCCGTATCTCCAAAGTATAAGATCGTACAAGAAAATCAAAAATACAAAAAAATTGCATTTTCGAATCAAATTTATGTAACATTTTTTTGGGGCATCTCGAATCCCAGAAATACAAATTTTTATAAAAAATACACAAAAATATTAGAAAAAAATAAAAAAAATATGTAACTTTTGATTTGCTTCAAAAATTCACAGAAAATACTCTCAAGTTTACAACAGACATATATTTTTTTTTTAATATGCTTTTTTAGTTCTTTTTTATATACAAAAAAAATATAGCTTCCAAACGATTGAGCCAACCATCTTAAAACAAAAAAAAAATACAGTTGCTGTAAACAGTTAAGAGTATTTTATGTAAATTTTTGTAGCAAATCAAAAGTGACGTATTGGTTTAAAAAAATATTTTTGTGTATTATTGATAAAAATTTGTATTTTTTGTATTCGAGAAATTCACAAAACATTTTTTTCAGAAAGTTGATTCGAAACTTCAACTTTTTCGTATTATAAATTTTCTAGTACGATCTTATACTTTTGAGATACGGAAATTTATTCGAAAAAAATTGGAATTTTGAAAAACTCGACAAATTCAATACAAAAATTATGAAAAAATTCACATAAATTCTTTCGATATATTTGTGTAATAAGACAAAATTATTATTTTTTTTTTATCGGTCAACTTTTCTACCGTTCGAAACGGGGTGGAACACCTCATATATTAATAACGTGTGAGAAATCACTAAAATCAAAAACAAAATAACAAATAAAATCAAATTGGAAACGGCTATATCTTATATTGATGGTTTTGAATTTGCATTTGTATAATGCGTGCATATTGAACATAACAAAAAAATAAATTATAATTTTTCTGTCTTAACAGAAATTTATGCAACAACTTGAGAAACAACTAAATAAAACCAAAGTGTAAATGAAAATGGCTAAATTTAATAATAGTGGCTTTGAATTTGGAATATGACAACGCGTGCATATTGAATGTGTAATGATGGAGATGTTGCAAAAATTTATGTTAAAAAAGTAGACTGCAAGAGGCAGAATTTAATATAATTATAATTTTGAGTTCAGAATATTTTGATAGTGTTGTCATGTTGTCTGTGATATTCGTGTAATTAAATCACGAGTCCACAGCAGCTTGTTGTTTTTTTTTTGTTTATAAAGAAACGCCAGTCGATAATTGTTCATAGGATTAGACGCGTCTTTCTATAAGCACATCCACATTAAGTGAAGATTATCAACAATTGACTTATATCGAAGAATTCTACTGATAAGGATAAAGAGATAAGGTAAGAAATACTCCTAACAATAATACTATCTCACGAGAAATGCATAAAAAACTGATACCACCAAAAAACTGCTAAAAAAGTAATTTAATAATTATTAATAAATATTGAGATAATAAATTAGTTAAATAAATAAATTAATTGAATATAAGGTGTAACAGAACTCTGAACGAGCATTTTACAGGGTAATCTCGTTAAAAAATGGAATCTAAATTTCCTTCGCTTAATTTCTTCAAAATGCCTAGATTTTTTGTTAAAATTAATTGATGTGACGCGCTTGCTTTTTGCGTACGTGCCCCCTCGGCTCCGCGATCCCTGCAACAATCTGGTCTCATCCTAAAACATTTGAAATATGAACGAGTGCAGGAATCGCAGAGCCGAGATGACACGCACGCACACAAGCATGCGCGTCACACCGACAGGCACTCGTTCAGATGCAGTCGTGCCTCATTGGCTATTATTCAATTAATTTTCATAAAAAATCTAGGCATTTTTAGAAAAATTGGCAAATGAAATTTCGATTTCATTTATGACCGAGATTGACCATGTAAAATGCTCGTGTCGAGTTCTGTTACACCCTGTATAGTAGACTAACTTATTTAATAAATTAATTTTGTTCGGTAATTGTGTCATTTATTACTGTTTTTTTTTTTTTTTTTTTTATTTATTTAATTTTTAATTTTTTTTTTTTTGCAATAAATTTTCTGGTGAATTTTGTAACTCAATTTTGAAAAAATGATTGTCGTGGCAGCGATGTAATAAATATCAATATAATTCATGATGTTTGCATCCGTCTCTTTAGAAAAATTGAATCTATAATAATTAGTATCCACTTCTAGAATCTACTTCCAGAATATAGTTCCAGCAGACCTATACAATCCCGACAGCTAACAGAATATATATCATTACAGAATATATACAATCATGACTGAATCGCATACAGTCTATACCTGTAAGTAACTCAAAAGTTTTTCCACTTATGCTTAATGTAATTTTGAATTATCTATATGAATATAAAATTATAAAATAATTAATAATTACTAATTTTGAATGATCTATATGAATATTTAAAATTATAAAAGCACTTTAACAGTATACATCGTTCAAAATGATAAATTACCAAAACTTTATGAAAACATTAAACGTACTATTAGATTGGTCCATTCGCGATGTTTCTACTAAGAATTTTCATAAATTACCCCATTAAATTGAAAATCTAACATACGTGAATTCGTATATTGATTCCAACATTGAATCATATTTATATTTTTAAGCATATATGTATATATAAAGCATGAACAGTACATGTAAACGCACTTTAAGCAACTTTCAATTGTTCTTTAATTTTTTAGGGAAGCATGAATCCGTCGATAAACTAATAAACGTCAGAATTGAAAACGATAGGTGCTTTGGTGGCAAGCGTGGAACTGCCAAACAGCAGTGGACTAAAATTGCCGAACAGCTGGCTTGCGGTGTGACCGGTGACCAATGCAAAAAGAAGTGGCAAAATTTAATTGCAAGATATAAAACGATTATGAATCCACCTACGGGGGACGGCCTAGAGGAGGAGGGGCACGACGCGGATGAGTGGCCATACTTTGACGCGATTAACAGATATATGAGTGATCGACATGTAATGAACCCGCAGCTACTATTGAGCTCGTCGTCTTCTGCGAGCTCATGTACAATTACGAGCCAGACGCAGAAACGTGCCGCGTCAAATTTCGTAGCTGATAGGGGTGCTTGCGTCGCTCATCGAAATTCAAGCGATGAGGACGACATGGAAGTCGTCGTCAGAGAAAAAAAACATCGCCCGCAGAGCACCTGTGCTAAGGAAACCAGCGATTTATTAAAAATCATAATGGAACAAATGGAAGAAACGCGGCGTCAACAGGAAGAGGCACGAAACAACGATCGTGTGATGATGGAGATGCTTAAAAAATTTCTGTCTAAAAAATAAATTATAATTTACCGTATTGTTCCGAGTATAAGTCGACCCTGAGTATAAGTCTACCCCTAATTTTGAGGTCGGCCGGGAGATATTTTTTTTAGAGCCGGAATATAAGTCGACTTGTACAAAGAAATCGTTATTCATATCTTTATGTATATGAGATACCGTATTCGTCTGTAGCTTTACAATTGTTAGTAATTTCCGCATCTCGCGCTACAGTTAGTTTAAAATCGCGTCATAACTGTTCGGAATTCCTTGTTTTGACAGTATTTTTAAGAGAGCCCCTAGATTCCACTCTATCATCACTTTGAATATCCATTCTAGATCCGAACTTTCACTAGTAACACATTAAAATCTTTCTACAATTTGTTCATATTCATAACCGATGCTATCTAAAAAAAAAAGTCCAGAATTTAAGTCGATACCGCATATAAGTCGAGAGCGCATCTTTCGAATGATCTTGGTTACTAAAAACCTCGACTTATACTCGGAACAATATGGTAATATTTTTAGACAATCGCAATATGCACGCGTTATAATTTTCCAAATTCAAAACCACCAACATTAAATTTCGCAATTTCCATTCCAGTTTTTCACGCGTTATAATATTCCAAATTCAAAATCACCAACATTAAACTTAGCCATTTGCATTATAATCTTTAGAGAGAATTTTTTTAAACACCTCCATCATTACACTATTAAATAATATCGCTATTATAAAGACAATAGGGAAAACTAAAAAATATCTTTGGGCTAGATAGCACCCTGGATTGGTCTCGACATGGCAAATAATTACGTGTGTCCCTTGAGGGTCAATTTCGTCTTGCATTATCTAATACGTGCACGATCCTGTAATTCTTTATTATATCAAGCCGTTTTCAAATGTTTAAACACTGATAAGAAAACAAGTGATCATGGAATCATTCGACGGTTTCGTCGAACTGTTCCAAAAATGGACAAAAGAAAGAAACAACAGTGATCTGACGGAAATTTAAAAAAATGGGCCATCCTATTTTCAAAATTTATCAACAAATGAAATTGGTGAAAATGACGGAAATTTTAAAAAATGGGCCATCCTATTTTCAAAATTCATCAACAAATAAAATTAGTGAAAATACAGAACCCAGCAATTGATGATCCCTGTGATCAATACTTATTAGACCCTAACTACAATCACTCATTGGAAATATTTGATTATCAATTAATAATTTGATTAATTCATTAATTATCCCTTTTACCTGCTAACTTATGTTATTAACATAAACTCCCTGAAATACCTACAATGTCTATATAACTCAATTACTTCAGAGCTGTGACCCTTTGTCACAAGTCCAAATCCACTGAATCGTTCTTACACTGTAGAAGGTTGCATGCAAATATTAATTGGTTTAGATGATGATCAGATGTTTACGAAGTAGATCTTTATTTTAATTGTTGATATATAACTATTTATAGAAAATTCTAATAATTTTGATGTAGCTGTTCTTGAATGAAGCTACATTTAATATCAATTAGTCATGTAATGTTTTAAGTAATTTTTTATGTATAAAGATGGAAGTAATACTGACGTCATTATGGTTTAAATGAATAAAGTCCCATACTATATGATAATCTACATATGGCCAGTGGAACAGATTCTATAATAGTCGATGTAGGCCTCTGTTTTGTAAAACTATGCAAATTCTGTGCACGTAATTCACATATAAAAATGTATAGATTCTAACAAGTTAATTGAAAAACAAATAGTTAAAAAAATATATTGTTCTCTATATGAAAAAAGTGTTTTTTTTTCTTCTTTCTATCTGAAGTTTATGCTTGTCTATGCTTTCAATGCAAATGAATGCATTTCTATGACTTTGCAAACCGGTTCTACACTTGTAATGTTTTTTTTATTAAAGATCGGACATTCGTATAAACAAATCCTGCCTTTCAGTCTTATGCTTTGTAATGCATTTCCATGCTTTTCGATGCCAGTATATATCTATTGATTGCGCAATTTTCCTGTACCTTTGTTTGCAACATTTCCGGGTGATATGTTGCATACTTATGAATTTACATGCAAACCTTTTCTAAACTCTCAATGTCATCTTCTACTGCTGATTGTGTTTTAATATACATGCTTTTAAATTTTCATGACAGCTTTTACTTTTATTACTTTTGAGTATGTTATTTTCCTGTTATTGTGCATAATTTAGAAAAAACGATAAAGATTTTTGGATACAATAACACGTAATATCTATTAAATTAACAGAATCGTTATTTATATTTTCATAACTTTTACAAAATTCATTAATTTATGAACGTGAGAATAACGACCTGAAATGAAAATAGTTTTGAAAAAAGTTGTCAGTTTTATTGGGTAAGATAAGAATACACAATAATTAGATTTTCGGATGAATAAATGAAAGTTGAACATGAAATTACCCTAACGCCTACATCAAATGAATCGTTCTTTATTGTCATTATGTTTGCCCATTGAACTCTACAGCTTTAGGTTGAAACATTCCTGTAGAAAATGCACTGTTAACAAGTTATTCAGGTTTCCCGATTCAAATGCACTACCCGGTAGACACGTTAGGATTTTCGAATCAAAAGATTCGCGCGTCTGTTTGTGCCATGAAATAAAAATGTAACAAGTGGACAACGTTTCATGTCCATTCGTAGTACAGCGAAATAACACCAGAGTACGCTCTGCAGAGAGAGTGCAATGGCGTAAGACCTAGACCTAGACCGAGACCGAACGTGCGAATTGAGACACGGCTCTAGTTTGTAATACGATTGATGGAAAATATGGAGAAAGTGCGGAATAAAACTTGTCATTTAATATTAGCCTCGATGTCCTCTGAAAAATTTGAAATTCATCGTTCACGTTAGGTTCGCGAGATTTTATATAATAATAATCATATCCATCTTCTCATTTATTTCACGAGATCGAGCCTTTGAGGTTATGAGAATTATTTGTCATGATTGATCGCGATTTATACAGAACAAAGGGTTGGCAGTAAATTACCTATATTTATTTGAATAGTAATTTCTCTGATAATAGAAAGTAGCTCACATGAAATTCAATTTTTTTACAATGTCAAAAAATTATTTGCCGCAATAGAATAAAAATAACCCTATCTGCATAATAACCTATCTGCAGATAAATAAATCGGTTACGGAGCTTGCCACAGCCATTGAGGAAATGTGTCTGAACGTGATCAAAATGAAGAAAAATATGCGATCAATTGGTTATTCAGGCTAAAGAGATGTTGTACGGTTCAAATATCGTGTATGAAGTACCGACCTATTTTATAACAATACCTAGGCAGATAACATCGTTACCGAAGATTCAATGAGGTATTTGTGACTCAATGCCAAATATAATGAATAATGTGAATTGAGTCACCGTGCCCTGTGAAACGTTTTTTTGCACTAAGAGCTATCAATGCATGCAATGTGGGGGATCATAATGAAATGAGCAAGATAAAGGACTAAAGACTGGAAAATAAATAAAAATGAAATTAATAAGAATGTAATTTTTCTATGTAATTGTAATTATTTTGCTAGTTCAAGGTAATTTGATCAGTATTAGAGCCTTCGATAACGAAATTATAGCCCCAAGTAGCCTATGATTTTGTCGTTGACAGTTGACTGCAGAGTATAAACTTGACAGTACCAATTGGAAATGACGTTTAAAAGGCATCAACATAGCATTATCTGAAGATGAGTTTCCACTTTTATTTTTCGATTATTCAGCTACAAAAAATTACAATAAATCGTTGTAAATTGTTTTTCAATTTATTAGACAAATTCAGGAAATGCTCAGTAGTACCAGAACTTTGAGCTCAAGAAGGAAACACAAGCTCGTTAGAATGAATGGAACAGCATGGTTTTAATGTTTCTATCCAAAGAAGAACCTCTAGAAGTTTGATCCAAATCTACGACCACGAGATCTGACACTCTCCTTGTTAGTCTATCGATTACATAATTACATTAACATGACGTTGAATTTTTATCGAAAGCAAGTCTACGATATTTACGATAAAACCTGATGCTAATGGGGGTCGAGGCTTCTCATCACAGTTCATTTTTCAGTTATCGATAACAACACAACTTTGTCAGTAAAACACTTTCAATAGAACTAACAGTTAGATTTATAGAAATGAATCGTTTCATGAAAAATACCATTTCACAGAAATGGTTAAGAAAATCAAGACTGGTACAAAAAGTTATGAAATCCCCCAAAAGCACCTCGGGTGCAAAAACCTTGCGCCAAGTACATTAAAGCGTAAAAGCTATCAACAAAAATTTCTTAAAAAAAAATAATCGAAGAAAAAGCATTTGATTATACATTTGATCTACAAAAGAATTGAAATCAATGGATGTTGCCAAGAACAATTTGGTTGGTATTTACATATAAATATACATAACATGCGTAACACATAATGACATGCGACATACGTACTCACAAGAAAAGATCAATTGAAATTAAAATTGAGAAAAAAAAAAACGAAAAAAAAATTTGGAGGTAGTGGTACTTGACGGGCATTTTTGTAGAAATTACAAGAAAATATATATTGAACTATTTAAATATTCTTATAACGATTCGAACATCAGCCCGCCAAGTACCACGTACTCCAAATTTTTTTTTCGTTTTTTTTTTCTCAATTTTAATATATATATACATTAGGGTGGACGTTAAATACCATCTTGAGGAGTGAAGCCCCACAGTTTATAGACAAAAAATAGATAAAAATTTTGGCCCCAGAGCGAGGTTTTTGAAATGAAATTAACCCGTGCCGGGAAGGTCTCGAAGTTTCCCATTTAAAACACATGCAATTTTATGGATCTCAATTCAAAAATTCACTGTGAGGCTAATTTTAATTCAAAAAATTCAAAACTTTGTGAAAGTATCAGGTATGTGTACTACTACATGGAGAAAAATCGAGGATATCATACTGTTGAATCTGCTCATGATTCGACTCCAAAATAAAATTCTTGAGCATTTTGGTTCGGAGTGGAATCATGAGCAGATTCACCGGTATGATATCCTCGATTTTTCTCCATGTAGTAGTACACATACCTGATACTTTCACATAGTTTGGAATTTTTTGAATTAAAATTAGCCTCACAGTGAATTTTTGAATTGAGATCCGTAAAAATGCATGTGTTTTAAATGGGAAACTTTGAGACCTTACCGGCACGGGTTAATTTCATTTCAAAAATCTCGCTCTGGGGCCAAAATTTTTGTCTATTTTTAGTCTATAAACTGTGGGGCTTCACTCCTCAAGATGGTATTTAACGTCCACCCTAATATACATATGTGAAAAATCAATGTTTCTATCCAACTTACCGCTCTCTAGATATGGAGATCGAGAAAGCTGTTATCCTATTTTAGCAGCAACCGGATAACTGATTAATATTTCATTACAATTTTGGGGAAAAAAAAACTTGTTTTTGCATAAACAATAAGCTTATGTATCATCTAACTCTAAAACTTCTTAAAGTAAGGGTCCGTTCACTGGTATTACCTGAATTAGATGAATCTCTACATAGAGTAGCGCGGCCATTTGTCTCTCAATGTCGTCCGTTGCCTGTGAATAAAACAGAGTTAACGCCAGCAATAGAGATTAATGCTAAAATCTGGGCTCAAGGGATTTTCATCGATAACTTACGAATTATATTTCCATGGTAACAATTCGACAGGTTCGACGAAGAATGAACACATTCCTCTTCGGAACAACCGAATCGTTAATCCTATTTGCAACTGTTCGAAACGATAACTGAAACTAACCTCTGTTTCCTCATGACCCAGATAACCAACCCATCCCACGCGATATACCCCTTCCGAATCTCCCGCCTGATGAGCCAGAATATGACATGCTGTGCTGCGTTTGTCGAGAATCCCGATGCACCGTCCTTAGCCTTCCTTGTTTCCACCTCGTCCTATGCGGATCATGTGCCAATGCGATTCTGAGAACAACGAGAAGATGGGAGGATGGCGACAACCCCCTTTTCGGGCAAATCAGGTGTCCGTTCTGCAACCTCCCAGTCACGGAGTTTAAGAAAGCTGTCATGCCGCATGCGTAAAATTTCACTCATGAACACGATGGGTCCCATTGAAATATACGTATCTCAGCAGTGCGGGGAAACAAGAGCGTATCTCAACAGTGCAAGAAAAAAGGGCGTATCTCGGCAGTCCAGGAAAAAAAGGCGTATGTCCCCTGTGATACTCTGTGACATACGCCTTTCGTTGCTGCACTGCCGAGATACGCCTTTTTTTCCTGCACTGCCGAGACACGTCCTTTTTCCCTGCATTGCTGAGATACGTCCTTTTCAATCATCGAACGGAAAGAAAAGGGACGCGACTCCCATCCTCCCGGATAACACAACTTTCAGTCTCACTTCTTCCTACTCTTATTCTATTTTTCTCTCTGCCAGGAACCACGTGGCACATAATCTCTTCGGATTATTTTCCGGACCACGCTAGTTGGCTGACGATAAATAATACAGTTTTATATAAAGTGCTTGATTTTTTTTCTCATGCTTTGATTAATCGTTCCTTATTAATTGAGTATTCCTCTTATTCTTAGACTCAAACCTTGATCTTTTGATTAACCACGTGCTTAATTTTTTGTTTTATCACACCACGTGTTCACTACGTAGACTCATTATACTATACCAAAGCCATAAACTGAAATGTACATACATACCCAGTAGATATACGAGTCCTCCATAGCGACAAGCGGCACATTCGCGTAATTTGAGTTACTGTTTTGAATAAAATGAGACGCTCTGTACATATTTTTTCAGAACACGTCGTATTTGTTTTGTACACACCGTAATTTCGATACCTCTATTCACGTAATTTCCACTTTGAGAACCTGTCCGCTTTTGTTTATTTCCTCACTATCGCAATGCATACATACAAACACAGTTGACACCTGTCAAGGTCAGCTCGTTTGAATGAGGTGCCGTATGCTTTATTGTTGTTCATAATTTATACGTTCGGATCCTAAATGTTTACCTCTGTATCGTCACATGAACATCATTTGGTATCATATTTCCCTCATGTGAAGCACAAATACACGTCAATTGAGTACTATATGTCAGTTGTATATTATTTTCACATACCTTAGCCAACCCAGAAAAATATTATATGTATATCAAAAATAAGTGAAACAAACATTATCTAATTATTCGTAGATGTCTAATGTATGCTCGTAATAGTCGAGCCGTTTCAACATTTTACTTATACCGAGAGTTTAGTCTGGTGGGGTGATCATGAAAATAAAATCAATTCAATAAAATCAGTCGGCAGACGAAGAAAATTTGAGAGAATTAAGAAATTTGAATTTACACGCGCCGTGGCGGATCGCGCCGCGAGATATGTCGCCGGACGCTCTTGTGCGGCTTGTCGCGCGCATAGAAACCGTTCACGTGGCGTTCGGGCGAACGCCGTGTAACGTCCGACCGGACGTATATTCCCTATTTTGCTTATAACTATATAGTATTACTAGATCTAACAAACTCCATAGAATATGAGAACTTCGTTATGATGTACACTCTGAGCATTTTGTCCAACCTCCAACTCACTAGGAGTTGCCCAACGAAAAGATTCCTATCTTACCAACATCAGAGAACTCAGACCTTACCGACATTACCCAACGAAATTCTCTTATCCTGAATAAATATTACCTTAAGAACTAATATGATCCATCTTACCATACAAGTATTACATACCAAGAATCATACCATATTACTCACTCTTGAGATATTAATCATTATAAACTAACATTAAAAATTTATAACCATTATATTATCCACTATATCATGTACTCATTATTACCTTTCTTCCAGAATTACCAACTACGAAGTTAGCACATCAATTACTACATTTATACAAAATTATTGTCTTTAACAGTAATTAAGTCATAAATATTATATGTTATAATACAGCTTTGGATTCAGCTTTAAAACACCCGATGTACACCTATTCAAACTCACACAGAAGATAGCCTTCTAAGAAACACACACACACGCATACGTACATTCTACTCGCCTGCACACTTAGGCTACGGCCCGACCTTATTTTACGATACGTAAAAACCCAAAAATTACAATGCACACTAATAATGAGTTCATTCCCTTACTAGATTATAACCATTAAAAGAACTAATTACACTATATTGATATGTACTACCTCAATATGTACACGTACACACCAAACTAGTACCATATTAACACCATGTCCTAGCTTCTAAGCTATTCTAGATATAAGATATATATATATATATATATATATATATATATATATATATATATATATATATATATATATATAACCCATTATGAAAAATATCATACTTAACCTACACGTATCATATTCATATCTCAAGCTATCCCCCATAAAATTTTATATGTTAAAGATATTATTAATCACAAGTACTCTATATTATGATCAACCTTTGAATATTCATGTTATTAACTATTTTTATTAATCTTCAAATATTAATCCCTCATATAAATTCCTTTTATACTATTCAACCAATTTCTACATTATGACATTATAATGAATTATTAATTATTCTTATAAAATATGTACTCAGAATTTATCATCAATACTATAATCAATATATATATTCAAATTTTAGCAACTATCTTTTTAACAAATTGCAACCGTGAGATTGAACACCTTATAAATAATTAATATGGGATTGCATATTTCAAATATTTAAACATTCGAATTATTAAGGTGTTGAATATCACGATGCCCACTGATCGAGCAATGACCGTAAACCAACGATAGTTTATAAGACTAAGACCGATAACTAACGAAAAACAATCATTCAACAATTGATAAAAACAACGAAGCTAGGCGATACCTAGAAATCGCCTTGTAAAATAAACACTCTCGCCAGTGTCAGACTCTCAAAATACGGCCCGTATATAACGACTTGCGATCAGCCATCTTGCCGGCTGAACAAAGGCTCTCAGTCTAATCCATTATTTGACATATAATTAAAATAACTAAATTAAGTAAAATAATATAACTCATGTAACCACATCTATACCTGTATACCTATGTTCAAACTCTCACTTGGAACCTTTAGAATCAAACCCTTAGAAGTGAAAATCGTAAAAGAGTTGTAAAAACAGTTTACAACAATGACAGGAATAACGAACAATACCCGAGAAACGCAGGCATGAAATACAGAGCAAATCCGAACCAGATTTTTTACGACAACAACAAACATATTTTACCCAAAAAGTCAAATGGGTAATAAAGGAAAACGGTAACCAAATGTCAAATTCCGAGAACCTATTTCAACACTGCACGCGCCAACGTGCTGGACAGCCAAGGACAAAAAGGTAGCTACGGAAGAAAAGGATGGGTGCAGTCCCAGGAAGCGCACGGACGCACCACTACAGGCACAAAGGAGGAGGGCCCTAGAGCACCTACTACCTTGCCACACCTTCGGGACTCCTGCCGATCATAAGCGGAGAAGACTACCCCTACTTCCCTGCTCCGTTTTGGGACCCCTCGCACCCCTGATCATCCTATTTAAGCCTCACCAAGCTGAATCTCGTCCTCACTTCGTTACCATCGGAAAACCACTCGCCATTGCAATTAATCTACACTTCGACGATATTAAAACTTAGACCCCTTTTTCTTGATTTTAAAAACTTAGAATATTTTTTAACTTCACTTGTACCACGACGGACTTAGACGATTTCATTACTTGTTATATTTTCACTTCTTTTATTTCTACTAAACTCAATCAACGATTTCTTTTATCTCAATTCAATCTCAATTTTTAACTTAACTTCTTATTGGTGAAAAGTGAGAGGTTGAATACGACATATTGTGAATTCAAATAAATATTGTGAAATTTATCAAAGAACTCTATCAAGTCTTATTTTTCTTATTTAAATATACTACACCTGCAACCAGCATCAGCCGCCGTTAGCAGAGCCACACTCGACAACAGCAAGCAAGGTAAGAAGATTACGATTAATTATCGAGTTAATAATCCTTTCTCTATCTTCAATCCTTTCCAAGAGTTCATTTCCGATATTAATACGAAGGTAACGACAAAATTCCAACAATTCAATTTATTTCAGATAATTCAATTTAATTCAATCAATTCAATCTTATTCCAACAATTCAATTGATTCAATCAATTCAAGCGTGATTCAATTCAATCAATTCAAACAATTCAAACACGAATCAATTCAATTAATTCAAACAATTCAAACACGAATTAATTCAAACAATTCAAGCGTGATTTAATTCAATCAATTCAAACAATTCAAACACGATTCAATTCAATTAATTCAAACAATTCAAGCGTGATTCAATTTACTTAATTCAAACAATTTAAGTGCGATTCCATGAATTCAAATATTTCAAGTGATTCCAATAATACGAGCGATTGTTAGACGAGAGCCAACAGAGTTAGACGAGATCCAGAAAGATAGACGACGACGACGAGAACATTCTCTCCAAAAACCACTAGATTGATACCTTCCATTGTACTTTAGTACTTAATCGATATTGGTAACCCACTAAACTACTAAGTGTACGTCTAGGATCGTTCGGAAAGACAGGTTTATTTGCTAGTCCCTAGATTTGTCCACGAACGACCGTCCCGACGTCACATAAAAATTATTCTGGTGCATCGGCCGGGAAACTACCAAACGTTTAGATCGCGAATAGCTTAACTTGTGACGCGTGTAACGATCGATGGATAGGTAAAGATCAAGTGTTAAAATTTGAAAAATTTTCTTTCCGTGTTTCGAGAAATAGATTATTGATACAATACGTGGCATATTTTGTATCGAATGATCGACGTTACAGGAAAATCAAACATCGAACTTTCCAGAAATCCATTTCTTAGGACGAAATCAGATTCAAGCGAGCTATTCAGACCCTCTCATTTATAAAATCATCGAAATTAAGCGCCTTGGCATTATTTTAAGAGAGTAAGCATTCGTTTCATTCGCCTCAGATCCCGAGTTCCTCTCAAACCTACGTATATTAATTAATATTAAGTGCATGGTCGACAGAAGGTGCCAAACCCAACCGGATTTTCGCGAATCCAACAGTGGCAAATGGTACAGTTCCTGACGACATAATATTAAGTGCATGGTTGACAGAAGGTGCCAAACCCAACCGGATTTTCACGAATCCAACAGTGGCAAATGGTACAGTTCCTGACGACATAATATTAAGTGCATGGTTGACAGAAGGTGCCAAACCCAACCGGATTTTCACGAATCCAACAGTGGCAAATGGTACAGTTCCTGACGACATAATATTAAGTGCATGGTTGACAGAAGGTGCCAAACCCAACCGGATTCTCACGAATCCAACAGTGGCAAAGGGTACAGCTCCTGACGACATAAATTAATTAAAAATTAAGAGAGCAAAAATCGAGCTATACCAATTACCCTAATTCTACCGACTACAGATGGAAAGGGTGCGCTTACTGCTTCTTTAGAGAGAAGTCGTGGAGCTAGTAGCACTGGCTATCTGAATGTCGGGAACAAGGAGTAAAAAGAGTTTACTCGATGTTATATTAATTAAATTAAGGGCATGAAAAATTGAGCCACGCCAACTACCTGAGTTTTATCAATCTCGGATGGAAAGGGCGCGCTTACTGCTTCTTTAGAGAGAAGTCGTGGAGCTAATAGCACTGGCTATCCGAATTTTGGAAACAAAGAATAGAAAGGGCTGGCTCGATATTATGATTTAGGTGTACGAACATGCCAAATAAGTTTACACCACGGCATCTGAAACGATCGAAACGACTTGCAAAGAAATCATTAGAACGAATCATTTTCAAACCGCTACTCGGGTAGTTCACGACAAGACCTCAACCGATCTTGACCCTAGAATCAAGAAACCATCGGTCCAAATTACCACCGAAGTAGTTAATAACGAAAATTCCAATAACTCTTATGCCTTAACTCAATCAGAAATCAAAGAGGCACCAGTTCAAGTCAATAGCGAAATAATTCGCAACGAAACCTCAAATAATTCTTACCCAGATTTTCATACTTTAATTCAACTAGAGATCGAGGAACCACCGGCTCGGACCATTACCAAGCTGGTTTGCGGCGAAACCCCAACCGACTTTTTACTTGATTTCCACATTTTATTCCCCGTTGCTAGCGATACATTGCCGGTATTAACCAATTCAGATTTCTCATGTTCAAAATTGGACGAACTAGATCATTACGAGTTTACTAAATTAACGAAGGAAATATTAGACGGACTCGACGAAATCGATTTCGGTACTATTGCTCTCTAGGACTAGAGGAAAAATTTTTTTTTTATTATTTTTATTCTCTCTGGAAAAATACAATTCAGAAATCGAAAAAAAAAAAAAAAAAAAAATATTTTATAATCCCCACGAAAACGCGAAGTTGAGAATAAATAGTTACGAACGAAACTACAACTATAACCCCTTTCGAGTGATCAATGTCCAGCGAGCAACAAATGCCCAAAGTGGTTCATAGTCCGCCCTGCACGAAGGAAAATTTGCAAGTAATAGATATTCCATTAGACGACATCGACACTCTTATAAACCTTGATTCTGAGCAAAATCTAGACTCAAATCCAGATCTAAAGCCAAATCTAAACCCAACCGCAGAACCAGACGTGCGAATTACTAGGTCGAAGGCTAAGGGAACACAGCTATTCGCGGTAGATCGTGAGGAAAACCCCAGGGAATCTAAAAAACTGAAACGAACAGAGGTTAAAAACTCCCCTTTGGAAAATCCTGTCAGGAAAAACAGGAGAATGCCGGATCAGGAAGGTGGTGGACCTTCGGGTCAAAGCCCGCAAAGTTTCATTTCAATAAAAGATGCGTTAGCAGCAGTCCCGAATTTTGACGGAAAGCCGTCGGACGTACGTAGTTTTATACAAGGTTGCAAAGATGCGCGAGATATGGTACCGCCACAGATAGAACTCAGTCTTACGAGAATAATAAGAAATAAAATAAAAGGAGAAGCTAGACGCGTACTTGAGGACGAACGATTTGATACGATAAATGAATTAACTGCACGAATCAGCGAAATATACGGTCCCACAAAATCAGTAAACCTACACGGAAAAAAATGTGTTTATTGAAAATAGCAATAAAAGTATTGCTCCCAAAATCTTGCACGGACAACAATAATTTCGTTACTCATTGCACTACCAGATTGTTCTGCAAGTAGTGTAATTATCGCTGAAATAGCTTTGCTGTTGTAGCCATAATTATCGTACACCAAACAATAAAACTTCAGCAATTTAGCAACAAAATATCGTACCATAAATATTGCAGAAATAACGATATAATTTGTTCGGGGTACATTACAGTAGCTTTTTAAGTGCAACACTGATATTGCTAAAGTTGAATCGTTGTCGCAACAATATCACTTAATGCACACACGGCAGTATATTCACATAAAATACAGCAATAAAATGTTGCCTTCCCAATATTGCAAGAATAGCAATATGCTTCGTTCGCAGTACATAACAGTAGATTTTTAACCATGTACAATATTCTCATTGCTAAAATTGAATTGTTATCACAATCATATTTTTCATATACCCTGACAATATACAGCAATGAAATGTTACATTATTAATATTGCAGGATTAGCAATACATTACAGTAAAAGTGGAACTGTCGCACACTGTTATTGCTGAAATGAAACGAATAGCACAATAATTAGTGTAGCATATCAGACGTTGCAGGGGCAAAAATGATCTCTGCAGATGATCATTATATATATGGGGCATTCCACGTCAACTCGACCTGGATTTGAACCTTGACCTCTCGGATTGGGCCCATGATTTTTTATATGATTGTTCTCACTTTGAAAGGCACTCAGTTTTTTTCTCAGATTTTTTCAAATCGATTTGAATTTTCTACAATTTTTTAAATTGACCATATTGATCGACACAATTTAAAAATCTGAAAAAATTCCGAAAAATCGTGTGTCAGGTATCAAAATTTTTAAGCTTAGAGCCGGAGTGGGGAGATTTTTCCTTCTTACCGTTTTCAAGCTTTCTCCAACAGAGAAACCATAAAAAATTAGAAACGGGAGTTATTTTACTATGGATGGTCGCTGAAACATTTTCATATGTTACACCGGATTTTTTAAAAATTTTTCAGATTTTTCGCCAATTTTTTTATTTTTTTTTATTTTTCCGAAAAAATCTCTTGGGAAAAATCTGGAAAAATTTTCAAGAATCCCGTGCAACATATGAAAATGTTTCAGCGACCATCCATGGTAAAATAACTCCCGCTTCTCATTTTTTTATTGTTTTTTTTCGGAAAAAGCTTGAAAACAATAAGAAGGAAAAATCTCCCCAATCCGGCTTCAAGCTTCAAAATTTTGATATCTGACACACGATTTTTCAGAATTTTTTCAGATTTTTAAAATGTGTCGATCAATATGGTCGTTTTCAAAAATTGTAGGAAATTCAAATCGATTTGAAAAAATCTGAAATAAAAACTGAGTGCCTTTCAAAGTGAGAACCATCATACAAAAAATCGCGGGCCCAATCCGAGGGGTCAAGGGTAAAAACCAGGTCGAGTTGACGTGGAATGCCCCATATATACAATATTATTGTCCGATTTGCTCAATGTTCCACAAGATATTTCACTTTATATCATTTCAGATCACCATTTTAGAGTTCTTCGGGAAATCATATTGCGACCGGTCAGGCAGGCCTATAGCATCGTCTTAATTACTGCGGTCCTTGCACATGCCATTAATTTTTTTCAGTTTAATAAATGAAACAACAATTATTGGGCAAAAAAAATTTAAAAATCTTTGTTTATTTTCATAGAAGTGAATTTATCAGACGAGACGAACCCAGGTTTAGCGTTACAAATTAATGTAACTGTCTCAAAATGAGAAAAGATTTTTCCTTTTTTCGAGCGTGCAATCCTCTGCAGAAGGACCGATAAAACCCGAAAGGTACATTATACTTTTTAATCAAGTAGAAATTCCTTCAGCCCGGCTCTTCTTCATTCTGTTGAATATCATAAAAAATTGGAGTTGGATAAAAAAAATTTTTTTCATAAGACTTTTTTTTTCGTAGAATTAGATTCCGTCATGAAAAATATAGGTTTCTGTTCAACAAAACAAAGTTGTCCTCCTAATGACCTCAAAAACGGCCTGCGAAACAAAAATAAAAGATGGCATTATAGTTTCTCTTCGAAACCAAGCAACTTTTATTTAAAACATTTTTTTATTTGGCGTTTACGTTCCGAAATATTGTTGGTGGGAGTTTTCAAATGAAAAACCCTGTATACAATTATAATGACATTGTATGCACATAGCGAAAGTCTACATAATACATATACGCATTTACATACATATATCATTATCAATACAATGTAACGGGTCACTGCCGAGAGGACAGAATCCGCTCTGTGAGAGATTTCGCCTGCTCAGCTCAGCTTATAAATTAGAAATTTACTTTTTTCTCTGCTAAATAATATTTCTTTCAAGAGTTAGACATATGCTGTTCTAAAAAATGTTTATATTTCATGACCCTGAAGATTTCTGCATCTGCAGATTTTTGTACATTGTCAGTTGTATATTATTATAGGAGCACCGAATCAAAAAATGTCCGAGGACTTTTTTGTTCATTGATCGAATGAACATAAGGCAAATTGAGGCAAGTATTTATATATCTTTTATATCCTCTATTTTAAGGCCCATCCCTAGTCGCCCACCTCCTTTTTGCCGAAAAAGGGGCGGGGGAGGCACATCTTGATTATTATCCGGGCCCAGGCGTCGAAGATGCAAAAATAAAATGCAGAGCGGCGATTCTATTTCAATTCCAAACACATACGTCCGAAAATATGTTTGTTTTATGCGAAAATAGAGCTGCAGCACCGCTTTTAGATTTGTCAAATGTCAATTTCCTCGGCGGCCATTATTATGTAGCTGTTCGCCGAGTTTCGTTTGCCCGGGAGGTAAGTGGCGCCACGAATATATTGCTCCGACGCAAGAATAGTACACTAAGAGAGTGATATCCTTGGGTCCGACGGTAAGTGTAGGAGTCTGTGGGCAGGACGCGCTTGGTATTCTGTGGGTAAGACCGCTCTGGCAGGCCGCCATGTTACACGGTGCGTGATCTCTCCGCGTGTCTTTATCACTGACAGCTGACTACATCGATCGGTGAGTCGGAGAGATCACGCACCGTGTAACATGGCGGCCTGCCAGAGCGGTCTTACCCACAGAATACCAAGCGCGTCCTGCCCACAGACTCCTACACTTACCGTCGGACCCAAGGATATCACTCTCTTAGTGTACTATTCTTGCGTCGGAGCAATATATTCGTGGCGCCACTTACCTCCCGGGCAAACGAAACTCGGCGTACAGCTACATAATAATGGCCGCCGAGGAAATTGACATTTGACAAATCTAAAAGCGGTGCTGCAGCTCTATTTTCGCATAAAACAAACATATTTTCGGACGTATGTGTTTGGAATTGAAATAGAATCGCCGCTCTGCATTTTATTTTTGCGTCTTCGACGCCTGGGCCCGGATAATAATCGAGATGTGCCTCCCCCGCCCCTTTTTCGGCAAAAAGGAGGTGGGCGACTAGGGATGGGCCTTAAGGCACTTTATTATGTTCATTCGATCAATGAGCAAAAAAGTCCTCAGACACTTTCGCATTCGTTAGTCGAATGAACACAAAATGCCTTAGAATAGAAAATAGAAAAAATAGAAAAATACCCGCCTTAAGAGAATTGATGAACGAACAAAAAAGTCCTCGGACACTTTTAGATTCGGTGCTCCTATAAAAATATACAGCTGACAATGTACAAAATAAAAAAGAAAAAAATTATAATAAATAGAAGAAAAGCCGCCAACATCAAAAAAGGAACTGAAAAATCCCGCCGACATATTTTTATTGGACCCGCGAGGAATAAGTTACGGGTGACATTATCGACAAAATCGAAAAAAAGGCTCAAAAAGCCTCCGAAAAAAAATAAAAATAATAAAAAAAAAGTAGCCGCCATTCGGAAATGAAAAAAGGGATTAAAAAGTCCCGGGACATCTTTCGGTTGGATTGACGGTGAGGCAGCTACGGGTGACATTATCGGTAAAACCAGAAAAAAAACCGCGCAAAGTGCCTTAAAATAGAAAATAGAAAAAATAGAAAAATACCCGCCTTAAGAGAATCTGTCAATGAACAAAAAAGTTCTCAGACACTTTTTGATTCGGTGCTCCTATAAAAATATACAACTGACAATGTACAAAAATCTGCAGATGCAGAAATCTTCAGGGTCATTATATTTCAATATTATCCCGTCCGAAAATTTTAAAGATCAAAAGAAAACGCCGAGCTAACTTAACATTTGAAAATATCCGTCTCATATTAAAAATAATTCAAATGCATAAAATTTTATTTACAGTTCATCCTAGAAATTACCATCGGCCAGAAAACGTGATAAAAATCTAACTGCAGGATATTTGATCTAATATTCTTTTATTCTTCAAACATTTCTTCTGAATTGAAGTTTATTTTTTTTTTTGTATTTATGACTATTCTTTAAATTTTCAATATTGTTTATCCTTATAATAATTGAGGAACTATGTTTTGAAAAAAAAAAAATCTAATCTAATATTATTGGACACATATTAGAAAATAACTGGCAGCAATCAGCAGCGTGATTAATGAAACAAATTTTTTCTCAGAGAACAAAATAAAGCCGTATATGGCTAATATTCTTTGAGCTCTCTATAAATAAGCTGTGAAACCTCCTATATGTATACACCCGGAAGAATTAAAATATTGCTTGGAGAAATTTATATATAAATTTTCAGAGAATTGAGTCCTGAGATTTTTACAGACACTCTGTGCAAGTTGTTACATTTCAATTAATTAGTACAACAAATCTATATACGTTGCAAAAAGAAATATCACCACAATCATGAGAGGTGCACGAATTATGTAACATCCTGTATCTATACGGCTTCTGTTTACATACAGGAATATATTTTTCCGATCACAAAAAATAAATTCCCCCACTTAGCGATGTTAGAAGAAATGAAACACCACTTTATTTCTTATGGCCTGTTTCTTCACCCAGGGTTATCTTGCGGATAGAGTTATCCGCCAGATATCCTGTGCCAAAGGCATAGGATATCTGCCGGATAAATTTAACCAGAGGTGAAGAAACTGGCCATCCGAGCATGTATCTGCTCAGATGATCAAAACACGTGATTTCGGTATGTAAATACCGCAGTACCGCACGGTATAGCTTGCCGTCTATTGGGTGAATTCAAATTCCCCGGATTTCATTGGTCGTTGACGTCACAACCGCGCGGAAAGCCGCAACCACGCGGTCTCAGAGGTAGAGAATAACCCCTGCAGGAGCGTATACGATTTAGAAAATCTGTCATGAAACGATATGAGATAGATTGAAGATTCACAACGCGCGTCGTCTTGTGTATTCTGTGATAAGAGCTAAAAACATGGCAGCAGGCGATAAAATTTTAATAAGATTGCTTACGAAATTTCTGTTATGAAATTTAGCGTTGGCAATGTCATGCAAATTTATTTTTCTTTGTAAAAGTTGAGGGCCCTAATGCATTGACGTTATAGTTACGCCACTGATGACAGCGTTTTGGATCGTCATACAACAAGGACGCCACGCTGTAAAAACTTTGGACTATTAGTTCTTTTCATTGGTCGTTGCGGTGGCGCGGGGGGAAATTCGCAGGCTGGCAAGCACGAGCTTGCATCTTATTGCGTCGTTATTCGTTACCTTAGCGCGTGGGATAGCGTGCTGTTGCGCCCATGCTCTCGTTCCATTCTCACGGCAATCAACGAGCAGCGATCAGCAGATCAGTTTGTGGTGTGATATCAGTGATTATATACCTTCATTATTCATCAATAAGTGTTTTACCATTAACATCAGTATTTGTGAGGAACTACCGGCCGATTCATCGCATTATATACATGTAAGTACATACATTTACGTTTTATATCTTAACGCGTCCCCTACTTTCGCGTTATATCGTCTAACGAAGCCGTGGATTTTTCTGTTGATTCTGATATTTTAAGGTTCCTTCGGCACTCACGACAGACCTCACAGTTATTCTTTCAATCCTGAACGCTAATTATTTTTTTCATTTTCTATACACCTTAAAAATGAAGTTTCCCGAAATATACGCTCAAGAATAACATTTTCCCCCGAGAGCCCCTTATTTTCAGCAGTTGATTTTTCCCAAAATGACTGTTACGACATTTTCTACAATGTTCAAAGTATATTCAATAATTTTTTGAAAAAAATCGAACGGATATTTTTTGTACGGCAGTCATTTGAAAATAACGTTGGCTCAATTTGATCCGGGGTCTGACTACGGAGGGTCAATACCGTGGCCGTATTACGGAATTGTTCTTTTTTGTTTTGTTTCCGTTTTTGTTTTGCATCCTAATTTGAAATACTTGTGTGCATGCATAGAATTTTCTTTCGATAGTTAGCACAGCTTCTATTTCCCCGATAACCTACATGTACGCAAAATTTTTTCTATTTCCCCTCATATTGATTGCCCTAATAACTGTGGGCGTCTACATAATATTATAAATTTTGGTTGAATTACACGTAATTGATTACATAGCTCTTCTTTCTTGTAGAAGTGGCGTGTACTGTTCGTTGACTCAAAATGGCGAACGATTTTGTTGCGAATATGTTAGCGTCGTGGGAAATGGCGGAGCTGCTAGAAAAATTCGAATGTAAGCTTGAGACACAATAATTGTAGGATTTTTATTACATTTAATATGCTAGTTTCGAATTATTTCGCATTGAATAGACTGAAATTATGCATTTAACCCGATCAGTGTGGGGCTTTTCTTTGCTAACCCCCGGGCGGGGGGGGGGTTAGAATCCACTTCATGCTTGCAAAGACAGGAAATCGCGTCTTTCTAACAACCTGAAAAATTCATGTGTCATGTTTAAGGCTTCTACTTCACGATAAAATTTTGAAATATAAGGCTCGCCGAATTCATTTATCAAATAAATAACAATAAACACATATGAACTCGTGGACAGAAAATATTTTTCTTTGGAAAGTTCTGGATCGAATCAACCCCCTCTACACTGATCGGGATAATTCAGTAAAGGAGGCAACTTTAAAGCATTTTCTGAACAGCCTCAAATAATTACCGAATAAACAATTAACATATTAACTTCACATGTAGGTCTACCAACGTTAGTTTTCTTACTTTCTTTTAGATGACTTTTGCATCTATCGTTTAAAAGTTGTAAAAAAGTTCCAAAAACTGCCAAATTAGATAAAAAAATTTGTCGTACAAAAATTCGGCCAAAAAACATTAATTTACGTTATTTAAATGTAAAAAAATGAGAGGAAAATTTGTTTGAATTACATTTTTCTGTGACTATATAATCCAGAACAATCATACACTTTTTGCCAGAGTGAAATTTTTAATTTTTTGTTACATTAGCTGAAGAAATTGACGAAGATGCATTCAGGGCCCTTGATCTAAATGCCGTCAAGGAATTAATTCCGAAGTTGGGATTACGTATCAAGTTTTGGAAAAAATATTGCCAATTCATGCAACCGAATAAAGAGGTGCGGTAGAATATCACAACGCTTTTTTAATTCCTACCTAGAATGACATGTATGTGATTAAAAATTCATTTTTCAGGAACTAGCTACAACATCCGAAGCAGATACTGTCTCAGTATGTGAGTAAAATATTTTGCAGGAGATGACTACAATTAATTATTTATTCGTATGATTCAAGAAATAAATTCGTTTTTTCGCATTCTGTTTTCAAAGGTTCAGACTCATCTGATTTATCAACACTATCTGCGTCAATCATAAGGCCCCGCCATAATCTCAAACAAGTACTAACAGATAATGTAATGGGCAAAGAGATCTTGGCAATCTATGAAAGCTCGAGAGCCCTAAACGATCGCTTGAGATCCAAACTTGCAGAATTAGTAGTGAACGCTGAACTACAACGTTCAGCCGAGCGCTAGTAAGAATTTAATTTTTTCCTTTTTTGCATGCCTGTGTAAAATAAGAGAGGTATTACAAGGGTGTGAATGAATTCAAATATAATGTTATCTTATTCCAGTATAAGTACGGACCGCTTTCTACAACTGCGAGAGGAAATAACAGAGTTATTTCATAGATATAATGTACTAGATTGGACAAGATGGCGGCTGACATTAGTGTCGCACTATGAATGTAGGCGGCATGGCCATCGAAAAAGGCATTTTCGTGGATTTCGCTTCAGTACTCTTTTTTACCAACAGTATTGCGTCTTGGTATGAGTTCTGCATAAATTGATCGATAATCTAGATATTCGATGCGACCTACAGATTATTAATGATCGCGCATTATCTCATGTTATTTTATCGACGTAAAATGTTTTTAATGATATACATAGATATTATATCTATGATATAGGGTACGTTCATAAATTTCTTTGAATTATACATTTTATATGGGTCAACTAAGCCATTTTTTCCACCGACCCTTGGATATCTGTCATATTTTGCCAGGTACATACGGTATTAGGGTGTCCGTTATTTCCTAAAATATTTTTCTTTCGGTGACGCTCCCTACATAATAAGTTTCTACCCCAAAACGGAAGTTCAGTAATAAAAAAAAAAATGCAATTCCGTTAAACCATGCCCCAATCACTTCACTTCTCCCATTCATTTAACATGGCATTTTTTCGTTTCTTGGAAATTATTTTTGTTCTCAGTCATTATATCAGCTATCCAACGAATTATTGATGATTTGCTTTATCAGATGGTTTCTCTCGAAGGAGAAATTTTGACATCCGTGGAAATTTGTTTTTTTTTTCAGAAAAATTTTCTTACATGTATCATAGATATAAGGTAAAAGAAAATCTTCTTAAAGTGACATTCTTTTATTTGTAACTTGAAAAACAAAAATTTTTAACAATGTCGAAGTGTCAAAAACTTATTTCTAGTTTTGTAGAAAACAATGAATAAAACACAATGCCAAGTTCGATCGCTGAACATTATTTTTTTGGAATTTCACGAATATCCAACTGACAGCTTCATATATGGATCTAGTTTCTAAGAAAGTTATTTTTTGATGTGGAAAAAAAATATTCAAAAGCACCAAAATGAGAAGAACAATGAATTTTTATTTTATCGATCGATTCAATTTTATGAGTGACGTAGTTCCACACTTACTAAAAAAGTTTACTTATGAGATCCTGTAATTGAAAACAAACTTAGCGGTCTCGAACGAGTGGTTTTAGGCGTTGCCAATTTTTTACATCCGAAAAAAAGTCTGAAAGGAAAGATAAAGCCACTATCGGGCGTAGCTGAAAATGTTTGTTTTTTCTCGAAGTATTTTTGAGAATTTTTTGAAAATTATGAATCATGTCATACTTTGAGAAAAATCGATTTTACATGTTTAAACGAAAAATTCACTATGAAGGCCGAGGCATGTTTATCCAGACATACTTTTTTTTAGAAAAGTACACTTCTTTCCAATCAATTTCATACAGTCATATTTTGAAATCCGACTGATAGATCCAGAAATATAGGCGTTCAATCATTCGACAATCGTCAGGAATCGAAAATTTTCGAAAATATGTAAATCGAAAATCAATTTGGATAAAATTTAAAAAAAAAAAAAAAATTCAAAAAAAAAAAAAAATCCAAAATACTTTTCAAATTTTTTTTTTTTTTTTGTGGTTTCGAATTTGTCTTCGATCGCGCAATCGATATCTTATACCCAAAATATGTGCTCCCTATCTAAAATTCGGAGTCACTTGAAAAATCTCGGAAGTGGCAAGATCCACAAGTAAACCGATATCATCATTATCTTTCCCCCTCGAAACCTTTCAAGTTGTGTATCAAACTTTTTTTCGTATCTCTTTTAGTTTTTGAGATATTCGCCTGGGGAGATTAAAATGACCCACACTGTATAGAGCTCATATTTGGCGAAAATGTTTTTCACTATGTGTTTCATATAATCTATAATGGTATCATTAGTATTTGAAACGCTCAAAGCCTTCAGTTAGTCATTTTCAAAATCGCGACAAAAACTCTGACAAGAAATCATCAAACTTTAAACGGTCCGATTTACGATTCTTGTGACATACAATATATCTCGCGTTCCCGCATGTTTACGCGTTGCATTGTCGTCCGCTGTTTTCGAGCCTGTTTCATCGCGTTTGATACCTCGTGAAAATCTAGCAGTCTCGCCGAGGCATAGCTGAGGTAAGTCGTATTGCCTGTTGGGCTCTGAGCTCTGAATGAATAAATAAATAAATAAATAAGTAAATAAATATTGTGCAATTATATACGAAGAAATAAAGTGATTTTGTGCCATGGCATCGACCACCAGAGATGTGTGTTTTTACAAAGATTGCGCTTCGACGCGGAATAGTGAGGGCATATCTCTCTTTTGTTTCCCAAAAACGAAAGATTCGAGATATGCACTGTGGATACGACATGCAGGTATTTTTTTTCAATGTTGTTTTATTTTCTGATTATCACTACTCACACGATAGGTACATAAAAGTACGATATAGTGACAACGGATTTTTCGACTGACTACTAACTCTACCAGGGTGTCTATTAAAATTTGGGAAGACAATTCCGAAAATTTAGTAGAGTAGATAATTATCGACACCTAAAATTGTAAAAAAATTTTAAAAATTTGAGTGACCTTCGAAAACCGTAAGGTTTGGTACAAATGTAGGGGAAGCATTGGAGACAGAGAAAATTATGCATTGAATAAGTGAAGTTTGTTATTTTTTTATTTTCGATGGATTGTAATACTAAATCTATAGTATTACTAATCTATAACACTTTTTGTTTAATTCTAAACGACGAGAGCAGGAGGCTTCGCACTACGTCAACTTGAATCAACATCGACTGTGTTCACTACACTTCACAGCGGATAGCTTTTTAACACCTCAGCGTGACAAGTTGACTAGGCGGGCCATTCCTGTAGATTATCGCACTACATTAAGCTACTGTGATATGCAGTCGTTCGATAGGACGCAGGTAAGTAGGACTTATGGTACTCCGCTGTTTACAACAGTCGAAGATCCTGCCATTCGTGATGAGGCATATGACTGGGAACCTGACAGTCAAGACACGCAATGTGGAAAATTTAATGATGACGATGCTGAGCAGCTGCGATCTGATAACGATAGATTACGAAGCGTCATTCAGAAGTTGGAACTTCAGATCCATCAATCCACCTCCATAGCTTCAGATCCATGTCATCCGAAAACTGAAGATCAGAGTACATCTGTAGACTCCGAGAAGCAAAAGTCACCTCATTATGTCGATATCAATGAGGTAAAGTCAGAAGTCAGTCGTACCATGATTCAAATGCAGCTGCGTCCTGATAACACCACGATGCCATTCCCTGAGGATCAACGTGATCTGGCAATGAGAATGCACTACTATTCAGCATCGGCTTATGAGAAGTTGCGTGACATGGGGCTGAAGTTGCCAGCAGACAGGACGGTTCGAAGATGGGTTGCTGAAACCGAAGTTAACGTTGGCTTTTGTGATCATATATTCACAGCGCTAAAACAGGCCATGAGAGACATACCACCTGCTGAAAGGTGCTGTGCGTTGAAATGGGATGAAATGTCTCTTATGGAACGTGAAGAATATGACATGAAAACAGATATCATCGAAGGTTTTGAAGATCTTGGACCTCTTGGCAGGACACAACGACGTGCGAATCATGTTTTTGTGTTCTGCTTGAATGGACTGAATCCGCACAACCAGTGGAGAACAATGCTGGCGTACTTCCTGCCGTGCAACAGCGTCTCTGGTGCAGATATTGTAAAATTGCTTAAAATATGCATCGACAGGATAATTGATACTGGAGCTGACCTGAAAATGACAGTGTGTGATCAGGGTACCACTAATGGTAAGGCATATTCAATTTTAAAAGTAAACGAGCACCAACCTTTTTTTTTACACCAGGATAAGAAGATCATTGCTCTGTACGATTTTCCACATGCAGTAAAAAACGTGCTGGGCATGCTCAGAAAGTGGGGTACCGTCAGTGTACTGGATGAAGTTGTGAATTATTCAGACTTCACAACTACATTCTACACGGATATGCGATGTGGAACATCAAACCTTCTTGGTCACATCACAGAGACTCACATGTGGCCTGATAAATTCGCACGCATGAATGTATCTCGAGCCTTCCAGGTTTTCAGTAAACGGTTTGCGTCTGCGATGGAGGTGGCACACTCTTCAGGAGCTGTCCACTCTGACACCATTGTCTCTACAGCTCAGTTTTGCCGGAGTATGGACAAAATAATCGATGCTTGCAATAGCTCAAGCTTATACAGTCCGAATCCAGTAAGGCGACCATTGTGCGTGGAGAATCCCGGCGTCGAGCAGGAATTGATTGATTTTCTCTCCTGGGCACCGGACATGAAAGTGCGTGCCAAAGGGAGATGGAAACGACCTGTATCGTTTGTCGGAATTGTACAAACCGTTCGTGGTATCCTTCATCTTTATTACGAACTACGCAACGAATTCCCTGACTTCAAATTATGCACTGCATTGTGCAACCAAGACTCCGTGGAACAGCTGTTTTCACGGTTTCGAGGACGTGGAGGATTCAATCCAAATCCGACCTGTAGGATGTTCCGATTCATTGCACGGCATCTCATTTCAGTCCGCAACATTATTTCGTCGAAACGAGGTAATGTTGTGTGCGACGACCTACCGTACCTGCCTCTTACGTTAACGGATGAAGAGACAAGTCTGGTGGGGGATTTGACAAACCAGAACTACGAAGCTGCTGTTAGTGCTGTCGAATTTTTTGAGGATGGGGAGTTTGCCCAAGCTGATGTGTCTGAGACCGTTGCACAGATTGACAGCGACACAGATACAGACAGCGACAGCGACAGTGACGAAGTCGACACCGATGACCTGGATTTGGCTACGCGTGTCCGCCTATTTGAAACTGCAGCACCTCCTGTGAATGAAGGATCATATGAAGCAAATGCTATAACGTTTTTTGCCGGATATGCGATAAGCAAGGTATTGAAAGTACACACCTGTGAACGCTGTCGAGATATTATGGCAAAAAAAAATTGTGATGCTGGCAATACAAATGAAACGTACACCGAATGCCGAGAATATATTGGCGATGACGAACATGCAGTCATAAGTTTAAAAAGGCCAACGGATAAGTTTTATAACATTGTGAAAGCTCAGCTCCAGTCTTTTCACAATGTTTTCTTTCGGCGGAAGCACAAGGTTGATATACTGAAAAAACTTGTCGCCCATGCAGTGGAGGCGACTAAAAAAATTGATGTCCAGTGGTTTGACGAGTCAGATCCGTGTCATAGCCATCGAGTATTCGCTGTACGCTTTATGCTGAGAGTCAAGCTGCAACGTCATTGCACGTTTGAAAACCGAGCTTCCAAACTGGAAAAAGTTAAGAAGCGTACAGAAAATGCAGCAAAGCGGAACAATAATAAGCCAAGCAGAAAAATGAGGAACATACTTCATACATAGCGGTAAGTTGTATGTTATACACAACTCTGTCGCTGTAATGCGAGAGGGTAATATTTTCAGAGCACGCATCAGCTCATGTCACTATTTAGTAAGTATAAGCATGCATTAGTACTTACACATATGTCAGATGACGTGATAAGAGATTGACCAATACCATAGATGTAACATAAATACGTATTGAGCATTGCTATTAATAATCCAAATATGAAATATTTTCAAATATGAAAATAATTTTAGACAAACAGTGGGTCGAATGTGTCAATCTATAAAAAAAAGTATTGTGGAGTCGTCTATTTTTTGTATTATATTAGCTGAATATATGCAAAAAGGGAACGTTAAACTCATAGCTGCTCTAATCCTCTTGAGAGTTCAGGGTGGACTAACCTAGCAACAGTCGTATTGCAGGGATTACATATATCACATACGAACTTGAAACTATGAGTTTGGCTGAAGTTCTCGTACGACTCCACAATATGAAAAAAGTCAGTTGAGTGAAACTTTTTCACACCAAAGATTTCAAAAGTATAACGCTAACCTTATCTACACACACACTCAGCATTAATTACCAAAGTAGTAAGGAAAATTATTGAACCTCAATAAATAAATGAATAAATAAATAATAATGATAATTTCACAGATAATGATCCATTTGACTCGACTCAAATGTGACACTATCACCCTGTAATATGACTGTTCTGCTAGGAATAGTTCTCCCTGAACTCTCATGAAGGATTAGAGCATTACAATAATCAACTGACGCACATTCGACGCATACCTTTTCTGTTGTTATTATACGACAATTCATTAAATAGATCTTGGTATTTTGATTCTCGAGCAGATATCTCACATCCTGCAACCTCCTCACATATCGTAGACAAACGTAATGCACGATAATTTTGTATAGTTTTTCAGTTCGACATCTTCAAGTTCTACGCTTGTACATCGTTCCTGAGGTTCGGGACCACTGAGCATCAAAAAAGGCCCTTGTCAGAGCCAACAAAAACGTCTGTAAAGAATGAATCGCATATAAATGGTTTATTATCCGCGCATAAAAAATTGCAAAAATTATAGACAAATCGAGATTCTAAAAAGACGGGGTCTAGTTTTTCGCTGATAACTCGAAAACTATGAGTGAGAGCGTAAATTCGAAAATATTCACAGAATTATGGTATTATGTAGACACGGGAGAACAAATCTCCGTCGACAAAAAAAAATTTCGTCGATTTTTCAAAAATTGAACGTATTGTTCGTTAAGCAATTTTGTTTTAGAAATTGTCATCTATATTCGAAGTCGTGTAGTTGTTCAAAGAAAGCTGCTAAAATTATTTCGCCCCATGTACACCTTCTGACAACTATACTTAATAAGATTATAATGTTGCGTTTTCTTTAACTGTTATCAAAGCTGACAAAAATTCAGCAAATTAAAAAGAGGAGTTAAATTTTCTTTATTGAATTATTTTATTAATGAAAAGGTATTCAAAAACATCTGTTCTGAATTTTTAGAGCCATTTGTATGAAAACATTTTATAAAGGAACGAAGTAGTTATATATTAACAAAAAAAAAAAAAATTCTTTTGTCATTTGATTCATTACAGAATATTATGATTTAAGAACAAAAGAAAAGTTATCAAATTATTTGAAACACATGGCTCCAAAAATTCCAACCAAATGTTTTTTAATACCTTTTCTAGAATAAAAACAGTAGTAACAATATAATTCTGAAAAAAAAAAAATGAAAGATAACGCAATACTATAATCTCATTAAGTATAGTTGTCCAAAGGTCTTCACGAAGCGAAATAATTGTAGCAGCTTTACTTGAACAATTACACGATTTTAAATGTAGACGAAGATTCTGAGATAATTGCTTAATGAACGATGTGTTTAGTTCTCGAAAAATCGATGAAATTAGTTTTGCGAGACAGAATTTTGTTCTCTGAAGTGTCTAGATAATACCATATTGTTGTTAAATATTTGAATTCATATTCAATAGTATAAAACGACGAAACAAGTGCCGAATACGATTCACAAACCACGTGGTTGGTCGCCCGTGTGAAGCGAAGCGTTCGCCGCGCGAAGCTCGACTTTCAACATTAAATTAAAGGTATTAATAATCAAGATAAAGTTCCGGAAGCTGTAACTTTCTGATTCGAAATTTCTTGCTCTTTAAGAATCTTTTTTCAAATTTACGGTATCACTAATAGTTTTCGAGTTAGCAGCAAAAAAAAATAGACCCCGTCTTTTACGAATCTCAATTTGTCTATAACTTTTGCAATTGTTTCTGGGCGAGTGTCAAATCTTTGAACCTTTTTCTAGACGTCATCCCGAATCGAATGAGCTGTCGATCATGCGTTCACAGTGGTTCCCAACTGATTTTCGTCGGTCGAGCCCTTGCTTGGTACGGCCATGGTACGGCCGACCGAACGAGTTAAGTTAGTACCCCTGCGAGCGATACCGCCACTCCACGCCGACGCGTCACAGCCGCAGCATGTCAATTAGTAAGTATGCTTATCCTATGTATGTAAGACTTTTGTCATCGCAGAAAGTGATGGAACGTCTATTACTTTTATAAAGCTCTATCAGTCAAATGTCACGGACGCGACGTTATATTTTCAGAATGTCAATTCAGTCTCGCAAGTGCTGTATACCGTCTTCAAATCCTAACCTAAAATAGGACCCACGTTTATTCATAATTCTGTTCAAGTGAATATTCGAAATGAGACTTACTATTTCTGATCAAAATCGAAAAATTAAATATAAAGTTGCAATAATTTCATGATTAGTATACAATAATCATTCTATCAGATTAATAAAAATGCCAAATTGAGGCAATCAATTATAAAATTATTTATCAAAAGCTTTTTTTTATTTAATTTTTTTTTTTCTCAAAATTTCGATCTTACACCTAATTAAGGGGGACTTTTATGAAATTTTGATAAAAACGATTTATTCGTTTTTACAATCAGTAAGCAAAATTTAATCAAAAAATTCCACCCAGCAAAATTTAGATTATTTAGATTATGGCAGTATGTGTATTTGAAAAAAAGTTCAATCTTCTGCGATGAAAGTGTATGTACCAAGAACCTTTTGCAGAAAATTTCCTACGCACCGCTATCAAAAATTCCTCGCACTTACACTTTCATCGCAGAAGATTGAACTTTTTTTAAATACATACTACCATAATCTCAATCTTGCTGGAAAGAATTTTCGATTAGATTCTTTTCAATGATTTTGAAAATGAAAAATTGTTTTTGTCGAAATTTCACCAAAGTCTCCCCTGTATAATATTGGAATTCTATTCGGAAGTGATAATTTTTACGTAAAACAATTATCCTGGCATAACATTTCAGTGCCAACCGAAGGTTTTTGGGTGTGAATTAATCTTGCATTTCATTGTTTCAGACGATAACATCAGTGTTTATAGTAATGAGGAGCAGGATGCTCCTCATAATAATGCTGCGGCTGGGGTAGCGGCGGCGGTCCGCCACCCGCTGCCCTACGATCTTGACGAGCCACCGCCTCCAGAAAACGTACGTGGTTTCCAATTCTTAGTCATTGTTATATGTACAGTATTATACATATTCTCAGCCATGATTTTTTTGATTATTTATAGAACTTGATTGCTGAGCTAAGAGCTGAAATCGCTGCCCTGCAAGCGCAGGTTGCAGGGCAGCAGGCACAGCAGCAGCAGCAACAGCAGCAGCAGCAACAGCCGCAGCAACAGCGAGGCGGTGGCAGAAGAGGGCGGCGCGGTGGGCACCGCCGCCGCTACCATAGACGTCGTGGCGGCTATGCACCCGTCATCTACCACTACTATCAATAACAAAAGTGGTAGATGACGGGCATTTATGTTTTTACTTTTATTTTTCTTTTTTTTTTTTATATAGATTTTAATTAATATTTTATAACAATAATTTTAAATTTTTAAATAAAAACAAGGAAATAAAAAAAAAAAAGTGCGTCTTATTACCCACCATCATGGATAGTACCTTATATCTATACCACCACCATAATACAGTAAATGATTTTACTATTAAAAACTACAAAAATAATGTACCAATTTCTCATATAATATCATTTTTACCTGAAATGCTTCGCATCATGTTTTCATAGACTCCTTGTACATTACAATCTGTGAATAGCCCTGCAAGAGAAATGTAGTAATTCAGAAAGTTGGGAAACAAATTCGCGATTCTTTTCTAATTCGAAAGCTTATTTGCAAATTCGTTCACACTGTTAGTAAAACAAGTTACTGGTCAACTTGCGTAAGAAAGTTGCAAGATTTTATGAACGCAGCTAAAGTTTTTCGTATTTACTTTGCAATTCTCCACTTACCTTTGGTATTGATAATATCGTAGTTCTACTGCAAGATTGTTTCAAAAAACCACGTGTCCACATGTCCTGGATTTAATCGGAAGATAGATATCACATTTGTCGTAGATATCATCGTGAATAGTTATTCTGTCTTGTTTGATAACAATTTCTGCACATCACGGTTAACACGGAAACGTGGTTTATAATCAAACGTTCGCTGCTGACACGGCTACCGATAAAGTATTAACTGTTCCCCGCATATAGGTTATTATTATTAGTGATCCTTGGGCTTATCTCTTCTCGGAATGTAGCCAATATCATCCAGGTTGTTAAACTGTACAGTGCCGCACAGCCATGTAGTATAATGAGTATAACATGGAACATGCGTGACCTTTTCATAAATCTGAATGTCAGGATTCAAAATTAAACCACGTGGTATATGCGTTTGGTAAAAGATTTGAATGTTTTGACCGACAGAAAATTTATTGAGTTTCAGCCTCCGGGTAAATACTTTTCCGATATCGATGAATGCTCTGTTTTACCATCAATTATAGGTGGCAGCACGGGATGTCGCTATTCTTTAGTGACATACTACCGTATGCCACTGAGTTTTTTTAACTTGTCCAATCTAGTACCTTATATCTATGGTTATTTCCAACAGAGGAAAAGGTATAACATTAAGTTTCTGCTGCTACTGCATTCCTTACTTAATTTGAGTATCATCTGAGATTATTTTACAGGCAACTTATTACATACCTTATGTCAAAATTGGTAAGGTAATCTCCCAAGCAAAAGGGAAGCTTTGGTCTAAATATTACAATACCAGGCGATCCTTACGTAATGCAGGTGCACTGATTCATACAGTGGCGCAAGTCGATCCTATCGAATCAGTATCTACAGGTAAGAATGCTTTTGCGAAATGATACTTGTTGAAACTTTGCATATTGTTGAGAAAACTGTGACATAAGAATGGGAACTTCACAGTTATTCCACATTTCATTTGAGAACACGTTTTTTTTTTCCATCTATGATGAACACGCCAAATATTAGGATTTATAGAAATTCCATAAATTCCATATACAGGGTGTCCCAACTTAAACAGGGCATTAGGATATCTCTGAAACGGGGACTGCTATCAAAAAATGGTTTAGATGAAAATAGTACGGTTTCGAGGGGGACACACGATGGTAACATCAGATTGATTATGAGTAGTACTGCTTATGAGAAACTGGCATGAGGGTAAGTTTTTTAAATGGCAACTGATTTTTTTTTCGGAACGAATATTGTACCTCATGGTGTGGCAAATTCAGCCATATGTGATAAACGTGCATATCGCCCACGGATGGCGATTTATGACTGTTGGAATCCCAAAAATTTGTCGTGCTATTATCACGACAGGTGTTCTGTTTGAAATGAAATTACGATTAGCGATGCTGCATTCATGTATTTAAATACTTATTCGTTGAGGTAGGCACTCATGTATTTGAATACTTATGCTCAGTTGAGGTACAAGCAAGGGTGTTTGATGAATGTCTCAAATGTTCAAACACATTTCCCTCCGTCTCATTGCAAAGTTGCAGCCGACGTTGGAACTGCTGGAGTGTGGCGAGCAGAATATTACGTTGGAAGTGACTAGGTCCTAGGTCTCACTTTTTTTTGTAGGGATTCATCAAAAACATTGTTTGAATGAAACAAAGGATAAGAAATGCTTGTCGTCACATCCAACGTAATACTCTGCTCGCCACACTCTAACAGTTCCAACGTCCGCTGCAACTTTGCAATGAGACGGAGGGAAATGTGTTTGAACATATGAGAAATTCATAAAACACCCTTGCTTGTACCTCAACTGAGTAAGTATTCAAGTACACGAATGCCTACCTCAACGAATAAGTATTCAAATACATGAATGCAGCATCGCTCATCGTAATTTCATTTCAAACAGAACACCTGTCGTGATAATAGCACGACAATTTTTTGAGCTTCCAACAGTCATAACTCGTGATCCGTGAACGATATGCACGTTCATCACCTATGGCTGAATTTGCCTCGCCATGAGGTACAATATTCGTTCTGGAAAAAAAATCGGTTGCTATTTAAAAAACTTAGCCTCATGCCAGTTTCTCATAAGCAGTACTACTCACAACCAATCTGATGTCACCATCGTGTGTCCCCTTCGAAACCGTACTATTTTTATCTAAACCATTTTTTGATAGCAGTCCCCGTTTCCGAGATATCCTAATGCCCTGTTTAAGTTGGGACACCCTGTATATACAACGCCAAAGTAGTAACTTCTCGGAACAGCCTATTTTAGCAGTTCATGACATTCCTTTCATTCAATAATTTATCTATTGTTATAATTGTGACACATAAACAAGTTTTCACTTGATGGCTCAAACAGTCTCAAAATATTTCATTTGCGATTTTGAAACTCCCTTTATTTTACTCACGCATTCGTTTTAGAAGGTTAGACAAATTTTTACATCTTGAAAATTATTAAATAATTATTCTAATGGTGATTCAAAATTTGTTTTTAGTCATTCTAATACCGAAAGAAAAAAAAAAGGAAATCGAGATCTTGTAATATTGATATGTATAAAACTTATACACATGCATCTAATGTTTCATACGTGTTACAGACTATACCCCTTCAACTGATGAAAAAGAAAAGATAGAATGGTTGAAGAATTCACAAGAACCATGGAATTTGGTTGTCGAGTATTGGCGATGTACTTGTAAGGCCAGGGTTCTTGAATTTCAAAACTCAATCAGCAACTACATTGGAGAATTTCCAGTTTTGAAGCAAAATGCGGGATACACATTGGTATGTAAATAACTATTGTAACTGAGAGTATTTTTTCCCATTGAGCATCTTAATTATTCACGTATTCTCTTCTACAGCTGGAAATTGACTTTGCTGCAAAGTACCCAGAAAAAGAGCTAAATTTATTCAGCAATTGGCCGACATACTGTAAAAAAATATTGGACTACGCAAAACGCTCCAATAAACCAACTTACAAAAATTATCTCGACGTCCTAACTGTAAATGATACTGATGGTAAGGTTGAAATAAGCTATAGGCAGGCATATGGTATGATTTTGCGCTCATAAATTTACTCCAATGTGAAATTGAAGATCGGCTTTTTGATTATATTTCATATCTTGATGGTGGGGCATATGTGGTAAAAATGTGATATGTAATAGAAAAAGAAAATGAAAGCAACAATTATGTTTTTGCATGTTTCCAGAGGTACGAACAATTGTTGCATTGAGATTGTTGCCCTTGTTACTACCAGTAATTACAGTCCAGACAAAAAAGAAGGCATGCTGGCGCCCTTCAAAAGTTGAAGTCCAAGACGGATTCATAACTCTGATCAATGTGAGTTATGTTATATTATTCATCCAATTTTTTATTATAATTTCATTCCTAATATCATGCAGTTGAAGTACTGCCCAATGCACTTTATTCACAACCAGAAATATTAATTGCAACTCGACAATATTATTTGAAAAAATTTTTGTGGTACTATATACAATTAGATTCATTGGTATTAGCTGTGTATTTTGATTCAATTAGGTATCAAGTCATATCTTCTTTAAGAGACCCATGAAATCTTTTGTAGGATGTTAGCGATTTGCAGCCTACTATTGAAAGACGCAGGACGAAAATGGATAAAAAAGGTGTTACAGTGCAAGCCGTGGTTATAGTCGTCGCAACCAGTCTTCAAAAAGTCGAAGCAAGTTACGTTGCAATTGAAGGTACGACGTATCTTCTAGACACACCGCTAAAAGCGATTGACATTTGTTTTAAAGCAATACACGCCTTAGATGTACTATACCCTCTTGAATCAGAACAAGTGTGGCTATTTCTGGAGAAAGCCTTATATGATATTGCAATTCCATCGGATCGTAACAAAAAATTATCAGTCGGACTTAACACTTTGCTTCATGATTTAAATCAGGAGTAAAAATTCAGAGTAACGTCAAGTCTTCTCAGATCTATTTAGATTTCTTTGCCTTACCATGCCAAAGTGCTACGTTTGCTCGAATGACTTTACGTCCATTAGAGCATTAGTGCTTCACCTCAGAACATTTCATGACATTCAAAAAAAAAACAGTTTACTGCGGTGTGTAGAAAACTCATGAATGACCGAATTCAACAATGTATATGTATTCGCAAGACACCTTAGAAATCAACATTATTGCAATGCAGTGGGTATCCCTATAGTCCGACAAAATACAAGTGAAGATGGTTTGGCACGTACAGTTTCAGATAACAGTATTACATGTAATCACGATGGTTGCTACGATGCCACTGACCCATATTCCAGTCAAATAGAAAAGAGTAATAATGAAAATCAGTCAGTTGAAGTTCCAGTAGAAATCAATTTTCGATCATTTACAAATCTTTTAGAAACTACAACAATATCATTTATATCTGGGTTGTACATGATTCGGTTATTGCCTAGAATTGTAATTCAAAAAATTGTGGACAGTATAACTTTATTACTGAGTCGAACATTTTCGATTGCCTTAGAAGAAAAAATATGCAACCATTTGAGAAACTTAGGGGATTTGGACTCAAATATTCACAATATTTCCTCCACATTCAACTCCATAAGGGATCCTTTCAAAAACATATCTACTGAGTATCTCAGATTCAAATACTTTACAAATTTACAATACTTCATTCGTCCAGAGGATGTTATTGTGGGACAAACTCTGCAAGACAAAGTGGTTAATGGTGGTGTTCAAGTGCAGACATGTAACGCAATGATGAAATTTGTTTCACTTCGAAAAGTCCTAAAATTATTTTTTGAGTTACCAAACGTGTTTCAAGCAACCGTAGATTATATGAACAGCCTTTCTGGTGATAGTGAAATTATAAGTAATTACATACAAGGAGATGCATGGAGGGCTAAAGTCAAGTCCTATGGCGAAAAACTAGTTCTACCACTTTTTTTATACTTTGATGAATACGAGGTCAACAATCCCCTTGGTTCCAGAGCAGGCCTGAAAAAGTTAGGAGCCGTATATTGTAAAATTCCATGTTTACCTCCGCAGTTTCAATCAAAAGTGGAGAATATATTTTTGGTTCTTTTGTTCTATGCTCGAGATAGAATTAAGTATGGAAATATGGCAATCTTTCGAAAGGTAATAGATGAACTTAATTTTTTACAATCTGAAGGAATTTTGATTCGGACACTGACGGGAATGAGGCGAGTATATTTCGTATTCAGTTCAATAATTGGTGATAACTTAGGTTTACATTCGGTCCTTGGATTTGTGGAAAGTTTTTCTGCTAATCGCCCTTGTCGCTTTTGTGATGTTACGAAACCAAACTTGTCGACTAAAAGCTTCAATGAAGATAGTGTTAATTTGCGAACGCTAGAGACCTATAATGTGGACATAGAATCCATAAATGTGTATGAATCAGGCATAAAAGAAGAGTGTGTTTGGAATCTGGTGAAAAACTTCCACGCTCTCCATAATAATATCGTAGATATTATGCATGATGCTCTTGAAGGAATCTGTCGATTTGATATGTCATTGATATTGAAACATCTCATACTTGACTTGAAATTATTCAGCTTAGAAACATTGAATTTTAGAATAAAATGCTTGAATTATGGTCCAATCGAAAGGCGAAACAAACCGCCTCAAATAAAAAATTTGAATAGCATCAAAATGTCTGCTTCGGAAATGCTCTGTTTTGTACGTCACTTGTCCTTTGCTATAGGCGATTTCGTTTCTACAGAAAACCCGTATTGGTACTTGTACTTGAAATTAAGGCAACTCTTGGATGTCATTACTGCCCCGTCTCTTCACAAAGAATGTGCCGGTTCACTTAAGACTTTGGTTCAGGAGCATAACGAATTATATTCTCAACTTTCGAACAAAAATTTAAAACCGAAACATCATCATATGATTCATTACCCTACAATTTTCAAACTTGCTGGACCTTTAGTTCACCTATGGTCAATGCGATTCGAAAGTAAGCATCGTGATGGCAAGACAACTGCATCTATGACTACCTCGCGACGTAATATCATACACACAATTGCGATAAGGGAGCAAGTCCAACTCTGCCAACGCTTTTTGACAAATGAAGGTTTTTCGGAGCATGTTGAGATAGGACCTAGCATAACTCTACCAATCGAAGTTAATATAAGCCAAGTACCCCTTTCATTTCGCGAGAACTCATTAGCTACAAAATGGATTTCAATTCAAGGAATCGTCTACAAACCTCACTTAGCATTAATTATCGATCTTGAGCCAACAGTTGCTGTCATTTGCCGCATAATAGTCAATAAAGACCAACGTGTTTGTTTCATGTTCCAAAAATATGTCACAATTTCATATGATGAGCATATGCATGCTTATGAAGTAGAAAAACAAAACGAGCTTGTACTTATTGTTTTTGAAGAATTACCAAATCATATGCCAGTTTCCATAGTACCGACATCTAATGGCAAATCTTACTTCGCGCCACGCTCTGCACTATAGCTTATGATTAAAACTTAATTCTGTGGACAAAAATCTTATCAGTTTATAAGTATTATACTAGTATACGCTTTTTACAGTCAAGTATTAAAATAGAGTATTGAGGTGTAAGTATTTTTCACGTACTTTATCTATGATATGGTCAATTTCAGTATTAAAACTTGGCTCTGAGAAGACTTGACGTGCAATAAACATATAAAATATGTATTTAATCATGAGATTAAATACGAAAATATGTAATGCCAATGCGTAGAGCAATTGTTATATTCCGTAATATATATTTTTTTTTAAATAAGTCTTCTAAAGTGTCCTTAAAATATAGGCTCCCACACAAAATATAGGGGAGGGCCTATACAAATATCTATCAGTACAAACTGTACTACAATGACGTAAGCTATGTATAAGTTCCTAAATGATGATTTCCATATATCATTTTATTCAAAAAATATTATAGTTATCAGTACAAACTGTCCTACAAAACGTAAGCTTTCTATACGTTTCTCAATGATAATTTCCATGTATAATTTTGTTCAAAAAATATTATAGTTATCAGTACAAACTGCCCTACAAAACGTAAGCTTTCTATACGTTTCTCAATGATAATTTCCATGTATAATTTTGTTCAAAAAATATTATAGTTATCAGTACAAACTGCCCTACAAAACGTAAGCTATGTATAAGTTTCGAATGGTAATTTCCATATATAATTTTATTCAAAAAATATTATAGTTATCAGTACAAACTGCCCTACAAAACGTAAGCTTCCTATACGTTCCTGAATGATGGTTCCTATATATAATTCTAAGTAAAAAAATATTATAGTTGGGGCATTCCACGCCAACTCGACCAACGTCTGACCCTGACAATCTCGGATTTTATCCACTCTTTTTTGAAAAGTTATTTGCAGGTTCAAGACCTCATAAAAAATGTTTTTGAATTTTTCTTCATAACCGTTATTTATTTATGACTTTTTAAATGGACTCAAAGTTAGTCCCATATTAGAATTCTGAAAAAATTCGGAAAAATTGTATAAAATATGAGGTTCATTTTAAGCCATTATATAGAGTGGTCAGTATAATTAGAAGTCCTCGATGAAGTCCTTGAATAATTTCAATTAAGATTCAGTTTTTCCTAACGTTTATTTTGTTTTTTTTGAATGTTATTTTGTATCAAAAAAAATTGTAGCACATGTTTGGAAAAAAAAAATGGAAAAATTCTCAATTTTGTTTTTTCCAAACATGTGCTACGAGTTTTTGTGATACAAAATACGATTCGAAAAAAAAAAAGTTGGGAAAAACTGAATCTCAATTGTAATTATTTTTAATCAAGGACTTCTATTTTACTGACCACTCTATATAATGGCTTGAAATGATGGTCATATTTTATTCAAATTTTCAGAATTTTTTCAGAATTTCGAAATGGGGCAAAATTTGAGTCCATTTAAAAAATCATAAATAAATAAGGGTTATGAAGAAAAAATCAAAAAAAAAGTTTTTTGAGGTCCTGAACCTGCTGACAACTCTAAAAAAGAGTGGATAAAATCCGAGATGGTCAGGGTCAAGACGTTGGTCGAGTTCCCGTGGAATGGCCCCCAATACAGTTTGTGAACAAAAAATGCATAACGAGTATAACCATATAAAAAATGTACCATCTATTACATAGGTATATGTATATATGACACATATATCATCATTCAATAAAACAAATTATAACATACAACTAAGTTTTATTAATCCTATATATAGAGAAAAAAATACGAACATGAAATGCAGAACTTAATGCACCAGTAGCAACTCTTATTGCCAAAACCGAACAACAATATATATTAGCGATATTTATTGCTATAGAAGAATCGAATATTACAGAATTTCGACAATACTAGATTGTTGGACCCCTAAATTAAAATAGTTCACACTGGCTGCAAAACTATTTGCTCATGTTGCGATGTCAATTTGTTCTCACAACAAACACTAACATATTGAATTTGAGCAAACTTTGAAATGTGCATGGCTCTATTATATTGCTATGGAGCAATTTATTGTATAGCAAATGTAGCGCGTATCTTTGCTGTTATGGGCTACAAAATGATTTGATAACCCAGCAATGTTAATTCTCTTTCGAGTACAACAATACAGTATTAAGTTCAACTATAACGTGAAAGTAAGCATGGTTATATGATATTGCTGTAAACAAAATGTGCTGTATAGCAATGTTAACGATTCTTATTGCTTATTTCGTACAGCAAAATCATTTCCTGATATAGCTAGATCAATTCACTAAGGCCTATTGCAATAATGTGTCGTAATATGCATTTGCAATATTTTCATTGCTGTAAATACCAGCATTTTATTATTGCAGAGTCGTGGAGCAATGTTCATATTGTATTACCGATCTGCAATATAGAATAGTTTGATACAGCAACAAAACTTTGTATGTTGAAATAGTACAATAAATTATTGTTGTCTTGACTATATTATTGCTAGTATTTTTTCCGTGTATGTCAGGGAGAGTTAGGAAATTTATTTCAGAAAAAAGACGAATCCGTAGTAACCTACGCGGCTAGGGTTCGCGAAGCGATTTCAAACGTAATTCAGGCATTTGTACAAGAACGCAGAACAGACGATTTCGAAATATTTAAAAGAAATACAGAGGCCGACGGTAAGGCAGCATTTTTACGAGGATTAAAATCAGAGATAGAAGCCAAAATTCGTAAAATTCCGAACACATTCAAAGAGTTAGTAGATACGGCTCGAAAAATAGAGCAACAAGAAGAAATTAAAAGAAGCCTTAGACGCAAAGAGGAATCCGAAAAAATTCAAGACGCTAAGGTAAATTACGCGCAAAGTAAGCCGCCAAAATGCACAATCTGCGGGAGACAAGGTCATGAGACCCGAGATTGCCAAATTGACAAAGACGGAAATAACCGCGACCAAAGAAATAATTACAATTCGAGAAGTCAAATTCCAAATCGGCAGCAAAGCCTGCAGCCTAGTTATCAAAATAATTCAAGGGACCAATTTTCAAATCGCCAATATGGGCAACCAACCTTTCAAGGTAATTATAATCAACAAAACCAGGGAAATTATCAACCGCGCAATAACGATTTTAACCCGCGAAGTCGCTATTCAAGCCCTCAACGGAATCAGGGAAATTTTCAATCACGCGACAATGATTTTAGTCCACGTAGTCAATACTCAAGTCCTCAACGGAATCAGGGAACTTATCAATCACGCTACAATGATTTTAGTCCGCGAAGTCAATACCCAAGTCCTCAAAGGAATCGGGGAAATTATCAATCACGCTACGATGATTTTAATACGCGAAGTCAATATTCAAACCCTCAACGGAGCCAGGGAAATTATCAATCACGCAATGACGACTTTAATTCACGAAATTCATATTCGAATCAACAACGAAATCAAAGAAATTATCAATCGCGAAGCAACGATTTTGATCCGCGAGACCAATATTCTAGTCAACGACGAGATCAAAATTTTAATCCAAGAAATCAATATAATTCTGACCAGGAACGGTCCAGGGAACGCGAATCATGCCGATATTGCAAAAATTTCGGTCATTCAATAAACGAATGCCGCAAAAGAGAACGAAACGAGCAGTACAAACAAGAAATGCGTAACATTCAAACACCGGTATCGGAAAACTGGGAGGGCCCCTCGAGCAAAGGCGTGAGTTCGGAGGCCACCAGCAAACCCAATCGCGCCGTAACAATGATACAGAGTTACCCATTGGAAGACGAATAAATTTAATTGAAAGCGAATCTTATGAGAAAAACGGATCTGTAGGGATAAAAGAATCTAAAGAAAATACTTCCAGTTTTACTTCTATTGATAATAAAAAAGACGAAGTGACGAAAATAAATAATAATGAGACGAGTACTTTTAATGAAGAGATAATTAGTCAGACGAATACTACTAAACCAAATATTTCAAACGATAGTTTCGAGAATGACGAAGACGATTATGCCGTGAGCCTATTTAATAATATTTATAAAAACGACGAGATTTATTATCAGACGAATGACCCTAAGACAGGAATCTCAAGTGTTTATGAGAGTGAAGACGATGAAGACGATCTCCCTAGCAATACATTTTTTCAAGATGAGCATACTATTCAAGCAATTAATTCCAAAGAGAACATTTCTAATTCAATTTTACGCGAAGATAATGATTTCAAAGGTATGTACGTTAAATCAAAACGATACTATTCGAGCAATTAATTCCAAAGAGAATATTTCTAATTCAATTTTACGCAAAGTTGATGATTCCAAAGGTACGTTAAAACGAAACGTCACTATTCAACCAAATAATTTTAAAGAGAATCATTTCAATAATAATTCACGCGAAAATAACGATACTAAGATTAAACTAAACCAAAGCGACACTGTTCAAGCAAACTATTCCAAAGAAAATATTTCTAACTCAATTTCACGCAAAGATGATAAAGACAATTTTATAATTCAAGAAAACAATTCCGAAGAGAATATTTCTAATGTTACATTACTCGAAGACGACAAAAACAATAATTATGCTACGCGCACATTTTCACAAGTAACTAAAGAAAAATACGTGACTACGATTCCGTCGGTCGAAATAGAGGCCGACGAATTACAGCACACAGGCACTTTTATGTTGGATACAGGATCCGATTTAAATCTCATCCGGAAGGATTGCATAAACCCCACTAGTGAAGTAAATAAAGATAAAAAATATTGTTTAAAGGGAATTTCCGCAGTAGACGTTGTAACACTAGGGGAAGTCACTTTAGACATAGCAGGTACCCGGGGTAACTTCCAAGTAATCCCAGGGAATATACCCATACAACAGCACGGTGTGCTAGGTTCCGAATTTTTCCGCGAAAATAATGCGAAAATAAATTTTGAAAAGGGACGTTTAGGATACGGAAACACCCGCATCCCGTTCTTGAAAAGGGGTTTGTTATATGATAATTGTTACGAAAAAATTATAGAAACTAATGCTAACAAAGGAATCTTACCATTTCCGAGCAGGGAACCTACCGTTTGTTTCGGACACGTTAACCCAAGCTTAAACTCAGCTTCTTCGGTTGACAAGACTTTCAAAGAAAACTCGAAGATAGGAATAATCCAGGTTCCACCAAGAACGCGAAAAACCATTTGTATTAATCTCGAAGAAACTGATTTACGAGAAGGATATTTACCCCTTTTGATGCCAGGCTCCAAAGTTTACCTAGGTAACGCGATAGTTAAAAATCGAAATAATAAAGCCTATCTTTACGTAGTAAACGCAGCAGACGAACAAGCAATCCTAACGATACCTCCGCAAGAACTGCAAGAAATAGAAGAAATGATTGATAATTCGAAACAGGCCAAAGAGTTCAGGACAAACGAAGGGAAAATTAAAACGAAGCAAGATAACGAACTCGGTAAATTCAAAATGAGAGCTGAAAATAGAAAAGGGCGCGAAAATCGGGAAATTGACCAGGAAATCCTAAAGGACCAAGATAAATTGGCGAATAAATTAAAAGAACGCAGAAGGATCACCAAAGATAAAGAAAACGCGTGTACACTGTTAGAAAAGTTGCGGTGTAAAAGGGCCCGGTGTTCGTGGTCAAAAGATTCGGTGTTGATTATGACACCACTTCAGGGGTAAAAAGAACCCTGACCGTGTGGTCGATCGAAAAACTGGTGTTACTTCTGACCTCGTGACTCAATTTATGAAACCTAACACCACTTGGAATCAAAGTTACATCGCAGACCATATTTTTCAAGATATACATACACCGTTGTCTCAGATTCAAAATTCCCATCGAATGCGGTGTTACCTTAGCCCCGGACGATTCAATTATGTACACCGTTTTTAGTGGATACGAAATTGTCACCGACTTTGGCGTTAACTCGGTGATGAACAATTTGATATGCACAACGCTGCGGAGTACAGATTTGAAATCGCCGCCAAGATCGGTGTGAACTTAGCACCAAACGGTGTTCGTAAAACCACAAACCCTTAGCCGGGTGAAACAGCGCTCACTGCTCAGTTAGCAGTTTCCGTTCGGCCAGCATGGAAGAGGTTCCGTTTGAGCAGGCGTCCACAGTCGTGGTGATGTCGCAATCGCAAAATAGTGAAAAATCGCAATCTAATTTGCCATTACCGTTTGAATTGCGAAGAGTAAAATACATGTGCGAGACAAAGTGGATAAAAGTGCCTAAAAGAGACAACGCAATTCAATACAAAGACTTATTGGATGCTGGTGAGTATAAGATAATTTTTCTTCATGATTTTATCAGGCAAAAAAGCATTTCCGTTAGAGTCGCGTATCAAATACTTTGGCAAGCATCGTCAACTTCATTCATAAAGGTAAAAGAAATGAATTATCTGTGTAAATTTCGGATAAACCCAAATAGAACAAGAACAAGAGAACAAGTGAATAAGTTCACATGGGGTGGGTTTTCCGTAATCGTCTTTGCTGAACATTCCAACGTGCACCAACCGGTGCCTGCATGTTGCCAGTAACACCAAACGGTGTCCGCACGTTGCCAGTGACACCACCCGGTGTCCGAATGTTCTGGAAGTCTAAGTGACAACACGCCGGTGTTACACTAAAGTTTATCTATTCGATTTTGATTCGAAAAAGTTGAACTCCATCAAAATCTAAACGAATCGTGATTGAAAATTCCAACCGCTTCACTCGAATTATTCGTTCGGGACGTGTCCATAAAAATGTTTGGATATGCAGGGTGTCTACAGGTCCTGGAAAGCCTAAAATTGTCCTGACATTTTTTCAAAGCCTTGAACCTCTGGAAACATCCTGGAAATTTTTTCCAACCTTGAATTTTTCAAAATTTGAAATTTTTTTGCTGTACGAAATGAGGTTTTTAATTAATTTTGGCATCATGTAATATTACTACTAATAGTGAGATTCAAGTTGATTTTCATAAAAAAAAAATTCTAAGTTTCAACAAAGACTATGCTTTCTATGTAATTCATCCCGTAGTTACTTTGTGAGATACTTTTAAGTCGCCTTGAATATTTATCAAAGTTAGCCTAGAAATCCCAAAAAAGGCATGGAATCTGAAAATCAAGACTCTGTAGACACCCCCGTTATGTTATCCAACTGTCATGAATCGGTGTGATTACTTTAAGCTTAATCTATTTTCAGCTAGAACATGTTTCAATATCAAAAACGACGTGGATATACACATCCGAGATGAAGACGGTGTTATCATCGAAGAAGAACTTTTCAGTAGATATATAAGGGGGGTTCTGGATATAGATTCCTGCACCGACACATTACCGACATCTTATCCGAGACGCAAACCCTTCATTCTGGAAGGTTCGACAAGAAGGTCATGCTGTAACCCTCGACACCAGGTCGTTCACTCCTATGAATAGCGTCACACACCCTTGAATTGACGGTACACCCGCAATTAATTGAGGCCATACACTCTCAATTTAACGTCACATACACTCAGGTCAACGTCACACGCCTCAAATAAAACTCTAACCGTAAGGATAAGTCGAGGACGGGGGTCTGCCAGAGTTTCCAGGAATTGAGTCGGCGCGAGTCATTAAAGAGGTGATGACGGAAAGGGGTCAGATGTCATAAATCTTTACACGATAACTGTCTCGCAACTCCTGTATGCAGGTGGTCAAATTTTTTTGCTTATGCACGTGCACTCGACACATACACGGTTACACATACATACACACACCTACCCTACCGAGTCTGCTCATGTATTCGTGCATGAGATGAAGGCAAAAAATAGATACGGCTAATGGATTGGACCCATTACACTAATTTATGACAAGTGTTCTGACTAATTTATGACAAGTGTTGTGACAAGGTCAATCTTCCCCGATTCCTGGAATTTTCACCGACGAACGGTTCCTGGAATTATCACCGAGTTTTCGGCACCTTGTGAGATTTGAGAAATGTGAAAATGTGAAGAAATATAGGAAGATCCTTTTTCGGAATGAAGTTAACACGTTCTAGTAATAAAGTCCATGGAAGTTAGTAGAGGGGTTGAGAGCTATAAAAGAGAGAAACATCTAGAGATGGCAATTAGTCTTCAACAGATCTTCGTTGAGTGATGCAGAATATCGATAAGCAGTAAAAAAAAAAAAAAAAATATTATCATATCTACTGCTGAGAAATATTGAAGAAGTGAAAAGTCTAATCAAAATAAAGTCTGATCTAAATCAACTCACAAGCGTACTCAGAAATATCGAAATCTGAACCCGAAATAACATGGACTTCAACAAGCTTAACAAAATTGGTCGGCTGGAACAGTTTCTTCCAACGAGAAAATTAGGAGAGCTGGATGTGTTCAAGGACTTCCAAATCAGTGGCATCCGCAAAGTTCAAACCAAATTTGGTGAAAGATTCATTGTTGATGTGGATGGACGCTTCTCGGTATTTTTACCAGCTCGGATGCGAAGAGTTCTAGTCGACGACGCAGATCTTCTTCAAAAGATGATGGACGCATGTGAAGAGGATAGACTTCAGATGCGCTACCTTGGTGGACAATTCAACCAGATGGAATTCAACTATGTGTGATTTACTTCATATGTGATTACAATGTTATAACACATTTTAATTATCATACATTTGTATCAAAAGTCTATTCTATTCCTGAAAAATGAATGGTCTTCAACTCCTTACATAAATATGATAATATTTTGATGTTATTCCTATCACTATAAATTAGAACGATCAACTTCATGTAACTTGGAGAGGGATTCTTTTATTTTATAAAAATAAATAATAATCTTCAACTCTGAACTGATTTCGTACCGAATATGTCAATGCCTTGCTATATTCACTCTACCTTTGAATTTTAACTATCACTTTTATATGAATTAGTAAAGGATTTCTATTTGAAAATAAATGTATTATAACCAAAACTATAATATACATATATATACCCCTCTATTATATTCACTCTCTACCCTATGACCATATATACATAATATATATTATATATACATAATATATATTATATATACGATAACTTATGGTAGATGGTAGAAGACCTTATAATAAAGATAAGTTGAGGACGAGGGGTTCTGCTACAGTTTCTAAGAATTGAGAGTCGATGTGAATCATTAGAATGGTAATGACAAAAAAGAAGCAACCATCATAAATCCCAACCCGACAGCTGTTTCAAAACTGCAGTCTGCAGGTGGTTGAATGTTTTGGTTTAAACACGTAGCCGTAACACATACACCAACATTTACCCTATACGGTCAGTTCGTGCTTCCGTGCATGAGAGTAGGAAGGTTAAAAATAGATACAGCTAATGGATTGGGTCCATGATTTCACACCCTCCCAGGAAAAAAAATTTCACCGTTATGATTCTCAGAATTTTTGTCAGCCTGCCCTATAAAAAGGGTTCTTACGAGTGCAGCACAATCACTTATTATGTAACTGAGGTGCTATTCAGTCGTGAAGAGCTATAATGGATTCTGTCAAGTGTCTGGAACTCATAAGCCTTATGGAACAAGCTTATAAACTTCTTGAAAATAAATCGTTACCGGTTGTAATTGAGAAGTGGATCACATTGGGAACGCGCAATATCAGACTTTTGAACGAAATATTGAGAAATAGTGCTTCAACGGTTGGACGTAAAACGAGAATTTTAACAACGATTGGTATTTTGAAATCTTTGACGGCGAAATTTCGAAGATTTCGAAAAACGGGAGCAGGTGTACGAAGACGACGAAGACGCGATCGAGTACAATGGGAAGATTTGGAGACTGCTTTTGAGGGACGAATTAGAACTGGACTTATCGTCAATTTGCAGCACAAGAATCTGATCAAGTTCCTGGAAGACTCCAGAAAACTGCTCACCGTGAGACTGAAGAACGCTTTACTGAAGGAAGGAAGTTTGAAAGCTAATGTCATCTTATCCTGTAAATTCAGCATTACGAAAGATGGTGAAATTATTGAAGAAATCAAATTTTTTAATACCAAAAACGCAATTATCCTCGAATCAACGAATATTGACGAGTGGTTCGAAGAGAACGTGAAAGAGAAATTAGCGGTGAAGGTTGAAGAGTTCCAGGAGAAGGATTCTGGCTGGTCGTTGGTGGACATCATAAATCTGTCAGTGAACATAAACAGATATGTACCACTACGAGGCGGGCTGTCCACTTACGCTGAGCTACCAAAGTATATTAGAGATAAGAAAGCAGTTGTAAATATCAGCAGCTCTTTTTCCCACGAACAAGAACTCCACCGAAACAAGCTCGTATCCACATTTTAGCACAATACTACGGTATGATGGTTTAAAGTTTCCGATATCTTTAGATAGCATTTCAAAATTTGAGAAATTGAACGATCTTTCGATTAACGTTTACGGAATAGAGCAATGTGAGAGAAAAAATATTAGGGAGATAGTACCAGTATATTTAAGCCGACACAAGTCAGACAAGCCTGTAATTCATCTCCTTGTGTTACAACCTGAAATTGATTTGAACGAAGAGGATGATATGTTAAACAACAGGGTATTTCACTTTGCTTGGATTAGAAACTTATCTCGATTAATAAGATCACAAATTACCAAACACAAATGCGTTACTTGGCTTTGTGACCGATGCTTGAGTCACTTTAATTCTGAGAAGTGTCTAAGTAAGCATAGACTTGATTGCATTAATTTAAATAAATGTAGAGTCATCCTACCGAAAGAGGAGGATAAGATTGTCAAATTTAAAAATTTTAAGCATAAAGAAGACGTGCCATTTTGCATTTACGCAGACGTTGAATGTTTGTTGCAACCGATCGTTGATGCATCAAAGAACACCACGGCCTATCAAAAACACATTCCATACAGTATCGCGTATTATTTACATTGTACATTTAACGACACAGTTTCTAAGTTCAAAATTAATCGGGGAAAAGATTGCATTGGATGGTTCACGAACGAGTTTAGAGACTTGGCTCAATCGTTAGAAGTTTATTATCAAAAAATAGTACCAATGGAACCCCTAAGCCCGGATCAAGTGAATAAATTTCATTCCGCTGAAACTTGTCATATTTGTGAAAAACCATTCACTAGCGCTGATAAAAAGCATCGTGATCATTGCCATTTCACAGGGAAGTACCGTGGTGCTGCACATCAAGATTGTAACTTGAATTACAAAAATTCACACGCTATTCCAGTAATTTTTCACAACTTATCCGGGTATGATTCACATTTTTTAATCAAAGCATTGGCTACATCATTCAAGAGTCAAATGAATCTTTTACCTGTAAACAAAGAAAAGTACATATCTTTTACGAAATTTGTAGAAGAAACAGTTATAAATTTTCGGTTTATTGATTCATTCCGCTTCATGTCAAGCAGTCTTGAAAAATTAGCGTCATATTTGAAAGATCAACAAAAAATAATTACACGCAAATATTGTAACAGTCCAGAGAAATTTCAATTACTATCGAGAAAAGGCGTATTTCCATATGAATATATAGATAGTTGGGACAAGCTTGAAGAAAAACAGCTACCAAAAATTGAAAATTTTTATTCTAAATTAAACGATGCAGATATTTCACAGAATGATTATTCACACGCGTGTGACGTCTGGCATGCTTTTGATGTTAAAACGTTGGGTGAATATTCAGACTTGTACTTATGAACTGACGTTCTCCTTTTAGCAGATATTTTTGAAAATTTTCGACAAAATTGTCGGTCAACTTATAATTTAGATCCCTTACATTATTATACAGCACAAGGGCTTTCGTTTGATGCAATGCTCAAGTGTACGGGTATCGAACTAGAACTTCTAGTTGACATTGACATGGTAATGTTTGTAGAAAAGGGTATTCGAGGAGGTGTAGCTCAGTGTTCGAATAGATATGCTAAAGCTAATAACAGATATATGGGAACAGCCTTCAATCCACAGAAAGAAGAATCCTACCTAATGTATTTTGACGTTAATAATTTATACGGTGCAGCTATGAATCTTCATTTACCATACAGCTCATTCGCGTGGGTATTGAATTTCGAGCAATTCGACGTGTGTAACGTATCAGATGAATCCTCTATAGGCTATATACTTGAAGTTGATTTAGAATATCCGTTGCAGCTTCATGAATTACACAAAGACTTACCTCTATGTCCCGAGCATTACGTACCTCCCATCTCGGGATCGAAGCAACCTAGATTAATAACTACCCTTTTTTCCAGGAAGAATTATGTCATCCATTACAGAGTCTTAAAACAATGTTTAAGTTTAGGTATGAGATTGACTAAAATTCATAGAGTTTTAAAATTCCACCAAGCGCCGTGGCTTAAGAAGTACATAGATCTGAATACTGAATTGAGAAAAAAATCCAACAACGAGTTTGAGAAAAACTTTTATAAATTAATGAATAACGCAGTTTTTGGAAAAACCATGGAGAACGTTCGTAAGTTTAAGAACGTTAAGTTAATTACCAAATGGGATGGAAGGTATGGTGCCAGGGCTCTTATTGCTAAACCAAATTTTCATAGTTGTACTATCTTTGACAAGGACATGGTTATCATTGAATTGACTCGACCAACGGTCACACTGAACAAGCCAATATACGTTGGGTTTTCGATTCTAGATCTCTCTAAGACATATATCTATGATTTCCATTATAATTATGTGAAAAAAACTTATGGAGATCGAGCGAAATTAATGTATACAGATACGGATAGTCTTATATACCATTTTACTGTACCCGATATATGTATATGAATCTTTGAAATGTAATTTAGATAAATTTGATACGTCTGACTATCCTTCAAATAATGTGTATAAAATGCCTCTAGTTAATAAAAAGGTTATAGGTTTGATGAAAGACGAAAATAATGGAAAGATAATGACTGAATTCATAGGGTTGAGGGCAAAACTGTATTCGTTTAGAGTGTTGGGGGAAAATAAGGAAACAAAACGCGCCAAGGGAGTCAAGGGATCTACTTTAAGAAAGATCACGTTTGATGATTACCTAGAATGTTCTTTGAATCATCAAATTTTGATCAAGAGTCAACATTTAATTCAAAGTAGAAAGCATGAGGTTCATACCGTTAAGCAAAATAAGATAGCGTTAAGCTGGAATGATGATAAACGTATCGTATTTCCTAATACTACGGATACGCTTCCGTGGGGCTACAATACATACAAATGAACTGTATAAAACGTATTCTATAAGGCTTGAAATAAAGACAGATGTATAAAAGATTGATTATTTATTTATTCAAAAACCTTACAAGTCAGTTTCATTGATCCAACTGTTATGTGTAGTGTCAAAACCTAACCACTTAACGTATAGTCTTCCTGCACGTTTCTTGAGCACCTTCTCCACGAGGTAGATGTCAGAATTCTTCACCTTCAGAAGCTCCTGTTCGTAGAAACCACCTGCTATAGGTTGATCCTGATAGTCTTTAAGCTTGTACGTTACCGGATTAGTATTATCTACTTGAATAACCGTGAATATTTCAGTCGTCCAATTTGGTGTATAACCTTTCGCGAAAACATTTTTGTATTTACTGATCCGGACTTTATCTGTAACTTTGAACTTTGATAGTTTGACAGGATTGGCTCGAACTTTTTGGTACACGCTTCGCAATAAAGCCTTTTCATTTTTAGCGGAAACATCTTTTGGTTTCATCCCAATAGTTCGGTGTTTGGAGTTGTTGTAAGTAGACACCAAATCAGATAAAATGTCTATCCACTTGTAATTTCCTTGCAAACTGAATTGCATCCACATTTTATTTTTCAGCGTACGATTAAATCGCTCGCAGATCGATGCCTTCAAGTTACTAAAGGTTGAGTATAGCTTAATATTATACCGTCGCATAAGAGAATCGAAATTTGAATTATAAAATTCTCCGCCTCTGTCAACGTGTAGATTCTTCGGGATACGTCCCTGCACGAGTACAGATTCCATAGCACTTGCAGTATCTTTACCTGTCTTACTCTTCAATGGCACGGCCCAGGCGTACTTTGAGAATATGTCGATGACGGTGAGCATATATTTGTAGCCTTTGTTCTCTCCGGCGTAAGGTAACATTTCAACGAGATCCGCTTGCCAGGTTTCATCCAAACCACGAACATCTACGCGACGACGTTGATAATTTTTTCTAGCTGGCTTATGCAGCTCCGTTACGAGAGCTAGCTTTTTCTCGTTCATTTTCCAATATTCTCAGCCTGGTGTCCAGTTCGTGAATGGCCTTGGAGTTCCGAATCGACAGGTCTTGTCCTGCTTCACTATCAGCACGCAGTTTCTGCAGAGCATCTGTAGTACGAGAGCCCAAGATATTTATCATTAAGTGGATTTCATTTGTAATAGAGTCGATTTCCTGTCGCATGAGATTCAAGGTGGCAACGTCATTTGGCTCCACAGGATTGGCAACATTGCATAGTCTCTTGTTACCTATGTCGTAATTCCCGTCGACGGTGAATTTAAATCCAACACCGGGAGGACCGCGAGTGCTAGCTGTGCTCTTGTTCAACTGTCGTCCAAACACATCGACGCTCATCTTGGAAATGACGGTAGAAGCGATGCAAGGTTCATTAATAAATGATGCCAGCTTCCCGCAATTCTTCGATTATCGATATGATTTCATTGGAGTGACTCGAGTTTCCAGCTGCTTGGGAAGCCATAAGCAAACGAAGACGGTCTACCAGCTCATTGGGGTTGTCCCAGTGAACGTAATCTGTAGCTCTACCTTCTTGAGCAACCAAGAGCTCCGGTAGCATACGTCCACCCGTGCGTGGAAGTGGCACGCTAATCATTGGTGCAATAAACTTCTTGAATTTGGAGTTGTCCGACTCTCGAAAGGGGTGACCAGCTTTATAGTATTTTCGATGTGTGTTGGTGGCAAATACGATTTGTTTATACTTTTGAATATCATCAGCGTTCACGTAAGTCTCATTGGGTATCTTTTTGAATAATAATTCCAACAAGCCTTTGGTCTTTGTATAACTCATGTCACCTATATGAATAACGTCATTCCCAAAACTTATCGGTGAGTCACCCATCATTAACTTCTCGTGAGCGAGTAAGCGTACACCGTACACGTTATCTAGATCACTTCTTTTTATATTCTCATCTCGAAACAATTCAAGATAGTCGTTGGGGGCTTCGTGTTGTAACGGTTCAGGGTACTCATCCATCGGCTGTGAAGTTATATCCATTTCCTCTCCCTCATCTGCTGTCGAAAAGGAATCATCTTCTCCAGGTTCTTCTTCTTTAATCGGGTTAAAGTCTTCTTTGATGGGTTCATCTTTGATCGGTTCTTCTTTGATGGATTTAGCAGCCGTTTGAGAAACCTTCAGTAGTTCTTTCAACGGAGTCACTACCGGTTTAAAAACATTGCTCATAGCCTGTTCAGCGGTCTCTTTACCTGATCTTATCATTTTGTGTTTACGTCGAATCGCCGCACTGGCTTTAGCGATATGACGCAACACTTCTTTTTGTTCGTGAATTTTTGTATCCTGCATGTTGACCGAGCTGTATCCGAAACGCTACTGATTCTACTCCCCTGAATTTGTTCCATTTAAGCTCACGAAACAGTCAAACCCTTTTCTATATCTACCCTCATTCATCTCACTGTCCTTGTCTATTACGATAAATCCGTACTTATTGTTATTCCAACACGCCGAGCACAAGTCTTTGAACTGCGCGTAAGTCATGTCAGTGTTCACATGATCATCGTATACATGTCTCAAATTCATCTCATCTTGCTTGAATAGGACTAAAAGATTGGTATTGTCACGCACTAGATGCTTAGGGATGCGAGCATAGGTCTGGCAAAGATAGAAGCAATCCACATTTTTGTGTCTCCCCGTACAAAAAAAAGCTCTAATGTTATCCTGTTTCTCACAAGCTACATCATCAAAGACGATGATCGAATTAGGCAGTGCACCGTTTGGCATAACTACCTGTTCGTGCTCATCAAATGGAAAGTACTCAACGCCATCTACACCCTCGAGTAACTGTTGCAAGAACTTGTACTTGGGTTGATTCAACGATTTTGAGTAAATATATACGTTCTCGAAGCGCAGTCCGTTCGGATGCGTTATCAGGGTGAGTAATGTATTAGTCTTGCCGCAGTTGGATGGTCCGCAAAATACTGCGCGAACGCTGTTTGGCAGCAAATCACCGTGCCGTTTTCTAATATCAGCATTCTGTTGCACAACTTTATCGAAATTCGTTACAGGTAGCTTGACAGGCTGTGTTTCGAACCTCATCTTGACTCTGACTGAAGCCAGAGACCATAAATATCGCGTTTATAAAGATCATTCCTCATTCACGTACAGATCGTCGACATGATCGTGCACAAAGCCAAGACAGTCAGTCGTAAGCGTCGTGGGAAAGGTTTAGTCAACAGGATCATCAACAGTCTTCCGGTAGAGTTGCATATACCCGGTTATCAATACTGCGGACCTGGTACCAAACTAGCGAAAAGACTCGCACGAGGCGATCCGGGTATCAATCCTCTCGACGCAGCTTGTAAGGAACACGATATCGCCTACTCAAAGAATCGAGAGAATCTCGAAGCTAGAAGTGCAGCAGATAAGATTTTAGCTGAAAGAGCCTGGAAACGAGTTTTTGCCACAGACGCAAATATAGGTGAGAAAGCAGCCGCCTGGGCAGTGACAAACGCTATGAAAGGGAAAACTAAGCTTGGCATGGGAATGCGGAAGCCGGTAGTATTGAGAAAAGTTATCGATGCTGCCAAACGGTCCATGGTTCCAGGCAAAACTGCGCAAGTAGCCATCAAGTCCGCATTGAAGGGTGCGCGAGGAGTTGTTAGAAAGGCCGGTGGTAAAAAAAATGTGCGTTCTCCACGAATTCTACCTGTTTCATCTAAAGTTGGTGGCTTTTTACCGTTTCTAATACCGCTTTTTGCCGGGCTCAGTGCAACGGGTGCATTAGCTGGTGGTGCAGCAGGTATTGCAAAAGCGGTGAATGACGCAAGTTCCGCCAAGAGACAATTGGAAGAGAGTCAACGGCACAACAAAACTATGGAAGCTATCGCTTTAGGCAAGGGGCTTTACCTGAAACCGTATAGGAAGGGGTTAGGTATTCATTTGAAACAACAGTCAAAAAACTAAAAGTGACGCTACCGCGACGGGCGCTAACTGACGCGGATCTGCTGAAGTACGCGACGATCCTGAACATTCCACATTTCCGCGGCGTGTTTATGCGTAATGATTTGCCCAAGGACGGACCGCGTAGGTGTGAATCAGCGATCGTCAATCTAGATGATAAAGATGGTCCTGGAACACATTGGGTCGCGTACCGAAAGAACGGAGACGAAGTCATTTACTTTGACAGTTTCGGTAACCTTCGTCCACCGTCAGACCTCGTCAGATACCTTGGCGTTGGTAGCGTCAAATATAACCATGAAAGATATCAAGACTATGATACGTTCAACTGTGGTCACTTGTGTCTCGAGTTTCTATATAACCATGGGACGTAATTCCACGAAATCAGTTTGACTTTCGCAGTAGTCATGGACGATTCGCTCACACTAACCGTATCGGGGAACTCCTCGGTCCTTGAGACTCAATACTTTCCTCCTATTGAACTTTCCCCTTTTAAGAATTACTCCCTTGGTCTCGTTGAATTACTGACTTTTAATTCTATTCCTAACGTAGACGTTGGCCACAACAAGATTTATGTCGGTGAACAAGTAGTAACTATACCTACCGGTAGCTATGAAATAGAGGATATCGAGAACTATGTACAGGGTGTATTACTGCATGCGGGTATCGCCATCAACATCAAACCGAATAATAATACATTGTGTAGCGAAATTAAATGCAGTCACCCTGTAAATTTTCTACCAGACGATTCTATAGGTGGCCTATTAGGTTTCACTCCACGTATTCTGAAAGCTGATAGAGTTCACGAGTCTGACCTTCCTGTGACGATCCTTAAAGTTAACGCACTACGAGTCGAGTGTAACATTACAACGGGTGCCTACGTCAATGAGCGCAAAGTACACACCATTCATGAGTTTTTTCCCGTCGTTCCACCTGGATATAAGATCATTGAAGTACCGTCTCACGTCATTTACTTGCCAGTCACCGTAAGAACCATAGATCACATCCAACTCCGTATAGTCGATCAAGACGGGGATTTGGTCAATTTCCGTGGTGAGGTTATAACTGTGAGGTTGCATATCAAGGCTCAATAATGGGAATAGTTTATAACAGAACTAGTTATATTAGTAAGGTGAGATGCCCCAAACAAGTTAGTCGTCAACCGGTTCTCAAAGAGCTGACACCTCAGAACGTGCTGCTTCTGAAAAGCTTGGGTCTCAAGGTCATACCTTTTGGAAGAGGAATTTTCGTAAAGTAAAACTACGATTCGCTTGCATCTGTGTCATCTGCTGTATACCATGGAGGAGGAAATCTTAGACATTCAAACACCCATCGTATTTGACGAGTCTATCGCACATTACGAGGTTCACGCACACAAACCTTATGCCTCATCGAGTTTCAATAACAGTGACGAGATTCGTATCGCTGTTCAACACCAAGACCTGTGCGTATTACCGTGCAAGAGTTCGTTGCATGTGTATGGGAAGATAGTCAAGGCTGATGGAACTCCGTCGACTGCCTCAACACTGGTCAACAACGGTGTTTGTCATCTGTTTGAAGAAATGCGGTACGAGATAAATGCTATTGAGATCGATAGGAGCAAGAACGTCGGTCTCACCAGTCTTATGAAAGGCTACCCTTCCCTGAGACCTGGGCAGAATTGGATGATGGAGAATGCTGGTTGGCTTAATGTGAATGCAAGCCATGCCGCTGGTAACTTCGATGTATGCATACCGTTGAAGATGATGCTAGGGTTCGCCGAAGACTATCGCAAGATAATCGTCAACGCCAAACATGAATTGATCTTGACTCGATCGAAGACCGATGCGAACGCGGTTCTGCAAACTCAAGATGAGGAATACAAAATCCTGATCGATAAAGTCGAATGGTTGTTACCATATGTTAAGCTCTCGGATGAGCGAAAAATACAGCTGTTAAGTTTTATCGAGAAAGACGCGCCGATCTCGATAAGTTTTCGCAATTGGGAATTGTACGAATATCCTGTACTGCCCACCACTTCCAAACACGTTTGGACTGTGAAGACATCGACGCAGCTGGAAAAACCTCGCTACGTTATACTGGGTTTCCAAACAAGCCGGAAGAATAAGCTGAATAAAAACGCTAGCCATTTCGATCACTGCAATATCACAGATGTTAAACTCTTCTTGAATTCTCAATGTTATCCCTACGGGAACCTGAATCTCGATATGAGTCATAATCAGTATGCTCTGTTGTACGAGATGTTCGCAAATTTCCAAACCTCCTATTACGGCAAGGAACCTGAACCGTTGCTGAAGAAGAGTGAATTTCTACAGTACGCTCCCCTATTCCTCGTTGACTGTTCAAAACAAAACGAGTCGCTCAAGTTTGGACCAGTAGACGTTCGTCTCAAGTTTGAAGCCAAAGACAACTTTCCTGCCGATACGTCAGCATACTGTTTGATCTTACACGATCGAGTAGTTGAATACAATCCCATAAGTGGTGGGGTAAAGAAATTGGTATAAGGCCCATCCCTAGTCGCCCACCTCCTTTTTGCCGAAAAAGGGGCGGGGGAGGCACATCTCGATCATTATCCGGGCCCAGGCGTCGAAGACGCAAAAATAAAATGCAGAGCGGCGATTCTATTTCAATTCCAAACACATACGTCCGAAAATATGTTTGTTTTATGCGAAAATAGAGCTGCAGCACCGCTTTTAGATTTGTCAAATGTCAATTTCCTCGGCGGCCATTATTATGTAGCTGTTTGCCGAGTTTCGCTGGGCAGGGCGGTAAGTGGCGCCACGAATATATTGCTCCAACGCAAGGATAGTACACTAAGAGAGTGATATCCTTGATATTCGTGGCGCCACTTACCCTAAACTCGGCGTACAGCTACATAATAATGGCCGCCGAGGAAATTGACATTTGACAAATCTAAAAGCGGTGCTGCAGCTCTATTTTCGCATAAAACAAACATATTTTCGGACGTATGTGTTTGGAATTGAAATAGAATCGCCGCTCTGCATTTTATTTTTGCGTCTTCGACGCCTGGGCCCGGATAATAATCGAGATGTGCCTCCCCCGCCCCTTTTTCGGCAAAAAGGAGGTGGGCGACTAGGGATGGGCCATAAGTCCATAATTACTTAAACTGTATATCAATGTATTTCTACAAATAAAACTTTTTTCAATAAATATATACATGTGTCGTCTAAATCATAACCATCCTGAGCAGTTATGCTGCTCAGCGGTATCTAATTATTCTAGAGTAAGCTTATAGGGAGGAAAGACAAGGATGGAGATCTGAATACGAGAGGGCACATGAAAAAGTCAGCATTAATACTGTTGTAAAATTATTTTCAATATTTATTTAACCATTTACTGTTAATTATACTTAGTAAATACAAATTGATCGATTCATTTCACATTATGGACAATTTTTAACCATAGGCGTAGGTCCATCGAACTCATCCTTCATTGAACAATAATGTATTCGACATTTTCGGCAACCTGCGATGTCTTTATTCTTCTTCATAGCCTCTGGTAGTTTCTCCCATATCTCATCGATGATATTCGATGCGTGAATGAGGATAAATTCCTTCGACAAAAATGCGATGTCTTCCGTCTTCATTCGTTTCAAACTCCCTACTTGAAGGTATATGTGCAATGATTTATGACGGGAGCCAGTACACTTTGTCAAATACCAAGTTTTCAATCGCTGAACATTTTCGAAAGCACACTAATACCTGGGAACGTTCCCATGATAGTCTCCATGCCAATGAACGACTTCGATGTATTGTAGCATTTCAAGACTTGAACATCCCAATTCTCCCAATTCGATCACGAACTTTGAGTCATCGTTGATGATTTTTTCGATCCACTCTTTCTTCTCCTCTCCTTTTACATAGATATAATTTGCATGCTCGACAACTTTTTTCACTACTTTCGGCACATCATCGTAAGGCATATTACCATCATTCCACGATATTCCATGATAATTCCGCGTCAACCAAGCGTTGGTAGCTCTACAGTTGACCGATAAGGTTTCCCAAGAACATGGTGGTTTGAAGAGAATGCGAGCCAGACGTTGCTTGCCTTTCTTATCCGCTTGAATAGTGATTACACCGAGCTCCTTCAGTATGAATTCGTTGTTCAATTGTTGAAAACCTTGCACATCCAACATCATCTCCATTGTGAGACTGGATTTTTTTAGAGACGTCAGAAAAGAAGATTCTGCACCACTCGAAGATCCGTTGAATACTAGGTGTCAATCCTAAATTTTTCGCTCTTTTATAGCCGACAACGTTCCGAAAGATCTTTCTAAAGTCACGCATTCGGAACTTCTCAAATCTCACAGGGTGCCGGAAAATTCCAGGAATCGGGGATGATTGACCTTGTCACAACACTTGTCATAAATTAGTCAGAACACTTGTCATAAATTAGTGTAATGGGTCCACTCCATTAGCCGTATCTATTTTTGCCTTCATCTCATGCACGAATACATGAGCAGACTCTGTAGCGTATGTGTATGTGTATGTGTAACCGTGTATGTGTCAAGTGCACGTGCATAAGCAAAAAAATTTGACCACCTGCATACAGGAGTTGCGAGACAGTTATCGTGTAAAGATTTATGACATCTGACCCCTTTCCGTCATCACCTCTTTGATGACTCGCGCCGACTCAATTCCTGGAAACTCTGGCAGACCCCCCGGCCTCGAGTTATGCTTAGGGTCAGAGTTTTATTTGAGGCGTGTGACGTTGATCTGGGTGTATGTGACGTTAAATTGAGAGTGTATGGCCTCAATTAATTCACGGTGTACCGTCAATTCAAGGGTGTGTGACGCTATTCATAGGAGTGAACGACCTGGTGTCGAGGGTTACAGCATGACCTTCTTGTCGAACCTTCCAGAATGAAGGGTTTGCGTCTCGGATAAGATGTCGGTAATGTGTCGGTGCAGGAATCTATATCCAGAACCCCCCTTATATATCTACTCTTTTCACCTTGTTTGATAACATCATCTTCGTCATCACGTTAAACTCTGTAGTGAGCCCGTCTCTTCCAAGTATAATATCAAACTCATCTCATTCTACAGGTAGGTTTGTCCATGTGTGTCTGTGCGCCTGACTTTTCATCGCTTTTCCTCCTTACTATTTTATTTGCATTTAATTTTTGAAATCGTACTTCATGATAGTTTTTTCATTGGACATTGATATATTTCACAAATCATCTATACACACATTTCTCTCAAGCTCCTGCGTGCCCGAGGACCAACTCTTTCTATTTAACAGTCTCTTATTGAATCTTTCTTTACCATGGTTGTTTGTTTGTTTGTTTCATATCTGATAGTAACTGTTGATGACACATTCAGTTTTCCACAACCATCTTCGTTTCTCGACATATCAGACAATTGTATGTCACAGCATTTCATGAGATACGATGGCATAGAAGGTCAAACACTTCAAGAAAATAGGAAACGCGGATCATCACCTATCGACTTTGTCGATATTGAGGAAAATCACTCTTTGCCCAAAAAACGGGTACTCGTTGCGTCGGTAAATATTGATTGCCTTCCTCGTGTCGTACTGTAATTAAGCTTCTACAAAAAATAACATACTGTATTATTGTATCGACCAATCATTATAGATATTTATTATTGTCAGACAGTGCTGTTATTCCGTGTAGAAGATTAATTTTCTGTAGGGTTGTTCGGATGAACTGCTTCATAATTAACATCTTCCCTCACACAGCATGAAATTAATATACCATCACTGCCTGCTAACCCATCAGAAACAAAGCTGGAGCCATCGATGATCACTTCTTCAAAACTTGTAAGGAAAATTCCACATAACAATTTCTAGAGCTAAACACTGAGTCAAATGCAATGTATCTGTCTTTCCTGTCATATCAATCTTCACTATGCATATTTCAGAATATTTTGAAGAAGTTAGAGGAGTCATCCATTGGTAAAATTATCTTAAAAGAATATAAGGAATCAAGAACCCTAACGGCAAAAAGCCGTAAAAAATTTGTAAACTTTGCTGTTAACTTACTTGTTGAACAATTTGGGCATCACCCAAATACACAACAGAAGATTGAGTGTGCCAAAGAAATCATAACTACACTTCCTAATTTGAAGGATCCCTGGTCTGCTAACGGATATGTTAGTATTAAAGTACATATTTGGATTATGTGAATATTCCACGTATTTCTTTCCAACTTTGAAATCCATTACTGGAAAGCTGTTATGATAACAAAGTTCATGCAATCGAAATCCGAGTTTTCTACGCCATAGATTTACGAGGCTGAAAGTATATTTTGCGTATTAAAATCGAAATCATTTTTCATCAGGTTATAATGTCGACGTTAAACTTGCATTGATTATTGGTTGCCATGAAATCGAAAAAATTAACAATCGAATGTATGTATTAATGTTTCTGAATGTTTGCACGATTTTAGGAAGCATATTATGATCCATCGTCTAGAAGTGGGTTTATTGCTTGGAGACTGCGAAGTCTTTGGCGTCGAAGGACTGACAAAGAAAACACTTCATTGAAAAAGCCAGTGAGCCCAAAGGGTAGGACAAAGCCAACAGATATTGAGAAGACTGACGAACCAACCACCCAAGAACAATTGGAATTCCTGAAACATGCGTGTCCAAAAATGCAAAAAGACTCCATAGAATTGGCGATGAAAATTACGTATCATCTACGAAGATCTGAACCTAAAAAAATCTTCGAAAATTTCCCAAGATTTCTAGACATACCTTATCTGGTTGGTTTTATTATTATACCGAGAGTAAAAAGGTATACTATAATTTCGTAATTGACATGCATTTCTCCAATCATATTTATTTTTCAGATCAGCCTTGATTTTACTTTAATGTTTCCAAACATCCACATAAGCAATTTCTCTGAAGATACTATTCTGGAAGTAGCTAAAAAAAATTGTTTGTACAGCGAAGAATCCACAGGTCTGTTTTATATGATGTTGCAACTGTGTATTCTTATGAAAACGCAAGAAATGAAAATCTGTCACTGATTTTCTCTCGTTTGTTCTAGAATGGGATAAATCCACCACTGCCTATTTGTGTCTGCTGAAGCTGCTACCACCAACAGCTAAAGGCAAAAAGAAGGCTGAGCGAGAAGGCATGCACACTGCAGCAGACCGGCTAATTTTATTTCACAAGATTGGAAATCCATTGGAAGATGTGAAAACTAAAACGAACCAGCCATGTCTAGTGGCAGTGGGACCAAATATGAAGGCCATATCTTCATACTTCGTAGCTGTTGAGGGAAAAATTATTCCAATTGACGCTCATACCTCAATCGCAGCCTTCGATTTGCTCTTCAAATCACACTTTGTTTTCGATACGGAGTACGATTCGAACTTGAAAACATTCTTCAGCTTCATTCAGGAATTTTACTACAAAATGCCATCGTCAGATAAATTCACCGCAAGAATGCGTGAAGTACGAACGTGGCTATCACAGCCCAGCGCAGCAGCAGTGTAACTTCTATCTCCCCGTAACGCAAGTACTCTTATATCTAAAGATGAATGCATCTTGTGCATTACTTTCTATGCTATTATTCTAAGTTCTTTTCATTGTGGAGTAGGTAAACGGTTTATCACTCTGTTAATCGCCGTTTGACTTACAGTATACTATCACTTTCTTAGATAATCGGTACAATTGTTTGTACACACTATATTTGCTTCAAGATTCGAAATCTTGAGTTTCAAGAATCACTTTTTATTTTTTTATTTTGTACTTCGTATTTTGCCTCCAGGGCAGTGCTGCTGGTCTTGCATTTTTATAATAAGTATTACATTACTTTTGTGTTCAAGAATTGAATGCCTCTTATGCATCACTTTGTATGAGGTCATTTTAAATTCTTTTTTATTTTGGAGTTCGTAAGCGGTCGATCATTCTTTCAATTGTCGTTTGATATATACTATACTATATTTTATCGGAGAACAAGTACAATGGATTTTACATGTTATATTTGTTTTAAGAAACTAGCATCAGTTGTCGATGTTACTAGACATTTATGCACCGACCATGGGTTATTTCAGCATACTCACTTAACATTGAGGTGTTGTTACGATCAATGTTCTTGTTCATTTAAAACTTACAGTGGTCTTAGGCGGCACATGCTCAATCATGTTCGCTCTAACTCTTCTTCCAATCTAAGTCGCAGTACTGAATATGAGCAAGCAGGTCACAGTTGTAACTCGAATGAAAGTGAATCTATTGACAACAGTCTCACGTTACACGAAACGTTGCAAGCATCCGATGAATCAGACATAGAATCAGACTTAGAACTTGGATCAGACCTAGAAGCAAACGTTGATCTTGAATCAGATTTGGAATCAGATCAAATACAAGTAAATCCTGTGTCGCACCCTGTACAGGAAAGTGTTGAAGTATTGCAGATTCTATCGCCCGAGGTCATGTATGCATTGAAATTAGATTCGCTTACAATACCAAAAACAACGATGCAATTTGTTCTTGAAGGTACAGAGAGTTTATTTACACAGATTTTTGACGAATTGTCAAATTTCATTGAAAGGGAAAATATACTTGCAACCACAGAACTAAAAAAGTATTTAAACGAAAGGAAGAATTTTTTCAAACCTGTGAACACTGTACACAAAGTTCAAAAGATATATTCTAACCTACCTGGTTACGTGCGTCCTAAAGAAATTCAAATAGGTATTCGTTATGACCAAGTGTTCGATAAATCTACAAATACTCACAAATCCATGCCAGTGCCATGTAAGTTTATGTATGTGCCGATCTTGGAAACTCTTAAGATGATTATAAGTAATGGTTCTGTAAGGCAGATACTGAAGTCTCCACGGAGAGTCAAAAAATCAACCCTCATGGACATTTCAGACGGCTTGTACTATTTATCGAATCCTTTGTTCCAACAATCCAAAAATGCTTTACAAATCCAAATCTACTACGACGATTTTGAAACCACAAATCCTCTTGGTACCAAAACGAAAGTCCATAAGTTAGGTGCCATATATTTTATAATACGTAACCTCCCACCGCATTTGAATTCGCAATTAGAAAATATTCACTTAGCTGCCTTATTTTATGTCGCCGATTTACAACGTTTTGGATTTGAGGAAATTTTGAAACCCCTGGTTAATGATTTAAAAATTCTTGAAACAGATGGCATACAGGACCCTACTTTGGGTATCTTGAGAGGTTCCATCATTGCTTTAAGCTTTGATAATTTAGGCGGTAATACCTTACTAGGCTTAGCTGAATCTTTTCTGCCACAAATTACTGCAGACTATGCGTTGCTAATAAAGATGAAGCCAAAGTTATGACCAGTGAAAATAAACTATTAAACCGAAGTAGTTCAGGCGTCATCGGTGAATTTGGTATCAAAAGTTACTGTTTATTAAATGAACTTCAATACTTCAACACTTTCAATAGTAAGACTGTCGACATTATGCATGACATCTTAGAAGGAATAGCACAACTCGAAATTAAACTATTCCTCAAATTTATTATAACCGAATTGAAGTTGATAACACTTACAGAATTAAATCAAAGAATAGCAAGTTTTTGTTATGGTAAGATAGAAATGTCCAACAAGCCTAGTCCTATTTCGCTAGATAAAATAGGTTCATTAATAGGTGAAAGAGCTGCACAAACTTGGTGCTTGATCCGCTATCTTCCATTAATCTTGGGAGATATTGTAACTGAGAGTAACAGTCAGTTCGGTCTGGTCAAAAATAAATGGAGAGTTATAACTTTGCTTCTTCATATCATTGAAATAGTTTTTTCACCCGAAATAACCACTGGAATGATAGGGCAATTGAAACTATTGATCGACGAACATCATACTCTATTTCAATTACAATTTAAGAGAGGTTTGTTACCCAAACATCATTTGATGATCCACTATCCTACAGTCATTGAATTTATGGGACCTTTAATTTCTTTGTGGTCCATGAGATTCGAGGGAAAACACAATTTTTTCAAAAATTTGGCTCACAAGTATCGAAATTTCATTCATATAACGAAAAGCTTAGCTAATCAGCATCAAAGGTACATGTATTATACTTGGAAAGTATGTCACAAGAATTTAGATACAATATAGCTATTCCAGGGCCTGGTTCTTTCACAGAATTAGGTTGCCTCATGGACAAGTACCATTTAAAGATTACTGGAATTGAGAAATGCAGTAAAGTTCTAGTCGTTCGCAGTCTGGAATTGAATTTTCTCTACGAAGTTGGATTCTTTATCACAACGAAAATCAAAGCGAGCACTGATTTGTCAATTTTCAAAAGAATTGAAAATATTTTTATCGATGATGGCTGTTCATATGCTATATGCTCAGAATGGAATACGAAATATTTCCATGAAGAGTATCGTGCTTTTTTAGTCTGCCCACGTTCAGACTCTGAAATAATGTATTCAATTGTGAATCTGAAGACATTGAAACACAAGCCCGCTTACGAACTCCACCAATCCTGTAATAGCATGGATTGGTTTATCGTTCCTAAATATCAGATTATTTAATACATTAATCGTCTTCACATTTTTATATGAACATTGTAAAAATAGGTATATCATTACTGCGAGTTTAGTATATGGTGTTTGTATTTATATCTATCTATCCGTATTGTTAAGATCATACAATCTCATTATACTGTTTTACATGGTTTCTACGTACTGCGTGAATCGCCAAAGATATGCACTATTTCTAGTCTATCATATTCATGTTATGATTATCAAGTTTATTATTATTATATATTTAAGCATTGAATAAAATTTTTATTGTATAAATATCTGGACTTATTTTTCTTAAATATGACGATCACAACTTTTTTTTGTACACATACACATACATACCTAATGCACTGCACACACACATGGAATACATGCACGCACGCGCGTACATACAAACAAACCCAGTGACGCATAGTACTACTAATGGTGTATTATTTCAACACCGTTTGGTGCACAGTAGAAATTATGCATCCTCATGGCACCGTTTGGTGCACAGCACGGTGTATTATTCTAACACCGTTTGGTGCACAGTAAGGATGATGCATTATTATGACACCGTTTGGTGCACATCACGGTGTATTATTGAAACACCATTTGGTGTAGAGTAGGAATGATGCAATTTTATGACACTGTTTAGTGTACAGCGTGGTGTATTATCCTAACACTTTTTGGTGTAGAATAGGGATGATGCATTTTCATAACACCGTTTGGTGCATAGCACGGTCTATTATTTTGACACCGCTTGGTGCACATTAACCTCGCAGTTTTAACACCGCTATTCTTGTATTATATTGAATGTTATTGGTGTTGGTTGTAATCGACACTATTCCGTGTAAAACACTCCAACCTTCTCCGTGTTGGGCCACGGTGTCATCTATTAACACTGAGTCTTTGACAACACGTATTTACACCGAATTTGGTGTGGACTTATATAGAATACGGAGCGGTGCTAAATCGGTGTCAATTTTGACACCACTTTTCTAACAGTGTAATAAAATTAGGAAAAACAAGAACCTATCAGTAAATAACAGGGCAAAGATCAAAAACTTCAGAATCAATAAAAAGAAACCCACAATTACCGAAACAAAAGAATTAAATAAACTCGAAGTAAATGACGACCTTACGAATGATCAGGAATACGTGACGGAAGTGATTGTAATAGACTATACGATAAGTACGACAGATAGCGACGCCTCAGATAACGAGTCCATAACCGACGAAAAAATTTGCATGACTCTTTTAGAATCACCCCAACAAATCGAAAATAGGTTACCCAGCAAGCACAGTTATATTACATTTGCATAACGGCAGTGCTACATGGTAAACCATGTAACATAACATCAGTATCACACCTGCGTAACATGGGAGTTAGAATTTCCCACTCACCAGTACTATAGCTGTTGCATAACGAACTTGTCACATTGTTACACTACAAGTTATCGCTGTTATATAACAGCAATACATTCGTTACACCAGAATTGATGTGGCTTTCATATAGCTATAGTCTGCTGTAAAACTTTTATTATTCACGTGAGGTATTTCAATTGAATGGAACTATTTGGACCTTAAGAGTCGTTAAAAAAAAAAAAAAATGTACACATCTCCACCGTCTAGAGGGCTCGCCGTCTTGTATACATGAAAACGCCTTATCATTTCGCTACTAAAAACGCCACCAATTTTTTTTTCGCCCTGATCGAGATTTGAACTCACGCCCGGTCGCATTACTAGTCGCACGCTCTATCCACTACGCCAAACTACCCGATAATGACTGCATCAATGTTTCCGTATTTATTTCGACTCTATATATTAACAACTTTATGTATTCAATTAAAGCCGAAAATTCACTAATTTCTAATAAATAATGCAATTTGAATCGGTGAGATCCGCTCATATATAGTTTGTGCTGTCTGCAGGGCAGCAATACTGTAAGTATACTCGATGTATATATTTATTACAAATTTACAAAAAATTACTAATTATTACAATAATTCTGACGCAGTGTGAAAATTTTTTAATATCGATCACTTGTTTAAAATGCATTTGTTTTACATTTGAAACGTCAGTCCTTTTATGGCACTTGGTATCATATTAACATTAAGGCCCATCCCTAGTCGCCCACCTCCTTTTTGCCGAAAAAGGGGCGGGAGGCACATCTCGATTATTATCCGGGCCCAGGCGTCGAAGACGCAAAAATAAAATGCAGAGCGGCGATTCTATTTCAATTCCAAACACATACGTCCGAAAATGAGTTTGTTTTATGCGAAAATAGAGCTGCAGCACCGCTTTTAGATTTGTCAAATGTCAATTTCCTCGGCGGCCATTATTATGTAGCTGTACGCCGAGTTTCGCTTGTCCGGGAGGGAAGTGGCGCCACGAATATATTGCTCCGACGCAAGAATAGTACACTGAGAGAGTGATATCCTTGGGTCCGACGGTAAGTGTAGGAGTCTGTGGGCAGGACGCGCTTGGTATTCTGTGGGTAAGACCGCTCTGGCAGGCCGCCATGTTACACGGTGCGTGATCTCTCCGCGTGTCTTTATCGCTGACAGCTGACTACATCGATCGGTGAGTCGGAGAGATCACGCACCGTGTAACATGGCGGCCTGCCAGAGCGGTCTTACCCACAGAATACCAAGCGCGTCCTGCCCACAGACTCCTACACTTACCGTCGGACCCAAGGATATCACTCTCTTAGTGTACTATTCTTGCGTCGGAGCAATATATTCGTGGCGCCACTTCCCTCCCGGACAAGCGAAACTCGGCGTACAGCTACATAATAATGGCCGCCGAGGAAATTGACATTTGACAAATCTAAAAGCGGTGCTGCAGCTCTATTTTCGCATAAAACAAACATATTTTCGGACGTATGTGTTTGGAATTGAAATAGAATCGCCGCTCTGCATTTTATTTTTGCGTCTTCGACGCCTGGGCCCGGATAACAATCGAGATGTGCCTCCCCCGCCCCTTTTTCGGCAAAAAGGAGGTGGGCGACTAGGGATGGGCCTTAACGGGTCAAGCTTTACAGGAATTTTTTTGAGTCAATCAAATGATTTCTTCTTCTTTTAGATAAAATATGTCCTTGGGCATTTTGAATATAGTATTCACTACACGCTGCTCCATAGCAGGAACTATAATTCATCAAGAGACCGATAAATCATCCACTAGTTCTTTGACACACACGTGTTATTAACTGTTATAGTTGCAGTTTAGGTTAGGTCACATAGCGCGCTTGATATATGATTGAAATCAAAATAAAACTAAGATCATGCGTAATCGACCAAAATTAAAAAAGCGGGTTAAATATTTCCAATAAAGTACTTTATATTATACTTGCTTAAAACCTCAGCAATTACAAACACAGTACGGATCACAAGTGGACTCAGCACGATACAAACGCCCGACGCGCGTAGATGTCGACAATGTGCGGAACAGGCGTGAAAATCGAGAGCGCCCGTGCCGAGTGAACATAACCAACAAAAATGAAAACTATAGTACAAGTATATCCATCCAGTTACTACAAGATAACAGTGTTCTTCAATTGTCATACCTTGAAATAAAATTGTAGCGGTTTGAGAATATTGTTATATTCCATAACATGCTACATAACGTTCAAGGATCTGTTATGCTGCATTTGTTATGTTACACTAGTTGCATCAATCTAATTTTATGAGAAACCAAAATATATAACAGCAATGTCACCGTTATGTTAAATTTTTTATGTCACTTTGTTAACTTGAATATAATTACATAACAGTTATATACTGTTACATTTTGTGTTTGCTGGGTAGATACCTTACGATCCCTTTTACGATTAGATCATTTAAATGAAGAAGAAAGATATGAAGTCGAGATATTAATGCAGCAAAATTCAGACGTTTTTCATTTACCAGGAGACTATCTAGGTAGCACCAACGCAATGAAACACAAAATTCTTACCACAGACGAGCAACCCATTAATACTAAACAATACCGTTACCCGCCTATACATAAAGAAGAAATTCAGAGGCAAATAGGCGAATTATTAGAATCCAATATTATTCAACCATCATCATCACCCTATAATTCACCATTGTGGATAGTGCCCAAGAAGCCTGATTCTAAAGGCAATAAGAGATGGCGAATGGTAATAGACTATAGATCATTAAACGAAAAAACATTGGGAGACGCGTATCCCTTACCCAACATTATTGATATAATAGACCAACTCGGAGGAGCTAGATATTTTTCTGTGTTCGATTTAGCATCTGGATTTCATCAAATCGAAATGGACGAAACAGATAAGGGTAAGACCGCGTTCACAACCCCACATGGACATTACGAATTCAATAGAATGCCATTCGGCCTAACGAATGCCCCAAGAACTTTTCAAAGATTAATGGATCAGGTATTATCAGGGTTACAGGGAATAGAGATGCTCGTGTATTTAGATAACATCGTTCTTTATGCAAAATCATTAGAAGAACATCGACAAAAGTTCGATAAACTGGCAAGGCGATTAAGAGAAGCAAACCTAAAACTCCAACCGGACAAATGCGAATTCTTACGGAAGGAAGTAGCATACCTAGGTCATATTATTGGAGAAAACGGAGTGAGGCCAGATCCTAAAAAATTAAGAGCCGTAGAAGCATTCCCAGTACCGAAAAATCGGAAAAACATTCAACAATTCTTAGGCTTAGCCGGATACTACCGCCGCTTTATCAAAGATTTTTCTCGCATTGCGAAACCGCTCTCTAACCTATTAAAGAAAGATTCAATTTTCCTTTGGACGACAGACCAACAAGAAGCCTTTGAAACCTTAAGAACGTTATTATGTAGACAACCCATACTTCAGTATCCGAATTTCGAACGAGAATTTATAGTTACAACCGACGCTTCCTATTTTGCAATCGGGGGAATACTCAGTCAAGGAGAAATCGGTAGAGACTTACCCGTTTCATATGTTTCTAGAGTACTAAATGGAGCAGAACTTAATTATTCCACGATAGAAAAAGAATTAGTCGCTATAGTATATTGCGTTCTGTATTTTAGACCTCACCTTTACGGAAAAAGGTTTATGCTAGTCACGGATCATAAACCACTAACCTGGCTTCATTCAATTAAGGACCCTACCTCGCGGTTAGTACGTTGGAAAATAAAATTAGCCGAATACGATTACAAGGTCGTATATAAAGCCGGAAAAACTAACGTCAACGCGGACGCGTTATCTAGAAACCCCGTGATAGACGAAGATGAAATTCCAATAGAATGTTTCGGAGAAACCTTAAACGAATCGCCGGAACCAGTAAGGATACTGAAAAGACAAATAAACTCGATTACACCCCAGAATCTGCCACCTAACAATTCAACTTTGCCAAAGGCCCTCACGATCAATTATAACGATAGCCCGAAGATAGAAAACGACCCGAAATGGCGAGATAACAGCAAAATGAAAACTCGAGGTTGTGGAATAATATCAGAAATTAAAGGTAGACTATCAGAACAAGATGGAAATTGTGCATTTTTTATAACTATGAACAACCATCCGTGTGACGAAGGTTCTAGGGATCTACAATTAAAAACCAAGCTACCACAATACACCGATTTAACTCTAGGTAGAGCCAGGGTGCTAGAGGTAAAAGATAAATACTATATAGGACTAGTCATCAAAGAAACAAAGAACACACGTCTAGACCCCGAAATTCTGTCCGAAGCCTTAAAATCATTATTAGATACGTCGATCGAACTCCAATTAGAACAAATAACTTTAGCCAGAACTCCGCAGATCGACGATGTACCATGGAAGGAAATCTTTGACCTCATTATGAGAATTTTTCACGACAGTCTATGCAGAATCAGAATATGCAACAGTCTCACTGAAAATGCTTCGGGAAAAGACGAATTAAGAACGCCTGAAAATTTAGACGAAGACCCTAATCAAATTGATAATACACAACAGGACGTTTACAAGACGGACAATGAACTCAACGAATCTAACCCAACCATAAAGGAAATACAAAATGACGATCACGATTCGGACCAATTCGAAGCACTTGAACCACTCGACGAAATACCAACCGACGAGGAAAGTGACAGAGAAGACGAAAATAATAATGAGATCGGTTTAGACTCACCGTTAAAACTTGCCGAAGATATAGGAACCCACTCCAACGTTATTGTAATTAAGGATAATATAGGGACTAAAAGAGGGGCTATAGCCTGGTTTGCACTCGAAAACGGAGAACCATTAGACTCAGGAGGCAAGATACTAGCGGATAAGCATAGAGCGGTTAAATTAGGGAAAAATAACGTATATAACGCGGGAGAAACATGGTATAGAAAACGAAAATCTAGGAGACAGTTCGTAATGATTCTATCGGAAGAAGCAGATAAGATGAACCAATTAAAATTAGCAATGTTAGAGCTTAAAACTTTACTAAACCAAACCCACGTTACAACATTATATTTATCAGAGAGTAGAGAAGGAGTTAACGGAATCCCATGGAAACAGATTCTTAACTTATTGCGACAAACATTTACCGAAAATGTTCTCAAAATCTTAATTTGCACTAATCAAATCATCGAGCCTCTGCGATCGGAACGCCTAACGATTATAGAGGAAGCCCACTCATCGGCTATAGGAGGACATAAGGGCGTGACAAAAACTTATAATCGGATTAAACAACAATATTGTTGGATTAATCTAAAAGAAGAAGTCCAGAAATATATTTTGCAATGTGTAAGCTGCCAAAAGAAAAAATTAGTTCGAGTAAAAACTAAACAACCGATGGTAATAACCGACACGTCGACCACCGCGTTCGACAAGGTGTCGATGGATATAGTAGGCCCGCTCCCAACGACAAAAAACGAAAATTCATTCTTATTAACCATGCAGGATAATTTAACCAGGTATTCAATAGCTGTGCCTTTAAAAAGAGCAAACGCGCAAGAAATCGCCGAAGCTTTTGTTAAAAAATTTATTTGTCAATTTGGTACCCCTAGGGCCGTACTTACTGATCAGGGACAAGCATTTATAGGAAACTTATTAAAGGCAGTAGCGAAACATTTCAAAATTCAGCAATTTAAAACTACAGCATTTCATCCACAATCGAACGGTTCATTAGAACGATCTCACCATGTTTTAGTAGAATATTTAAAACATTTTATTAGTGATAAACAAGATTGGGATAATTGGATAGAATTAGCTATGTTTTCTTATAACACTAGTACCCACGAAGCTACAAAATATACCCCGTACGAGTTAGTTTACGGTCGGATAGCCCGTACGCCCTCGAGTAAATTACCCGAAGACGGAGAACTTAGGTCATATAACGAATATATCTCAGAGTTACTAGACACATTCCATAGCATTAGGGCAGACGCGAAGGAAAATTTAGAAAAAGCCAAGTTAAAATACAAGGACTATTACGACAGGAAGTTAAACCCACGAGAAATACGGATAGGGCAACAGGTATACACTCTTAAAGAAAAGGAAGGAAAGTTCGGTGACCATTACAATGGCCCCTACGAAGTACTCGAAGTTCTAGACAAAGAAAACATCAGGATACAATTAGAAAAGGGTAAAACAAAGGTCATACGTTTGAATCGCACCAAACTAGCCCACGTACCTGAACAATTAAAAAAAACCGATAATGTACCAGCAACGAAACAAATAAAATTCGGACCACAAATAATTGAAACCATGGGCGATCTTTTTAATACACCTTTAGAGGTAGCATTAGTTAATTGCGTACCAGCGGACCTAATTATGAATACAGGTACGTACAAAACATTCAGGGAAAAGTTTGGGGAACTACCCAAAATAAGGCCACCAATCAACGTCGGAGTAACGATTGCGATCAGTACAAACTATAACAGACAGATATTTTACCTAGTGTCCAGAATAACACACAATTCTACGCCCACTTACGAAGCCCTTGAGAAGGCATTAAAATCTCTTCGTACAAGATGTAAGGACTTCAACGTAACTAGACTAGCTATGCCTCCATTAGATTGCGAGTCAGGCCTCGATTGGATTAAGGTGCGAAAACTAATAGAACAAAACTTTTCGGAAGAATTCAGTATAACGATATACCGATACCCGCCAGAACGAACGATAAATTTGACCAGCGCCTATGATGATCATAATCCGCAACCATTCATCCGAATAATAATATTGGGAATTCTCGTCTACGCAATGATCGACACAGGAGCCCAACTAACGATAATGAATCAAGAAACGTTGAGAGAAATTGAAAGTCGAGCGCCAAGACCAGCACCAAGATTAGGAAACTCCGGAATAGGAATCCAAACAGCAATTAGCGGTTGTACCCAAAAATCAGGAGAAAGAGTGTTGATCACTATACACGTGGCGCATACGACAATAAAACAAGACGTGGTATTAATAGACGGCCTATCAGCCCCACTTATTCTAGGACTAGACTTTCTAGATAAGGCCGACGCGAAAATAGACCTCGAGAACGATTTATTGATATTGGGAAAACCCAATATAACAATACCGTTTGCCGATAACGGAAGGAAAGAAATGAGAATAAAACGAGACAATAGGATCCAAATGATTGAAATAAGGGATGACCTGTTTAACGCCCCACTTGATATACCGTTAGCGCACTGTGTAGCAAAAGACCTCAGGATGGGCGCAGGAATTGCTTTACAATTTAGGCGACGATACGGTTCTGTCGAAGAGCTTAGCAGACAAAACCCAGAAATCGGAGACGCGCTAACACTTGAGCGTGAAGGACGGTTAATATTTTATCTCATAACCAAAGAGCGTAGCGACGAAAAGCCCACATATGAAACCTTAACATTAGCGTTGAAAACACTCTATAATAAACTAAACAGACGCAGAATAAACAAGTTAGCGATCCCCAAAATAGGATGTGGCCTGGACAAGCTCCGTTGGGACAGAGTAGAAGCCATTATTAAAAGAACGTTTCCAAACGACTTCGAAATATCTATATATGAACTACCCCAACCTCCCACACCTCAACATGCATGACCAGCCTGAATTCAATTACGAACAAGAACTTTATAAAATTTGCGAGGAAAAATTTGACTTCAAGACTAACACCACTATTCCAGATGAACCATTCTCAGGAACTCGACGCCGAATTCTCCGTCCAATTCCTCCGTATCCCGAATTATCCCAAGAGGGTAATTCAAATAAGCAGATCGGACGAAACAACATCGGTCCGATGCAGCAGGGATATCTCGCCGACTGTGGTAAAGGTGTTGACGCACCTAATCCGCACCTACACATTGATTGTCGGAGGTTTCTGGTCCATTTGTTTTAAGGATCAAGTGTGCCCGAACGAGGTAAACGATCGATTCCTCGAACATCTGGACCAGGAACAAATGTTATATATATTGGAAGGGGCGAACCGAGAAGATGTCTGGGTGCGAATCCGGACAGGCCGCTCCCAGTACCTATACAATACAAAATAAAGGAAGGGATACTGTTAAGGGCTCACGAGGATCCCCACCACCGCACCCTGACGATAAACCGCCCGACGGGGAGCCCGGAAAGGCCCTTCGTGAAGAAAATATTAAGTTTCGACTTATAGCCACGCATTTAACCTATTATTACCACTCTTTTTTTTTTTTATTATTAAATCAAAAGGGAAATAAATCGCAACAAAACCCCCAACGAACTGAGTGACGATTCATTACCCCACCACGACCACTATTTGAATCCTTCAGACCATCCCTACTAACACCTCCATGGAAATAAGCCAATATAGAACCAACAACTAGGGCAGGACAAAGCAGATACCACGCCCCGAACACATCACTCCACGCCCAAAAGCCAACCACAACCTACGCTCCCAAAGGGAACAAGGGACGTGACAACAGGAACCGAGACAACATTAACAATCCATACTCTCCTACCCACGTCGCCTAATATTTTGTGTGTTTTGATAAAACCTCCTAAGCAACAATAAACAACGCACAACAATTCGTCATTATTTCCAGATGATCGGTCCTCTTCTGATAAATGAGTTCACCCAGGTCGCGTTTAGCCGAGAACTCGAAGCGACAGGAGGTTTCTCCAAGCTCATAGTGAAATTCGAACCACAGGGGGCCAAGGTGCTCCACGGCCCAAGACAATTCGACCCGACAATAAAAAATGTCCTGACGGATCTGATCCGAAGCGGGATCATTAAAGAGGGAAATTATAATAATATCTATATGATCAACGTGGACCCCAATCAAGTGAAGAACAACATGGAGGTCTTCGCGCGGTTACCCAATTTAATACACCTCCTACGAGGAGAAGTGGATATTTGGGTTAGAGTAACCATCAATTCCGACCATTTCTACACCCAATATCGGATCAACGAGGGCGAGGTCACCAGAACTGGCAACGACCCCGGCTACTTAACCCTTACGCTCGATTTCCCCAGTGTCAACCCCGAAATCCCAGACCTAATATCTACCCTAGAATTTCCACCCCGACATCAGAATCCACGCTCTCCCCACCACCAATTTTATTAATCCATCACGGTTCCCATCTTCCACCACCTACCTCTCTTCTTTCCTTTTCCATCACCATCGTTGTCGCAACGTGCAATCATAAATAAATATAAATAAAAATTTTTGCGTGTGTACTTACCACAACCCTACCACAACCATCCCCTCAAATTATTCGAATAGAATACTCAAAAATTAAGTAAAAGTCTCGGCATCCTCTAGAACCCATCGCGCTACCACTTGAGAAAATACTAGTAAAATAAAAGATAACCAATAGCCCACTCAGAATTATACGGGTCACTAGGTCGCACTCATACAGACGAACTCACATACAGACAAAACCACGACAGACCCTATACTGAAGGACCTAAAGGAAAAATCTAAACTAATGTACTCGACTCATTTTACCACCTGAGAAAGAAAAATATCTAGATCATACCTAAAACATAACGCCTAATAGTAGATAGGCTATGGGAGTGCCCAGCTTTATTGATGATAAAAAATCCATAAAATTCCGAAATTCTCATATTTTTCACCTCAATATCTGTGACAGTGATGGGTTCTACCTTACCGGCAGTCAGCATACCGGTAAGTTGCCAAAAGTATATCTAAAATCTGTAAATCTGCCAACCTTGACGATCTCTCTCTGTACCAACCATATCTCTGTACCAACCATAATGCGAAATCTGCATTACCATTGGCAATCTGCACGATCACTCCGTTGACGATCGGTATTCAAGTATATACAAAATCTGCCAACCTTTCTGCCAACCTTGACGATCTCTCTCCATAATGTGAAATCTGCATTACCATTGACAATCTGCACGATCACTCCGTTGAGGATCGGTATTCCACCCCCCAGCACCAGCTCGTGCACACCAGCACGGCATTGAAATCTGTACGATTGGCAGGTGGAGGTGGAATGCTTGTGTGTGTGTGTGTGTGTGCGCGCGGCAGCGAGCGGTGGAATGCTTGCTAGTGTGTGCAACAGTTAACCGATACACTGACTACTCTCGTACAGCTATCTCTCCGTATGGCTATCATTCCTTATGCGGAAGCTGTCAGTCGGCACGTGCGTTGACCACAATGTATGATCGACACGTGCATATTTTTTTTTTTTTTTTTCTATGATACGATTTACTACAAACTGTCCACTTTCAACCTGCAGTATCGTTGGATTTCTCTGTCTTCGACGCGGTATATTTAAAACCTTGCAAAATGCATTTCTCTGCGATTGTTTTTATAATTTCTTATGCGGAAGCTGTCAGTCGGCACGTGCATCGAATATATTAACTACATTGTACCGACTTGTATGGAAGCCGTTTCTCCCCCTCAAACGCTGACACATGCATCGAAATAACATTGTAACAGATCAACTGACTGATGCCCCATGTGCTCAAGTGACCGATATCTGTTACCTGATGAGAATACCCATCTGACAAGTTTATAAGTAAAAACAGATTTCTAGTACATCTGTGGAAAATTAGATCCTGAATTTAATCAGTTAACTGCGAGTTTGGCACCTTCTAGTACATCTGTGGAAAATTAGATCCTGAATTTAATCAGTTAACTGCGAGTTTGGCACCAACTTTCATATATCATTAGTATATAAGAAAATCCTATATCGTATAGTTATCACTGTTGGGAATTGAGTCTTCTCAGTCGTGATCAAAACTTTTATCGCAGTCTATATATTGAGTGAAAAAAAAAAAAAAAACCCCTATCATGAGTTCTGAGGTAACTATTCCAACGTAATATATTGAGAAAATATATAAAATCATTTGCACACTTTCTGTAGAATGAAATGGAAACAGCACGTAGACTACGAGAAGGATTAGAGGAAATCGCTTCATTGATCATCAGAATCGTATCCAGTATCGTTGACAGGTTGTTGAATTACAGGCTCCTCAAACTCTTACATATCCACTTCCTCTTCAAAATCACTACTCTGCTGTAAATCTATATTCACTTTTGTACAAATATAGCAAACATTGGATTGAATCATAATTGACAAATGTCTTCTACACTCGCGACACTTTCTTCCTGCAGTTATTTGATTGAGATGGAAAAAGCTTTGATGTTTCATAAATCCCCAACCGATTTCGAGTTCGTCAACGTTCACAGCGCAAGTAGCACATAAATCACCCATAGCAGTTCCGAAACCTGAAGACACTTCACGAAACCGTCGTTCATTCTTTGTGAGTAAATTTGCACCCATTATTTCTCTTTGACGAATTAGGTTATCCTCAAGGTAGATATTATCATCTGAGTGATATCCTGCATTCTCCCCCGATTGTCCAACGTTAGGTTGCACAAAATCTAATATATTCAATTCCTCACCAATCTCTTCGTACGCGTTTAAATCCATGTTTACTTCAATCGTGTGGGAAGATCTGATTCAAGTCTAGATAAAAGTCTTTCTTTATATACAACTGTTGGTGAAGTAATAAATACCTAATATATGAGGGAAATCGTCACCTGTTAACCAGGTCGCTTTCTAGCGAAGATTTTATATATATAAACTAGAATGAATTGAGATCAACCATACTATCGCTGAGTGTTAATTCGATAGCATTTCATCAAGAACAACATAAGCCTAAAGATGGAGTCAATTTTAGAAAATATAGATCCAATGCTTGGCGATCTGACTGAAATGTTCGTTATAATTGCTCATAGTGTGGTATACTGTTTAGATGTCATCACAAAAAAAAAAAATGTCTCCGTTGACATGTGAACAGAAAAAGGAGTTCGAGAATGCAACATCATATTGGATTTGCAATGAAAAATTTAAAAATTCTGACATTCGGGTGAGGGACAAAAGCTAATAATAAATTCATGAACAACTATAATCCATCTATTGAGTCTTCATATTTAATGCATTTTGATGTTAACAATTTATATGGTTGGGCAATGTGTCAAAATCTTCCATACGGTGGTTTTCAATGGATTGAAAATTATCATAATTTCGATGTTACCATGATCTCAAGTGACTCAAATATTGGATATATATTAGAAGTTGATCTCAAATATCCTCTCGAACTTCACGTCAAACATCAAGATTTTTCGTTTTGCAATGGGCATGGTATACCGCCAGGAAAGAAAAATTTGAAACTTTTAGCAACCGTTGAAGACAAGAAACGTTATGTGATTTATTATCGGAATTTACAACAATGTCTTGAACATGGATTAGTTCTAACTAAAATTTATCGAATTTTACAATTCAAACAATCACCTTGGTTGAAACCCTACATTGATTTTAACACTAAATTAAGAGCTGAAAGTAAAACTAAATTTGAACAAAATTTGTATAAACTGATGAATAATGCAGTATTTGGAAAAACAATGGAAAACGTTTGAAATTATCGTGATGTAAAATTGGTAACTCAGTGGAATGGCCGTTATGGAGCCGAGTCTTTGATATCAAAACCTAATTTCCATAGTAGAAGTATTTTTAATGAAGTGTTAGTTGCCATTGAGCTGCAAAAATTGGAAATAATATTCAATAAACCCGTGTATGTCGGTAAAAAAAAAACTGCTGATACTAGTAATTTTGGTGACAGTGAAAGTATGGTTTGGGATTATGAATCTGAGATACCAGAATCTGAAAAAATTGCTCCCTTGACTACGACATATGTTATGAATTCAATTGATGATACACAAAATTTGATGGATCGACAATACGGTATTCGACATTCAACTGATGGCTACATGATTGGTGACTCGCAAATACAATTTGATGCTACTCTTTGTACAGCAAAACATAAGGTATACCACAACTCCTGGTATATTGGAATTGTTATTCAAAAGAATTCCAGATGATGCTATTTATACGTAGGAAGATCTAATTAAATATGGTAAAATTGTTGAAGCAACGAATGCACATAAACGTGGTTATAAACAGACTGGGCAGATCAATGGAAACAAGTCATACAAGTATAGATATGTGATTCAACAACTGTTCCCAAAAAGACAACTTCGTGTATCATTTTCATCAACCGGTCGTGGTTTAAATACAACTGATCACATTGTTCAGAAGAACAGTGTTGTTGATTACGTTTATTGGGATGATGCAAATGAATTAGTAGCCAGATTGTGGTTATTGAGTCGCTCTGAGGCGGCAGGGCATACTGGACATAGAAACGAAATTATATCTATAGTTGATGAACTACGAGAAGCAAATATCATCGTTTAAGACATGTCAAAACGAGGTAACAATGAGAAGAATATGCAATCCTATAGTAAGGAAAAACTTCAGTTGGTCAATGAATTACATGCTCCAGCAAGAAGAAACTTTAAACGACGACGAGTGATAGTAAAAGGGATTGATGATTTATGGCAAGTGGACTTGGTGGAAATGAGAAATTATGCAAAAGTGAACAAAAACTTTAACTACATATTGACTCTCATTGATGTGTTTTCAAAATATGGTTCGGCTGCACCATTAAAAACTAAATCTGCGCACGACGTTGCTACAACTTTCAATCAAATATTAAAACGTGGACGAATGCCAAAAAATCTACAATCAGACAATGGGAAAGAATTTTATAATGATAAATTAAACAGACTCATGAAAAAATATCAGATTGATCATTATTCAACGTACAGTGTATTGAAAGCATCAGTTGTTGAAAGATGGAACAGAACTCTGAAAGATAAAATGTGGAAGGTTTTCAGCTTGAGTGGGTCATATCATTGGTTACATACGTTGCAGCATTTGGTATCGGAATATAATAATCGAAAGCACAGGACTATTGGTATGGCTCCTATTAAAGTGTCTTCAAAAAAATTCTAAACACCTTCTCAATACAGTCTACAACAATATCAAACGTGTGGATAAAGCTAAATTTAAAATTGGAGATTTTGTTAGAATTAGTAAATTTAAAACATTATTCGCTAAAGGTTATACTCCAAATTGGTCGACTGAGATATTTCAAATAAACAAAGTACAAAATACATATCCACGAACATATCTTTTAGTCGATCAGAAGACTACACCGATAAAAGGGGGGTTTTATGATCAAGAACTACACTCAGTGAAATATCCAGATGTTTATTTAGTCGAGAAGATTCTACGTAAGAAAGGAAATAAAGTTTACGTGAAATGGCTAGGTTTAGATAACTCTCACAACTCATGGATAAATAAAACAAAATGCTTTATAATTGATTTATTATGAACATATTGTACAATTATTTGTGTAAACATTAAATACATTCATTATTATCAAATGCAAATTTTATTCATCTAGTATAGGAATATCCTTCTGCCCCCAAGGTAACGTATCTGTGGATCCAGGTATTAAATATCTTTCATCATCAGCATGACTTGAGGCAATTTTATGTTGACTTGTTGAATATACGTTATGTAATATTGATTTGATAGTTTTTTTGAGTTCTTGAAATTTCAGTGTTGTTGGTTAGACATTGTAAATAATCTTCAAATTTGATTTGATTTTTTATAACGTTAAATTTAACTCCTTTTGCTTTCTTCGTAATCCGATGATCCATCATTCGGATGGCATACAATTTAGATCGAAGTCCAACGAATTCAGTCATAATTTCACCTTTATTTTCATCTTTCATCAATCCTACAACTTTTTTATTTACAGGAGCAATATTGTGAACGTTGTTCGGAGAATAATCACTGGTGTCAAACATCTCAAGATTATTTCTAATTATGCTGTATGCATCTTCACATTTGATCTCATACAGTAAACTATCTGTATCAGTATACATGAGCTTACATTTTGATTCGAGATGTTTTAACATAAAGGAATAGTGGAAATGATACACACATATTTTAGAAAGATCTAGAATAACCATACCGACATACACGGGTTTATTGAATATTATTTCCAATTTTTGCAGCTCAATGGCAACTAACACTTCATTAAAAATACTTCTACTATGGAAATTAGGTTTTGATATCAAAGACTCGGCTCCATAACGGCCATTCCACTGAGTTACCAATTTTACATCACGATAATTTCAAACGTTTTCCATTGTTTTTCCAAATACTGCATTATTCATCAGTTTATACAAATTTTGTTCAAATTTAGTTTTACTTTCAGCTCTTAATTTAGTGTTAAAATCAATGTAGGGTTTCAACCAAGGTGATTGTTTGAATTGTAAAATTCGATAAATTTTAGTTAGAACTAATCCATGTTCAAGACATTGTTGTAAATTCCGATAATAAATCACATAACGTTTCTTGTCTTCAACGGTTGCTAAAAGTTTCAAATTTTTCTTTCCTGGCGGTATACCATGCCCATTGCAAAACGAAAAATCTTGATGTTTGACGTGAAGTTCGAGAGGATATTTGAGATCAACTTCTAATATATATCCAATATTTGAGTCACTTGAGATCATGGTAACATCGAAATTATGATAATTTTCAATCCATTGAAAACCACCGTATGGAAGATTTTGACACATTGCCCAACCATATAAATTGTTAACATCAAAATGCATTAAATATGAAGACTCAATAGATGGATTATAGTTGTTCATGAATTTATTATTAGCTTTTGTCCCTCACCCGAATGTCAGAATTTTTAAATTTTTCATTGCAAATCCAATATGATGTTGCATTCTCGAACTCCTTTTTCTGTTCACATGTCAACGGAGACATTTTTTTTTTTTGTGATGACATCTAAACAGTATACCACACTATGAGCAATTATAACGAACATTTCAGTCAGATCGCCAAGCATTGGATCTATATTTTCTAAAATTGACTCCATCTTTAGGCTTATGTTGTTCTTGATGAAATGCTATCGAATTAACACTCAGCGATAGTATGGTTGATCTCAATTCATTCTAGTTTATATATATAAAATCTTCGCTAGAAAGCGACCTGGTTAACAGGTGACGATTTCCCTCATATATTAGGTATTTATTACTTCACCAACAGTTGTATATAAAGAAAGACTTTTATCTAGACTTGAATCAGATCTTCCCACACGATTGAAGTAAACATGGATTTAAACGCGTACGAAGAGATTGGTGAGGAATTGAATATATTAGATTTTGTGCAACCTAACGTTGGACAATCGGGGGAGAATGCAGGATATCACTCAGATGATAATATCTACCTTGAGGATAACCTAATTCGTCAAAGAGAAATAATGGGTGCAAATTTACTCACAAAGAATGAACGACGGTTTCGTGAAGTGTCTTCAGGTTTCGGAACTGCTATGGGTGATTTATGTGCTACTTGCGCTGTGAACGTTGACGAACTCGAAATCGGTTGGGGATTTATGAAACATCAAAGCTTTTTCCATCTCAATCAAATAACTGCAGGAAGAAAGTGTCGCGAGTGTAGAAGACATTTGTCAATTATGATTCAATCCAATGTTTGCTATATTTGTACAAAAGTGAATATAGATTTACAGCAGAGTAGTGATTTTGAAGAGGAAGTGGATATGTAAGAGTTTGAGGAGCCTGTAATTCAACAACCTGTCAACGATACTGGATACGATTCTGATGATCAATGAAGCGATTTCCTCTAATCCTTCTCGTAGTCTACGTGCTGTTTCCATTTCATTCTACAGAAAGTGTGCAAATGATTTTATATATTTTCTCAATATATTACGTTGGAATAGTTACCTCAGAACTCATGATAGGGGTTTTTTTTTTTTTTTTCACTCAATATATAGACTGCGATAAAAGTTTTGATCACGACTGAGAAGACTCAATTCCCAACAGTGATAACTATACGATATAGGATTTTCTTATATACTAATGATATATGAAAGTTGGTGCCAAACTCGCAGTTAACTGATTAAATTCAGGATCTAATTTTCCACAGATGTACTAGAAGGTGCCAAACTCGCAGTTAACTGATTAAATTCAGGATCTAATTTTCCACAGATGTACTAGAAATCTGTTTTTACTTATAAACTTGTCAGATGGGTATTCTCATCAGGTAACAGATATCGGTCACTTGAGCACATGGGGCATCAGTCAGTTGATCTGTTACAATGTTATTTCGATGCATGTGTCAGCGTTTGAGGGGGAGAAACGGCTTCCATACAAGTCGGTACAATGTAGTTAATATATTCGATGCACGTGCCGACTGACAGCTTCCGCATAAGAAATTATAAAAACAATCGCAGAGAAATGCATTTTGCAAGGTTTTAAATATACCGCGTCGAAGACAGAGAAATCCAACGATACTGCAGGTTGAAAGTGGACAGTTTGTAGTAAATCGTATCATAGAAAAAAAAAAAAAAAAATATGCACGTGTCGATCATACATTGTGGTCAACGCACGTGCCGACTGACAGCTTCCGCATAAGGAATGATAGCCATACGGAGAGATAGCTGTACGAGAGTAGTCAGTGTATCGGTTAACTGTTGCACACACTAGCAAGCATTCCACCGCTCGCTGCCGCGCGCACACACACACACACACACAAGCATTCCACCTCCACCTGCCAATCGTACAGATTTCAATGCCGTGCTGGTGTGCACGAGCTGGTGCTGGGGGGTGGAATACCGATCCTCAACGGAGTGATCGTGCAGATTGTCAATGGTAATGCAGATTTCACATTATGGAGAGAGATCGTCAAGGTTGGCAGAAAGGTTGGCAGATTTTGTATATACTTGAATACCGATCGTCAACGGAGTGATCGTGCAGATTGCCAATGGTAATGCAGATTTCGCATTATGGTTGGTACAGAGATATGGTTGGTACAGAGAGAGATCGTCAAGGTTGGCAGATTTACAGATTTTAGATATACTTTTGGCAACTTACCGGTATGCTGACTGCCGGTAAGGTAGAACCCATCACTGTCACAGATATTGAGGTGAAAAATATGAGAATTTCGGAATTTTATGGATTTTTTATCATCAATAAAGCTGGGCACTCCCATAGCCTATCTACTCCTAATTATAGCCATTAACTTCATGTTTCATAAAAATCTCCTTTAGAACCAAAACCACCTATAAAATTTTTGGTCTATCAAAGATTTGCAATTTTCCTTATCATACGCTACATCGCCTCTTATCTCAACAAACGCATTCTGGCATTATACGACGTAAGTATAACAATATTTCAGGACCATTCGAAGCCAATGACACAAGGATTGGAAAACGACCTCGAACACCACAATGATGATGAACGAACGCTCATCGAAACAAAATTTTTACACCCAAATATAATAGTAGCGTGCATCAAAACTCTCTCAGCAGAAGAAAAATCTATCATAACTTACCTAATTAGACACAGTTTTTTGAAAATCGGGATAATATATTATTACAACTATTCAACTAATTTCGAAGATATAGGTGTAAGCGTTAGGGAAAATATTTGGGACCCTTTCGGAGAATTACTCATCGTTCGAGACAAACCCAACAGTATTTTTGTCGAGATTAACGGCACCGAGCACAATAACATATGGGAACACCTCGACGTGATCCACGATCAGATAACCCAATAACCAATCAACAAATCCACTCTCATCAGCCACTAGAACAGGTACCCACCCTATAGACGAATTTCGCTACGACATGCGGTTCCCATCAGCAGAGACGATTCACTTCCGGCTAGTGCCAACCGAAGGAACGGCACCCTTCTTCAAGTTAAAAATAACCCTTCATGAGGTAGAATGCAATGGACCAATCGAGGAAATTGTTAAACAAGCCATACTTCAACAAATAATAGAAGGAGATCTGCTGCGTAAGAAATATACACTATTTCTACTCAAAGCAACCACAGAGGAGGGTTTCCTGGAAGCACGAAACCAACTTGGTACAGAGTTTAGCCCTCCGATCGGAGATCTGATAATATTCATAATAGGAGAATTCACTCCAAGTGAAACACGTACTTATATGAAGATCATCGATGACGACTTAGACCCTGAGGAAATAGAAGGTCTAGATCGGTAAAAAGTAACTATACATATAACAAAACACACCCATAAGAACCACCAAGAACTCATCCCAAGCCATCCTAAGATCACTCCAGAATCCAACTGCCCCTGACTCCAAGACTATCCGTGCCTCAATGCCCAACCTAAGAAGCAACAAATGGAAAATAAAGAAAGGGAAAATTTTATTACAGATGAAATTCATCATCGACATTCAAGGGTTCCGAGGGAACGCTAATAAATTCCTGATTAAGGAAATAGCGGTCCGGTGCAGCGACCCAACGGAAAACCAACACCTAATTTCAAGAATGGAGGGAGAAATAGGAGCACTCGCATTAAGTGCTCAGCGAACGAACAGGTGGCTAACGAAAGAATTCCACGGTCTCGAGTGGGAAGAGGGAGAAGCAGACATCGCTTCCGTAGAAGATTTGCTACGCGGGATAGGTGCAAAATCGACCGCCGACGTCTTCGTAAAGGGAGATGAAAAGATGCAGATCTTAAAAACGTTCTGCCCAAACGTTTATAACCTGGAGGACTTTGGATGCCCCCAAGTCTCGACCCTAGTAAAGGTGGTGGAAGAAACTCACCCAAAAAATTGTGCTCATTATTTGAGGCCCTGCCCACGCCGTTCACAAATGGCAAGCAAGTTCCATTGCGCGTTCCGCAATGCCAGGGCTTTGGAGCTTTGGACCACGGAATTTTTTGCAAATACCACCTTCCATAATTGGCTCTCCCCAAAAACCCCAGACTTAAAACAAGACAAAAAGGAACAGGATGCTAGAGTCCTACAAATTCTGGAAGGAGTTGTAGTGGCCCTAAGCAAACTTGATAAAAAGGAATAAACACGGGAGAAACCTTCCTCCCCTTTTTCCACTATTAAATTTTCTTTCCTTATGTACATTTCGTTCCCTACTATACTATTATATATTATATATTCAATAATTACTTGAAAGATTTAGAAAAAGGAAGAAAACTACAAAAACATAAAACATTAAACTTTCATATTACTATACCTTTAAACATTAGGATAGAATATATTACTCAAATTGCAAATATTCATTAATTACTTGAAAGAATTAGAAAAAGGAAGAAAACTACAAAAACATAAAACATTAAACTTTTATATTATTATACCTTTAAAACATTAGGATAGAATATATTACCCAAATTACTAATATTCATTAATCACTTGCAAAAATTTGGAAAAGGAAGAAATTCCTAGGATGAGGCAAAACTAGTCACTAATCCATACTAAAATAATTTACACGCATATTCCACTTAAAAGGGATGCGGAAAAAGGAAAGAAAAATACAAAAACATGAAGGCATCAACTTAAATGCCAAAATCTTTAAATAAGGTATACTACAAGGATCAATTTTAGTTACATGTGCTAATATCTTTAAAATAAGGTATATTACAAGGATCAATTTTAGTTTACATGTGTTAATCAGCTTTAAAAATATCTATATAATCGTACGAGTTTAGATTAAGCAAAGTATCTACACCCTATTCTTAAGAATTTAACCCTCGGCATAGTCAACTCACTAATCAACACTATTAATTAAGTCCAATATAAAATACATATATATTTCTTATTCTTCGAGACCAATAATTCTCGGCATGGCACATATAATAATCACTATATACACTTTGTTATACATTATATTAATCAAATTCTAACATTACGAATATAAGGCGAGGCAAATACTATACTCAACCTATTAACCAATATGTATTTCGAGTAAGATCTATTATTAATTAAGTTCAATATTACATTAATCATACACATTTACCCCTCTTTAAATTTAAGTTCACGGTGAGGCAAACGTTATCAACCCATATAATTGTTACATTTAAGTAAAACATATTAGTTAGTCCTAATGCTACGCGCTAGACTAGGAAAACCACATATATTCCTTATTCTTAAAATCAAAGTCCCAATATAAACTAAGTAAAACCGTTATACCTATAGATATATTGAGCAAAAACATATATACTTATACTTCATTCTTAAGAGATAAAACCTTCAAAATACGTCGATCAATTCAAATTAGGAAGTAAAATTTTAGTTAAAATGTATTTCTCAAAAGCAACGTTCATGAACTCTAGATTAAGTAAAACATATACCCACTATATATAGAAAAAAAAAAAATGGAAACTTGGCACAAGCGACTATAATCAATTCGAATTAAGGTACATTATAAGCAATTCAAGTATTTTAATCAATACATTTAATAATATAATCAATTTAACTCTAGAATTGAGTCAATTACGTACACTTCGTTCTTAAATTTTCAAAATAAGCTACCATATTAATCAAAAATCAATTCATATGCTACTACAAAATATGTTAATCAGCTAACTCTTAAACCTTCAAGATAAGCTATCATGTTAGTCAAAACTTTGATCCATGTACTACTACAAACAAAATATGTTAATCAACTCATTAACTCACATACAAATATTTATACTTATAAGCAAAATGTTGATCAATATCGAACATTATATATGTATATATACATATACTCATCAACGAATAATCCAGTAAACTTAGTGTCGCGATGTACAAGCAAACCTAGATAATTTTAACTATAAGTCACAACTATATATATTTTTTCTTTGTTTCCTACATTCGGTTATTCCCGAACCTAGAATATACGTCGCTTCGTAGCCTAGGTATAAGTAATAAAACTTTCCTTTCCTTTCCTAAATTTCCCACAGTCGAACCAGACATTTGGCGACCAAATGTGCAAAACTCCAAAATTCCCACTCACATTTATGACCTTTTTACCCGACTCCAAGAGTTTCATTCCATTGTCTTCCACACGTCCTACGTCCAACGGAAAAACCGACCTCTTCATACCTACACCTATCCTTCCGAGAATCTTAATGTTTAAACAAATCCAACTCCAACCCCTAAGTCTCCCTTCCTTAACTTCTTGCCCAATCCTAGCGATACAACAAATCTCCTACTCAATTCCTTTAACCAATCACCACCGATAAACAAATTCCTACCCTTGGTCAAAATCCCTCTCCACTCCGACCATAGCTGACCAAGGAAATCTTTGATTAACTTAGCGTCAGTCAAGCAAAATCGGTACGGTAGTACACACTTACTCCTCATATCTAATCCCACACATAACTTGAACTCCGGGAATATTCACTTTCTTGCGAACTTGTATTCTCGTCAATAACTTATACCATAATCTCAACTCTATCTCTATACCATAGTCGAACTCATTATATATCAAGTGTAACCCAACAGAACTCATTCTAATTGATATTATAAATATGTAAATAGTAATCATTCGACTTATTTCTGAAACCCTCTAAATTAACTGCAATCCTTTAGTTAGAATTGTAGTCGTTCACGAGACTAAATCACCAACAAACCGATTCGTGTCTTAGAAACGTGAACATTTAATGGTCCTTCGAGCCGGATATTCCGAAAATATCCAAGTGTCACCGTCGCATTCACGCAACGGCCCCAAAATCCAAGGTGAAATATCTATAACATCGGTAGTGCATTCTCCATATCAACCGGATTCGAAATCCAACTATTACTTTATCCACGCATCGGCGTAAAGACTGACAGTGTCTTCAAACCAGAGAACAATTAGTGCTGTGATATCAAACTTATCAGACTCATAGTGCATCTTGGCCTAAATTCCGGACGAGGAACTCCAAGATTGACGGACAACTACAACCACACAAAAGGGTCAGCCTCATCTTTACTGCAACATCCTACAGGACTCTTCGCTACTCAAAGGTAGGTTCGTTAATGTTGAATCGTCACATTCCTTATCCCAAAACCTACCAAGTCTAACCCAACCTCACAATGGCTGAACTCAAATCATTACGCTGCAAACGTAGAGCCATCCAAGCCTCAATCACAAATCTCACGCACACCTTAGACAAATGGGTGAGACAAGACCGCGAAGACCGCGATCCCGAATTCTTACACGCATATGTAGAGGGAGTGAAATTATCATTCGCGGATTTTTCCGACATACAAACCGAACTAGAGGAAATAGACGAGACAGAATGTAGCCGACGCATCGAAATGGAGACAAAATTCTACTCGGCGATCGGACGGGCGAAAAGACTCCTAAACGAACACAACGGCATGGAAGCAACGACTTCTTCTAGGGCTTCAACCCCAGCAAATTCCGCGGCACCGATCTCGGTCGCCCTACCCAAGGTCGAGTTACCGAAATTCGACGGAGCACCGGAGGGATGGGCCGCATTCTACGATATATTTAGCTCACTTATCGATAAAAACGAAAACTTACCCGCGGTACAAAAACTACAATATTTGAGGCTATCACTGACAGGTAGAGCAGCTAGTGCGATACAATCGTTAGAAACAACAGAATCAAACTACGCGATCGCATTAGAAACCCTGAAAAAGAAGTTCGAATGCGAACGTCGCACCTTGAGACGTCATTGGGAGATCCTGCAAGAACATCCGCGTTTGCAGAAAGACACGCCAGCCGCGCTAACCAACCTCGTCGATACGGTTTATCAACACACGCGCGCCCTCGCGAACTTGAAGGCCCCAGTCGCAAGCTGGGATATTCCTCTAATCAGCCTCATTTTATCAAAGGTCAGTCAAAACACGGCATGGCAGTGGGAATTGACCCTCACAGACAACAAGATGCCAGCCTATACGAAGCTCTTAGAATTCCTCGAAAAACGAGCCAACTGCTCAGATTTCTCGACTCACAGCGGAACGAACGACGGAGCCAAAACCAACCCACCGCGACGCGAGGAAGGTAAAAATCGCAAGGGAAAACCAACACAAGATCGACCGCGAGCGCAAGCCTTTGCTACTAACGGCTCTCCAACCTGCCCGATCTGCAACGGAGAGCATCGTATCTATACATGTGACAAATTCCGAGCCCTATCAATAAACGATCGGTACAAGGCCATCATCGGTGCCTCATTGTGCCACAATTGTCTGGGAAGGGGACATTCAAGTAAAAATTGCCAGGCGATCGCCTGCCGCCTCTGTCAAAAGCGTCATCACACGTACCTCCATAAACCGACAGGTACTCAACAACCGACTGTCGAACCGACCCCTACAACCAGCCAACCAGCTGCAGCGCAAGAAGCTTCGTCCGCACAAGCATGACTACAAGACGCGGCCGAATCGGGTAACACACCTGATGCAATCACACTTGTGGTCAATTCTGCGACTAGTGACATAATGGTCACTGCAATCGTCAACGTGTTCAACCACAAGAAACAACCCATTCGCTGCCGCAGCCTACTCGATACCTGCTCGACAACGAACTTTATGACCGAAGGTCTAGCAGGTACTCTCGGTCTTAAAAAGGACACCTGCTCGATACCAATCGGGGCGGTCAACACACTAACCACATACTCCAAAGGCATGGTTACCGCGACCATTCAATCACCAATAAAAGTTTATGCACGGACACTTAGATTTCTCATAGTCCCACACATCTCACAAACGGTACCGGATCAACCAATTGATCGCAACGCAATCAAAATCCCGTCAAATTTAACTCTAGCTGACCCGCATTTTCACCTACCTGCTCCGGTCGACCTACTTCTGGGTGCAGGTACAACTCTTTCCTTGCTCTGCGTCGGTCAGCTGAACCTGTCAACACCCGACAGCCCTGACCTGTATTTACAAAAGACGGGACTAGGCTGGGTCATTGGAGGGAGTGCTCCCTCTACCCGACGGGCAAATCAGGGCTCATGCCACGCAACCACCAGCGAGCTACAACTGGACATGACAAGATTCTGGGAAGTCGAGGAAGTACCTCACATCAACCCCTTCACAGAAGACGAACGGAAATGCGAGGCGCATTACAATCAACATACTACACGCAACAAAGAAGGACGTTATGTCGTGGCGTTGCCGTTTACTTCGAAACGAGCAAGCTTGGGCGAATCAAAGGCCATAGCCCTCAAACGGTTAATGGGGATGGAAAGAAGGCTAAACGGAGACCCGGAACTCAAACGGCAATATCACGCCGTCTTAGAAGAATATCTGTCACTTGGTCACATGTCTCCAGTCGATGAGACACGAGCAAGCGCGGAAGGGTATTATTTACCTCATCACGCAGTCATCAAACAGAGCAGCCTCACAACAAAGGTTCGGGTTGTATTCGACGGATCTGCGAAAACGACCTCCGGAATCTCGTTAAACGATACACTACTCGTCGGCCCCACCATACAACCGGACATCTTTACTCTTCTCATTCGTTTCCGTAAACATACGTACGTACTGACAGGAGACATCGAAAAGATGTACCGTCAAGTGCTCGTCCGACCCGAAGATCGAAAATACCAACGAATATTATGGCGAACCTCGGACGGACAGATACAAACCTACGAACTCAATACCGTTACTTTCGGTCTATCTGCTGCACCATATCTAGCAATACGTACGCTTCATCAACTGGCAGAAGATCAAAAACACAAATTTCCCAAGGCTGCTAAGGTCCTCAGGGAAGACTTTTACGTCGATGACGTCCTCACCGGAGCTGCTACACGAGAAGAGACAATCGCCTTGAGAAAAGAACTAACAGAACTGTTAAAATGTGCTGGCTTTACTATATGCCAATGGGCAACCAGCGATGCAGAAATCTCAGACGAGATTCCCAAGGAAAGCATCAATCTACGCCTCAACCTCGGAGAGCCAACAACGTTGAAGACTCTCGGGGTCTTCTGGAACGCCAGTACAGACTCTATCGTCTACACGGTAAATTCTTCGAGCCATACATCTAGAGTCACCAAACGAACAATCCTGTCTGAAACCGCAAGAATCTTCGACCCACTTGGCTTGGTGACGCCAGTGATCATCACTGCCAAAATTCTCATGCAGCGACTATGGACACTGAAGTTAGATTGGGATGAATCTTTACCTGCCTCCATCCACACAGAATGGACGGACTATTATCAACAGCTTCAAACGCTGAACAATCTTTCTTTCAATCGAGCAGTCCTCATAACCGATGCCAAGAAGGTACAACTCCATGGTTTCTGCGATGCCAGCGAAAAGGCATACGGAGCCTGCATCTACTTAAGAACCATAAACGACAAAGGGCAGATTTACACAGAATTACTATGTGCCAAATCGCGTGTAGCACCATTGAAGACTATCTCGATTCCCAGGCTCGAACTGTGCGGAGCGGTACTCCTAACCTCACTAGTAGACAGAGTGAGGAACGACATCCAACTGGAGATCGACGAAATATTCTTCTGGACCGATTCAACTATCGTCCTGCACTGGATCAACACACCGCCACAGCAACTGAAAACCTTTGTCGCAAACAGAGTCTCCGAAATCCAACAGAAAACTAACCCAGACGATTGGTATCACGTTCGGACGCATGACAATCCTGCAGACTTAGCATCTCGGGGTCAAACACCAGAGAACTTTCTCCAGCCATCAAACTGGAAACAGGGTCCACCATGGTTGAGCCGAGAGAAAGAAAACTGGCCAAGGTCAGAGCCACCACATCTCAAGGAACTACCCGAACAACGGTCCGCCATGTGCCTCATGACCTCGAATTCCGCACAACTAGAGGTTCTTACACGCTACTCTTCCATCTCAAAACTACAGAGAGTCATCGCTTATTGCATCAGATTCTTGAGGAGATCAAGAAACCCAGGTCCTCTCACCGTGTCCGAGCTACGAACAGCGCTTCACGCTGTCATAAGGGCAGCACAACAGACTGCATTCTCGGTAGAAATGAAGGTCCTCAACAAGGGAAACAGTATAAACCAAAACAGTAGACTTTTACGGTTGAATCCATTCATCGACGAAGAAGGGATTCTACGGGTTGGCGGACGATTACAGCACTCAGCACTGCCGTTTTCCGCAAGACACCCTATCATTCTCCCGAAAGACAACCACCTGACCGCACTCATCATCAACAATGAACACCGCCTTCATTTACACGCAGGAGCCCAAGCAACTCTCTATGCGGTTCGACGCCGCTACTGGCCTTTAGACGGCCGCAGCCAAGTATGGAAGGTAATAAAACCCTGTCTAACCTGCGCCAGGACGAAGCCGCCATCCATAAATTGCATCATGGGAAACCTACCGAAACATCGTGTCACGGAAGCTCGACCTTTCACTCACGTCGGCATAGATTACTGCGGTCCATTCATTCTTAAGGAGAAAAAGCACCGTAACCGCAACAAGATCAAGGCCTACGTCGCAGTGTTCGTCTGCTTGGCGATAAAAGCCGTCCATCTCGAGGTCGTTAGCGATCTTACAAGCGATGGATTCATCGCCGCTCTTCGGCGCTTCATCGGACGACGTGGTCTTTGCACCGACATATACTCCGACAACGGAACAAACTTTGTGGGAGCCAACAACGAACTCCGAGAATTGACGAAATTCTTGAGAGAAACCGATGAACAACAGAAAATTGGTGCATATCTCACTAACAAGGGCATCGAATGGCATTTCATGCCACCCCTATCACCTAATTTCGGCGGATTATGGGAGGCTGCGGTGAAGTCATTCAAGACACACCTCAGACGTACAGCCGGCGCGGAATTACTCTTCACGTTTGAAGAATTCAATACATTAACAATAGATATTGAGGCTATCCTAAACTCACGCCCACTCACTCCTATCTCCTCAGATCCCAATGATCCTTTAGTCCTAACTCCAGGTCATTTCCTCATTGGCGATTCATTAACGAGCCTGCGTGAGCGGGATTTCAGAGAAGTTCCAACCAACCGCCTGTCCACCTGGCAACATATCCAGAAGGTCAGGCGGGATTTCTGGTCACGCTGGAAAAATGACTACCTAAACGAGCTAACGGTTCGCAGCAAGTGGACCCAAGGCCAAACTAACATCAGAGAAGGTTCGATCGTACTTCTCAAGGACGACAACCTACCACCCATGCAATGGACCATGGGAAGGGTGATTAATTGTCATCCAGGCAGTGACGGAGTCATCCGCACCGTCACCGTAAAGACCGCCAACAGTGTTCTGAAACGTAATGTAAGAAAACTCGCGCCTCTCCCCATACACCAAGCTGACGATCAGTCAGTTACTCCAGCAGCGACTAGTGCAAGTGCTAGTGCAGTGCAAACCAGTGCCATTATTTGAACAATTAAACGAATACTAAAGACTTAGCTCAAAACAAGCACAGACAATAATTAGCCTTAATCGAATTACTTTAATCTTAAACACGAATTGTAGAAGAACCATAGGTTAATGTCTCGATTTAGAGAAAGGACAATCTTACCATACGAACTTACTCTGTTCATCGCGATGGACCAAAATTGATCGGCTTCCACCTCTCAACGGGGGGAGTATGTCGCGATGTACAAGCAAACCTAGATAATTTTAACTATAAGTCACAACTATATATATTTTTTCTTTGTTTCCTACATTCGGTTATTCCCGAACCTAGAATATACGTCGCTTCGTAGCCTAGGTATAAGTAATAAAACTTTCCTTTCCTTTCCTAAATTTCCCACAGTCGAACCAGACATTTGGCGACCAAATGTGCAAAACTCCAAAATTCCCACTCACATTTATGACCTTTTTACCCGACTCCAAGAGTTTCATTCCATTGTCTTCCACACGTCCTACGTCCAACGGAAAAACCGACCTCTTCATACCTACACCTATCCTTCCGAGAATCTTAATGTTTAAACAAATCCAACTCCAACCCCTAAGTCTCCCTTCCTTAACTTCTTGCCCAATCCTAGCGATACAACAAATCTCCTACTCAATTCCTTTAACCAATCACCACCGATAAACAAATTCCTACCCTTGGTCAAAATCCCTCTCCACTCCGACCATAGCTGACCAAGGAAATCTTTGATTAACTTAGCGTCAGTCAAGCAAAATCGGTACGGTAGTACACACTTACTCCTCATATCTAATCCCACACATAACTTGAACTCCGGGAATATTCACTTTCTTGCGAACTTGTATTCTCGTCAATAACTTATACCATAATCTCAACTCTATCTCTATACCATAGTCGAACTCATTATATATCAAGTGTAACCCAACAGAACTCATTCTAATTGATATTATAAATATGTAAATAGTAATCATTCGACTTATTTCTGAAACCCTCTAAATTAACTGCAATCCTTTAGTTAGAATTGTAGTCGTTCACGAGACTAAATCACCAACAAACCGATTCGTGTCTTAGAAACGTGAACACTTAGAATCAAATCCTATGTACAATAATTCAGGGTGTATACTTAAATCACCATATAACACGAAACAATAGGATACTGGATATGCCTGTGCATACTTTATGTATACATATATGATGTATAGGTTGACATACCATACCTTACGATACCAAGTAATGCAAACACTAGTATACATATACATTTTTATATGCAAAATATACATATATTTTATAAATTACCCATAAAACTATACACTTATTTTTCTCAAAAACATTAATCCAAATCAAAGCATTCCTACACATCCATCCGATTCCAACTTCATTATCAAAACTAGAGACTTAAGAGAAAGGATTATTACTGAACTAATGATCGCACTAAAATTAAATTCGATCGAATTTTTTTTTGTTTAAATAGGAACCATCCGGGATGGATCTCAAAATAATTATCATATTGCGACTCGTTTGGATGACGAACGCCTTGATTGGATACGACTGCGGATCAAATATGATGAATCTAACAACCGTATCTCTGTTAAAAGTAGGATCTTGCGACTTACAAAATATTGAACCAATAGCAACTAGCCTTGATATTCAGTTATTACAATTATCAGATTATTCCGATGTAAAAGTTACTCAATGTAAGGTAGAAATCCACCGAACCATATTTTACTGCGGGATGCATTCCCACGTTTCAATAGTAACAAATGGTCAAACAGAATATATTCACTCAGTCTCGAAAGATGAATGCATACCCGTGTAGAAATTATTCTTGGGCGCTAACAGGGGCCCGATCAATTTTCCACAAGAATGTGTAGGCCCAAGTTTGGTCGCCTGTATTGGGTCAATATCGATGTGTCACGCTTTTTTCATTTGGCCCCATATAAGCTATCGAACTTGGGCCAACATTGGGTCTCAAACTTTGGCCGACATTGGGTCTGAAGTTCCGACCAACATTGAGTTTCAAACTTGGGCCAATATTTGGTATCAAACTTGTCCCGGCATTGGGTCTCAAATTCCGGCCAACATTGGGTTTCAAACTTGGGCCAACATTGGGTCTCAAACTTGGGCCAAAATGTGAGCTCGTCTTAATCCTAATTTTGTCCCAAAATACCCCCCCCCCCCCCCCCCCCCCCCTCTATTGGTCTATTGTATCTTTCAGTTTTGTGTTGGAATAAATATCAATGGTAGTGATAATTTTGTTTTTTTATTATTCATCAATAAATATATTATATATTGCACATTTTGTACTTTATCTACGCTCTTATACTTCAGCTTCAGTGCTCTTATCATCTACTAGTATATCTATGAGGTGTTCCACCCCGTTCCAAACGGTCGAAAAAATTTCTTGTATGATCTCATACTTCTGAGATACGGAGATTGGTAGAAAAAAGTTTGAATTTGGAAAAACTCGAAAAATACGATCCAAAAATTCTGAAAAAATTCACATAAATTCTTTCGATACATTTGTGTGATAAGACAAAATTATGATTTTTGTGGGATCGGTCAACTTTTTGACCGTTCGAAACGGGGTGGAACACCTCCTATACATCTATGTCATCTACATCTATACATGCGCTTTTACTACCCAATATTTCTATACATGGTATAAGGTGTATGGTATATTAGGGTGGGCTAAATAAACCGACCATTTTTTTTTCTTAAAGGCCTATTCAAAAACTTGTTCCTTATGATCGAATAAGAAGCCTCGAAAAATCTGAGCTCTTAATTTTAATATTTAGAGGTCGCTCGTCGCGATTTTTTATTTCCTATTTAAAAAACATAGGAAATGTTCTTGTGGCACACTTCGACTTTATATCTCAAGTACTAATCTACTTAGAATGATTCTGCATAGCTACTTTTGTTTGAAATTGAACGCTCTACAAAAAAGGTCTCTTAGCTTTTTTCGTTAAATTTAACTATTTCCAAGTTGGCTATTGGTTAATTACCATTGATAGCTAATAGTCAACTTGGAAAACGAGACACTTTTTTTGTAGAGCGTTCAATTTCAAACAAAAGTAGTTATACAGAATCATTCTACGTAGATTAGTACTCTAGATATAAAAACTGAAGAGTGCTACAAAAACATTTCCTATGTTATTTAAATGGGAAATAGAATTTCGCGATGAGCGACCTTTAAATATTAAAATTAATTTGATTTTTTGAGGCTTCTTATTTGATCATAAGGAACAAGTTTTTGAATGGCCCTTTCGAAAAAAAATAGCTTATTTGGCCCACCCTAATGGTATATGGTATACTGATAACTAGTATGTATATAGGTGGTATATGGTAATATGGTAAAGGAAAATAAAGGGGTGCGCGAATTAAGCCCCGTCGTATCAAATATTTTATAACCAGACAAATATCCAGGGACATTACTACTCTGTTTTAAAAATCAGGCAACGTTATGCCCAATGTGGTCAAAATGACTCCAAAGCTGGTTTCTTATGCAGAATGCATATGAAAAGTATGTTATGTACTCTCGCTCTATATGGGTACAGGTTGTATGGCACGTAGTTTACGGTTACCATCCCAATCCTTCGAGTTAGTGAGACAAGAAGACAATGTGTTATAAAATTCTTTTTCAGTTATAACTCCGCCGGTTGGTCCTTTGTGGAATCGACCTACGAAGTCTGAAGTTATTTAAAAATTATGTGTTACAGTGAGGAACGGAAAATATTTAGGACGTAAAAGAATCAATGTGCACCCATACCGAAGAGAAGGTTGTACAAGGGAGTATTCCTTAAAAGAAATTTGTCCTTTGACTTTCTGAATGCGGTACACGTCATAGCCAAACCTCTATCAAAAATTTTTTTAATTATTCGTGTAATTGTTCGTTGCAGATCAGAGTCGAGTAAGCATTCCAAAGCAGTTTTCTGTGAAAATCATCATTCCAGATTAGGATAATCGCATCATAATTTGAATCAAGATTCTTACCAAATCCTTGATGTATTCCACATCATTTACTAAGCGTTGATTGAATGCTTCATATTCTGCAACTGTTGACAGCTTTTGAAAGTCATATTTTTCTGCGAATTTCAGAATCGAAACTTGATTCCCTTTTGTTTTTAATGTATGCTCAACGGAAGTACGCAATGCTTCCAATTCTTTGACGACGGACTCGACTCGCACTGTTAGTTTTTTTATGGCTACCCAGATAAATGCTGTGTCTGTAACAAATTTGCAATCGATAATTGCATTTTTTATCGTAACAAAACTTCACATATAAGTTACAAATTGCAGTTACCATTGATGCATAAGCCACTGAATAACCCAAGTAACAAGTACCTTTAGAAAAGTTTCCAATCTGCATAATCTCCTCCAACATAGCAGGCTTTTCGACGGTACCTAATTGTGTATCAACATCCTTGTCCAATTCAATAATATTGGCGTCAGGCACAGAGTTAGGATTGATGGCTATAAAAATAATGCATCAGCTTTTCAATCGATATCCACAAAATAGTCCTATTTGTGAAAAAAAAAAAAAACGTAACCATACCTGGTTGTGTAATTGAATTCAAGATACGTTTGGAAGTGCTGCCATTCTTCGGAAGTCTGGGAGTTGCAGTAATTGGTTTATCTGGCTGCTTGGATCGCCTTGGGTTTTGTTGTTCCTGTGTGGCCTTAGGTGTAGACCTATTTTCGATTTCTCTCAAATTGGTTTTCTTTGTTTTGACTGTTGTACACGGTTCATCTGACGATAAGTTGGAATCCTCAGTATGGTGCGCTGAAAATACGTAAATTAGGTCAGAATCATATTATACATAAGTATAATAAGTAACAGTAAAGTATATGAGCTTTCGTCTTGGGTATACGTATGAACTGAAGCTAGCAGCCAGATTTAAAATGAGGCAGTGAAGCCCAAAAAAACAAATTTTGTTAAATTTTGGAGATAGTCAATAGCTATTTGGCTGCCAGCTTCAGTTTCATCCCGTTTGTATGTTTCGAATTAACACGCTATTTATGAAAGCATTCATGTGATAAAACCTCACGCTGTATAGAATGAGTCCACGTATATTCTAATAATTATTATAATTAGATTTGAGATAGAACACTACTGATCCTCGAATGAGCATACTCAGCGAAAACTATTGACAGCTAGTATTATATGGATATTCGTCCAAGACCGATCAACCAAAAGAACATACTTACATTGAATACTGGGCAGGTCTTCTGATGAACTTGAGCCACTGATTGCCATGATTCGCTCAGCGGTGACACGCTTCTGACTTTTACTTTTCAGAATATTTGTAATTTCATCAGCTCGCTGTTTGCCATGTGATTCCGAGTCAGTTGAATAAACGTATGGCTTTTTTTCTAGTGCCCGTAGTCTTTGCATGCCATCGGAATAGGTTTCTGTAAACACAGATAAAAACTTATGAAATTTTAATGAAAATTGAAGATTGCAAAAAATGTCATGAATACCAAAACTCACGTGCATGGCCCCGCGGTTCAATGGGGTACCAGGGCCAATCTTTTGGAGCTGCTGCTTGAGTTTTTATAAGATCGGTTAATAATTTTTTAGTTTCTTTGTTATAAGGGGGACCCATATAATGAACCACGCACGAACACAACTCATCGTCAAATTTTATCCAGGAACTAGGTACACCTTCTACTTCTCTTAGGCCTGCCTCTGTAAGTTCTCCGGTAAAGGATAACAGTGAAAAACTTTTTAGCGGTACTTTGTTAACAGCCACTAAAACATAAAGAATTAGAACTTTTATCTTCCAACACAAAGTACATTTCAACATAGCATGCACGATGTATTCTGCGTGAACTAAGCCGCTACAAAACAAATCTGAGGCCATATATTCAATATGTTCTGGGGTATTCCATGCCAATTCGACCAACCCATGACCCCAACTCCCTCAGATTTTGAAATCAATTTTTTATATGATTCGCCGGTCTTCAAAATGCAACGTCAATTTTTTTCAGATTTTTATTATTTCTGGTTATTTTTTTAGAAATTCACAAAGCTAAAAAAAAAAAACGCCACGTTTTAAAAATCTGAAAAAAATTAGTAAAATTCTACGAAATAAGACCATTTTTCCCATATTAATTTTATAGTGGTGTTCTCGAGGGGACACGCGGAACAGGACTAAGCCAAGGGAAAAAGTCCAAGTTGGAAACTGTCTTTCTTTTTTCAGACGTCAATTTTTGTGCCTAAAATAATACCGCATAGTTGAAAATGAAATTAATTATTTTTTTGTTCTTTTTTTTTCACTTTTTTTTTTTTTTTTCTGAATGAATGTAAAAAAAAAGGATTTTATTTTCAATTATGCGGAATTATTTTGGGCACAAAAATTGACGCCTGAAAAAAAAGACAGTATCCGACTCGGACTTTTTCCCTTGGTTTAGTGCTGCCCCGGGTGTCCCCTTGAAAACACCACTATAAAATTAACATGGAAAAAATGGTCTTATTTCGTAGAATTTTATTGATTTTTTTCAGATTCTTAAAACGTGGCGTTTTTTTTTTTAGCTTTGAAAATTTCTAAAAAAATAACCAAAAATAATAAAAATCTGATGAAAATTGACATTGCATTTTGAAGACCAGCGAATCATATAAAAAATTGATTTTAAAATCTGAGGGGGTCGGGGTCATGGGTTGGTCGAATTGTCATGGAATACCCCATTACGAATAACTTATTTATCTTAGCAAGATAAGAAAAAAATATATCCATTTAACCAGACGTTCTCCAATTTCGGTAAAAATCTGAGAATCTTTGTCACAAATATTCGCATACAGATTTTTTTTTTCATATTGAATCGGATATAATTTGATGATTTGATAAAACTGAGAAAAAAAACATTAATAATGACAGAACTATAGTTTCGACAAAACCATTGTAAAGTAAGCGCAACAGTAGGGTGAATTGACCAGTACACGAACGATACAATTGATTAAACAATCAATCAATACCTTTCTTACGATTCACTGGGATTTGTTCTCTGCTTAATTGTTCATTCACTAGTAGTTTTACCCTACATACTTCAGGTCCTCACGGGTGTTTTTTGTTGGAATCAAAAATTTAAAGATAGTATTCCTATGATAGCATTGGTAAGAAATTTCCGAAAACAAATTTTCAAAACAGAAGTAAAAAAAAATCTGAATACATTAAAATTATTTTCTCTCATAGTACCGTAGAATAAAAAAATTAGGAGTCAAATCGACAAAGCACATGAGAAACGTGACTAAGGCGAAGTGAAATAGCGTGGGTACGAATTGCGACGCGATGTAGTAAGTGAGGTTATGTTACTTCATCAAAATAAAATATACGTATTTGATAGATTATGGAAGAGAATTCCTACATTTCAATAGTGAAATAAACATAGAATAAGTACTTTTACTTACTTGTGGTGCACTTCGACGTTGTCTTTTTGTACATTCACTGAAATTTGTTACCGGCACTCACGTGTGGAATCGTGGTGAACGCGAAAAGTGATGCCTCACCGCATGGCGTCCAAGATGGCGTCGTCTGATACAGCGCGGGAATAACACTGATATGCTGCGCGCGCAGGCAACCCTAATCTTAACCTAACTAACCAACTCAATATTTTCTTCTCGATCCAAAGTTTTATAAGTGTCGGTTTTCTGTGAAAACTGCAATGGAATCGCATTCAAAAGTACGTACCCGAAATCGACAGCGTAAACACCGGGCTCTCAAAAAAAAATTAAAAAATGATATGGACGAAGCGCTGAATAGCATACGTACACATTGTATTCCGGAAGAGACAGACGGCACAGGTAAATTGGAGTTCCGATTGGTCGAAATTCCGAGCTCCAATACTACAGACTCATATATAGTTTTCAGAAGGGGAATTTCTCCGAAAGTCGACATAGCCAATTTCAAAAACTTTCAACCGAAAAACATTGAAGGTTCAAAATTCCGAAAGCTAAAGACCTGAGATGGCAGTACCCCACTTACACCTTCGGATTTTTAGAGTTTCGGAGTTATGAGCTTTCAGACTTTTTAACTGTTTACATTTCAACTTTTCGAAATTTTAATGTTCTGAACTTCAACGTTTAAGAATTTTCAAAATCATTTCAAATGAATTGGCTGTGCAGAACTTTATAGAACTTCGGTACTTTAACTCGGACCCACAAAATCTAGTTTAGAATCGCGAGGATTGAAGAACGGTTATTTTGCGATAATATCTCATAATAGAAATATTTATTATAGATGATAACAATTTACAAGACTTTCTCAATTGTAATACCGCGGAGCATATTGGCATCGGACTAGCTGGAGTGTGTGAATCAGAAACCGACCAAGTCATCCCGCACGTTGAAGATCTCGATAATTTTCAAGAGGAATTACTGCAAGCTGATCTGCAGAGTGACCTACAAGAAGCCGATTTTCAGCATACACCAGAAGCAGAAAACACAGAAATCGAGGAAATACGAACGTGGGCTATTGAGTCCAATCTTAGCTGTTTTGCTTTGGACGAACTGTTGAAGATTTTGCGGAAAAGATTACTCACCGACCTACCGAAATCTTCAAAGACATTTTTAAAAACGACATTAGCTGAATATGACATCACTGAAATGCAAGATTCCTCTTCTGATGGAATTCCTGGAGAGTATGTATACTTGGGAATTGCAACAGGTCTGGAGTCTTGCATAAATACCAGTTTTCACGAAAAAATAATTGAAATAATTGTAAATATAGATGGGTTACCTTTAACAAAGTCGGGTGGAAAATGTTTCTGGCCAATTTTATGCAAGGTGCATTACATACCTGATGTCTACAAGCCTTTTACAGTAGCTATTTACTGCGGTGCTAGCAAACCGAAGAATCTTTCACTCTACCTCGAGGATTTCATAAATGAATTGAACTACTTACAAAAACACGGACTTATAATAAACAACAAAAGATACACAGTTCAATTAAAGTGCCTGGTTGCAGACACACCGGCACGATCGTACTTAAAGTGTACGAAAGGTCACGGAGGATACAGTGCATGTGAGAGGTGTACTGTGTATGGGGTACGAACCAAAGTTGGAAAAGGCTCATCTGTCGTTTATCCCGGTTCTAATTATCCGGAAAGAACGAACGTCTCTTTTCGCAATCATGATGATCCTGGACACCACACTGGAGTTTCACCGTTAGAAAAAATTTATCCCGAACTAGACATGCCGAAAATTTGTGTTTTAGATTTTATGCACTTGGGATCAGGTGTAACTAAAAAAATTTTAGAGATGCTAATGTTTGGTCCAATGATAGCCATAAGATTGAGTAGAAGACAAAAATTGGAAATCTCTAGAAGACTTTTGTGCCTGAGATTACAATTGCCATCCGAATTTCAAAGAAAAACGAGGTCCCTTTTGCATGTTCGTCAGTGGAAGGCAACAGAATTTAGATTCTTTCTTTTATACGGCGGTCCAATTGTACTCAAAAATGTCATATCTGAAAATTTATACAAACACTTTTTGTTATTGCACACTGCATTCCGAATTTTATGTAGCGACCAGTTAGCAGTATCTTTCAATGCAGTTGCTAAACGCTATCTAGAAAAATTTGTTTTAGCTCTGCCACTCTTATATGGCACCGCAGCGCAAGTGCTAAACATGCATAATCTTGTCCATATAGCCGACGACGTTATGAATCTTGGTTGTTCGTTGAGTAGGATAAATTGTTTTCCATTCGAAAGCTCCTTAGGAGCAATCAAACGTACCCTCCGAACTGTCGTGAACCCAGTGGCTCAGGTCTGTCGTAGAGAGCATGAGCGCAAAATGCTCCAAAGTGAAGTTTCTTTGCCGAAAGAATGCACAGTTCATAAGAGCGATGTTATAAACGGTAACTTGATGATACAAAGATTGACCACCAATTACTTTACTCTTCTAACTAAAGCACCTAACAATATGGTTCTTTTAAAAAATGGATATATCATGAGAATTGCCAAAATTTTTGGATACGATACTATATTGTCCGCTATTTCGATTACAGGACACATTTGGAAGTTAAAAAATGCAGCGTATTCGTATCCACGGAAATCTGACGTTGTTGAAAGTTGGGAGATTAATGTAAATTCTTCGCGGACCATTATGACTTATCCTTTAAGTTATGTCCATCGAAAATTACTTGCTATGCAGCTGTCCATGAAACCAGAGGGCAGAAATCGATTGTTCGTCATGTCACTACTTCATAGTACGTGAACAATTATGAAAAATGCTCTTATAATAGAGAATTTTCAACATGCATCCAAATGTGCGTATATTTATTTACAATATGTTATCGTCGAGTCCGATTCTGACGTAAATAACACAATTACGTATGATATTTTCTCTGCATTTCTTCTAGAGTGTTTTTGTTTTCTTAATATTCCAATAGACATATAGACGTTAATGATATGCATGACAGTCTTTTACAAAAAATAAATTCATAATATAACTAAAGAATTTCATCCGAATAATATATTAGAGACTTTATTCGTACTAAAAACATTCACACAATATATATGCTATAAATGCCCGTTATATTTATTAATTAAAGAATTCAATATAAGGTTAATATATAAATGGGCACCGACAAAACAAAGGTCAAAAAGACATTATTTAATGATATTAAGATGAACAGTAGTAACGTAACTATTGTCGGATAAAAAATTATTGAATATTGAAAAAAAAGTGATAAAAAAATATATGTCAATATAACAAATAGTTTTATTTCTGATGTTTAATTTCCCGTCATAACAATTATAAGCCCGAAATCAGCCCTCGTTTGGCAACAGAAGCCTAAACAAGATATATAAGCTTGGGCTGATGTATGAACAAATAAACATGCGTTGTAATATATTATACGCACATAAGTATAGTATATGTTTACATATAATAACTCAATAATGTCTGCCTGAACGGATAAATAACCCCTAAGTAGGTCCCAGTTTAACAGAAGTTGCGCAAGCCCAGACAAATTTAGCTTGGATGAACAAGTCAGCTCCAAATAGGTCCGAGTTTGACAATGGTTAGGCGATCTGAGAATGATATTTAGCCTAGATGCATGAGGTAGCCCCAAGTAGGCCCCACTTTGGCCACGGCTAGGCAAACCAAGATAAATTGAACTTGGGTGGATGACTCAGCCCCGAGTAGGCCCCACTTCGGCCACGGCGAGGCAAACCAAGATAAATTGAGCTTGGGTGGATGACTCAGCCCCGAGTAGGCCCCACTTTGGCCACGGCTAGGCAAACCAAGATAAATTGAGCATGGGTGGATGACTCAGCCCCGAGTAGGCCTCAGTTTGGCAGAAGTTGGGCAAACCAAGACAAATTGAGCCTGGATGGATAAGTCAACCCCAAATTGGCCCCAGTTTGGCAATGGTTTGGCGATTCAAGACTAATTAAGCGTAGATGCATAAGTTAGCCCCAGGAGCGCCCCAGTTTGGCAACGGTTAGGCAAACCAAGACAAATTGAGCCTGGGTAGATAACCCATCCCCAAAAAGGCCCCGGTTTGGCAGAAGTTGGGCAACCCCGGATGAAATTATCCTGGACGGATAAGTAAGCCCCAAATGGGCCCCAGTTTGGCAATGGTTAGGCGATCCAAGAATAATTAAGCCTAGATGCATAAGTTAGCCCCAGGTGGGCCCCAGTTTGGCAACGGTTAGGGCAATCCAAGACAAATTGAGCCTGGGTAGATGACTCATCCCCGAAAAGGCCCCGGTTTGGCAGAAGTTTGGCAACCCCAGATGAAATTAGCCTGGACGGATAAATAAGCCCCAAGTAGGCCCCAGTTTGGCAACGATTGGGAAAACCAAGACAAATTGAGCCTGGGTAGATGACTCATCCCCGAAAAGGCCCCGGTTTGGCAGAAGTTTGGCAACCCCAGATGAAATTAGCCTGGACGGATAAATAAGCCCCAAGTAGGCCCCAGTTTGGCAACGATTGGGAAAACCAAGACAAATTGGGCCTAGGTGGTTGACTCAGCCCCAAGAGGGCCCCGCTTTGGTAAAAGTTGGGCAAGCCCAGATGAAATTAGCATGGACATATATGTAAGCCCCAGGTAGGCCCCAGTCTGGTAATGGTCAGGAAAATCTGAAAAAAAATTAATTTGGTATCCCAAATAAGCCCGACGCAGGCCCTAGTTGGGTAACAGTTAGGAAGCCCTTATTGTGGAAGCCCTAGTGACGCCCAACTGGGGCCTTTTTTAATTCTAGGATGCCTAACTAATTTTCTACACGGGTATCAATGCATCTTTATAGATCATGGAAATTTGGAACTTACGGTGTCATAAGCTCATTAGTACCAAACAACACAATTACTCAGCCAATAGACCTAGGAGGAACAACTAGCATAGACGGTTCTTGCGAAGGAACAACCTATAAAGACGAGTACGGAAGTTGGAACAATGTAGTCGTACAGGGAATAATAAAAATAACGTTAACTGATTATATGGCGCAAACAAACTTAAATTCAAATAAAATCGTACTTAGATCAGGAACTACGAGCGACTTTAGCGTGGGACATGTCTTAGATATCGAGGAAGGAAACACATTTTGGGAAACAGTACCAAAGGATTCATGTCACTTAAATCGATACGACGTTTTATACGAAGGAAAAGCTACTAAAATTCAAGACAATAACGAAATACGAGAAGAACTCTACACGCTGACTACACAAGATGTTACATTTGCACTGACCAAACGCGGACATATACAGATATGTGGACATACAATAGTTAAAACAGAACACCCGAAATTGTTAATCGTGGAAAATGCAAAGAACAACGCATTCATCACCAAAAAACCTATATCTACAAGCAACCTGGACATCTTCACTTACGTAAATTCAAAATTCGTTTACGTAGAAAGACACTTGAGATCACAAATTACAACATTGTATCGAGACGTACTAACACAAAGATGTGAACTAGAACAAAGGGTCCTACGAAATGCATTATCACTCGCAGCAATTACGCCGGATGAATTCGCCTATCATTTGATGAAGGGACCAGGATACATGGCAGTAGTCGCAGGAGAAGTCATTCACATCATCAAATGCATACCAGTAGAAGTTAAAATCAGGAAAACAGAAGAATGTTATCAACAACTACCAATTTATAGAAGCAATGCCAGCCTATTCTTATCACCTAAAAGCCATATGCTATACAAAACAGGAACGCAAGTAGATTGCAACCCTTTTATACCTACAATGTATTATCTAAACGAAAAATGGTACAAGATGTTACCATTACCGACGGAAACCGTTGAACCAGCAGCAATCCAACCGTTAACCGCACTAACCTGGAAATATGTGAACCCAAACGAATTAGCAACAAGTGGAATTTACTCATCGGAGGATTTGGAACGATTACGCGACCATATAATGTTCCCAGCAGAAAGACCGGGACTACTCAACGACATGGCCAGAGGAATGACAAGGCAGTCAATAGCTAATCGAAAGATGTCAATCATGAGTTTCTTAGACGAAGAGGCTATGCAAAAAATAGTCGATAGCACATGGACAAAGATGTGGGGTTGGTTCACTAATTTCGGGACAGCCAGCGCAGGAATGATAGGATTATGGATCACCTTTAAAACAGCTAAATTCCTTATTGACACATTAATACATGGATACGCCCTACAAGACGCTTATGGATGGAGCCTTCACATACTAGGTGCCATATGGGACTCATTGACAAATCTATTATTGCATTTAGCGAAGCAGGAGAAAGAGGAAACGATGAAACCACAACCATCAGAACAATCACCACCATTACTCCAACCACCACGAGTACCCCAAATACCACAAGCCCCGCCTTTGGAACAAACTCATCGAAATCCGAATCTATACCCAGGGTTGAATATGCAAATGGGACACATAAACTTCAATAGCCCTGTACCAATTTACGCCACACCTGTAACCAGAACGGTATCAACAACAGCCAACTTACCAACAGTAACCAACTTACCTACAACGACTAACGCACCTACAGGCATTTTAAAAAATGCATCATTCAGAAATAATGACGACGATAGCGAATGATCGAGCAACAGGCTCGACATTCTCAATTAAGGGGGGAGGTGTAACGTCCGACCGGACGTATATTCCCTATTTTGCTTATAACTATATAATATTACTAGATCTAACAAACTCCATAGAATATGAGAACTTCGTTATGATGTACACTCTGAGCATTTTGTCCAACCTCCAACTCACTAGGAGTTGCCCAACTAAAAGATTCCTATCTTACCAACATCAGAGAACTCAGACCTTACCGACATTACCCAACGAAATTCTCTTATCCTGAATAAATATTACCTTAAGAACTAATATGATCCATCTTACCATACAAGTATTACATACCAAGAATCATACCATATTACTCACTCTTGAGATATGAATCATTATAAACTAACATTAAAAATTTATAACCATTATATTATCCACTATATCATGTACTCATTATTACCTTTCTTCCAGAATTACCAACTACGAAGTTAGCACATCAATTACTACATTTATACAAAATTATTGTCTTTAACAGTAATTAAGTCATAAATATTATATGTTATAATACAGCTTTGGATTCAGCTTTAAAACACCCGATGTACACCTATTCAAACTCACACAGAAGATAGCCTTCTAAGAAACACACGCATACGTACACTCTACTCGCCTGCACACTTAGGCTACGCCCCGACCTTATTTTACGATACGTAAAAACCCAAAAATTACAATGCACACTAATAATGAGTTCATTCCCTTACTAGATTATAACCATTAAAAGAACTAATTACACTATATTGATATGTACTACCTCAATATGTACACGTACACACCAAACTAGTACCATATTAACACCATGTCCTAGCTTCTAAGCTATTCTAGATATAAGATATATATATATATATATATATATATATATATATATATATATATATATATATATATATATATATATATATATAACCCATTATGAAAAATATCATACTTAACCTACACGTATCATATTCATATCTCAAGCTATCCCCCATAAAATTTTATATGTTAAAGATATTATTAATCACAAGTACTCTATATTATGATCAACCTTTGAATATTCATGTTATTAACTATTTTTATTAATCTTCAAATATTAATCCCTCATATAAATTCCTTTTATACTATTCAACCAATTTCTACATTATGACATTATAATGAATTATTAATTATTCTTATAAAATATGTACTCAGAATTTATCATCAATACTATAATCAATATATATATTCAAATTTTAGCAACTATCTTTTTAACAAATTGCAACCGTGAGATTGAACACCTTATAAATAATTAATATGGGATTGCATATTTCAAATATTTAAACATTCGAATTATTAAGGTGTTGAATATCACGATGCCCACTGATCGAGCAATGACCGTAAACCAACGATAGTTTATAAGACTAAGACCGATAACTAACGAAAAACAATCATTCAACAATTGATAAAAACAACGAAGCTAGGCGATACCTAGAAATCGCCTTGTAAAATAAACACTCTCGCCAGTGTCAGACTCTCAAAATACGGCCCGTATATAACGACTTGCGATCAGCCATCTTGCCGGCTGAACAAAGGCTCTCAGTCTAATCCATTATTTGACATATAATTAAAATAACTAAATTAAGTAAAATAATATAACTCATGTAACCACATCTATACCTGTATACCTATGTTCAAACTCTCACTTGGAACCTTTAGAATCAAACCCTTAGAAGTGAAAATCGTAAAAGAGTTGTAAAAACAGTTTACAACAATGACAGGAATAACGAACAATACCCGAGAAACGCAGGCATGAAATACAGAGCAAATCCGAACCAGATTTTTTACGACAACAACAAACATATTTTACCCAAAAAGTCAAATGGGTAATAAAGGAAAACGGTAACCAAATGTCAAATTCCGAGAACCTATTTCAACACTGCACGCGCCAACGTGCTGGACAGCCAAGGACAAAAAGGTAGCTACGGAAGAAAAGGATGGGTGCAGTCCCAGGAAGCGCACGGACGCACCACTACAGGCACAAAGGAGGAGGGCCCTAGAGCACCTACTACCTTGCCACACCTTCGGGACTCCTGCCGATCATAAGCGGAGAAGACTACCCCTACTTCCCTGCTCCGTTTTGGGACCCCTCGCACCCCTGATCATCCTATTTAAGCCTCACCAAGCTGAATCTCGTCCTCACTTCGTTACCATCGGAAAACCACTCGCCATTGCAATTAATCTACACTTCGACGATATTAAAACTTAGACCCCTTTTTCTTGATTTTAAAAACTTAGAATATTTTTTAACTTCACTTGTACCACGACGGACTTAGACGATTTCATTACTTGTTATATTTTCACTTCTTTTATTTCTACTAAACTCAATCAACGATTTCTTTTATCTCAATTCAATCTCAATTTTTAACTTAACTTCTTATTGGTGAAAAGTGAGAGGTTGAATACGACATATTGTGAATTCAAATAAATATTGTGAAATTTATCAAAGAACTCTATCAAGTCTTATTTTTCTTATTTAAATATACTACACCTGCAACCAGCATCAGCCGCCGTTAGCAGAGCCACACTCGACAACAGCAAGCAAGGTAAGAAGATTACGATTAATTATCGAGTTAATAATCCTTTCTCTATCTTCAATCCTTTCCAAGAGTTCATTTCCGATATTAATACGAAGGTAACGACAAAATTCCAACAATTCAATTTATTTCAGATAATTCAATTTAATTCAATCAATTCAATCTTATTCCAACAATTCAATTGATTCAATCAATTCAAGCGTGATTCAATTCAATCAATTCAAACAATTCAAACACGAATCAATTCAATTAATTCAAACAATTCAAACACGAATTAATTCAAACAATTCAAGCGTGATTTAATTCAATCAATTCAAACAATTCAAACACGATTCAATTCAATTAATTCAAACAATTCAAGCGTGATTCAATTTACTTAATTCAAACAATTTAAGTGCGATTCCATGAATTCAAATATTTCAAGTGATTCCAATAATACGAGCGATTGTTAGACGAGAGCCAACAGAGTTAGACGAGATCCAGAAAGATAGACGACGACGACGAGAACATTCTCTCCAAAAACCACTAGATTGATACCTTCCATTGTACTTTAGTACTTAATCGATATTGGTAACCCACTAAACTACTGAGTGTACGTCTAGGATCGTTCGGAAAGACAGGTTTATTTGCTAGTCCCTAGATTTGTCCACGAACGACCGTCCCGACGTCACAGCCGAGTCGGGTATTGGGAAACTGAGAATTCCGATACGATATCTGGTGGTCTGAATTGGAACTAGCGCTTGTAGGATAGAATTTCCTCCCCCAACCCCCGTAACGTACCCCTCGGCCGACAAGTTTCGTATTCGCATTCTGGTGAACAACTTAGAAACTACTGGATGTAGGATAAAATATTAAGCTCCGCCTCTACCAAGGATCCCAATTCAATTGGTCGGGCATACAGCGAGTCGGGTATTCGATTGATCGGGCATACAGCGAGTCGGGTATTCGATTGGTTGGGCATATAGCGAGTCGGGTAAATTGCGGGTTCCGGTAAACGGCGATTCGGGTATTTGGTGTCGGGCATATAGTGATTCGGGTAAATGGCGGTTTCGGGTCAATTACATCTCGGGTATTCAACTGGTCGGGCGTACAGCGAGTCGGGTAAATGACGGCTTTGGGTAAACGGCGATTTGGGTATCTGACTGGTCGGGTACTTAACGATTCGGGCATATGACTGGTTCGGGTAAGGAACTTTTCGGGTAAATGACGCGTACCTGAGGCAGACACTGAACCGCTTAAGGCCCATCCCTAGTCGCCCACCTCCTTTTTGCCGAAAAAGGGGCGGGGGAGGCACATCTCGATTATTATCCGGGCCCAGGCGTCGGAGACGCAAAAATAAAATGCAGAGCGGCGATTCTATTTCGATTCCAAACACATACGTCCGAAAATATGTTCGTTTCATGCGAAAATAGAGCTGCAGCACCGCTTGCAGATTTGTCAAATGTCAATTTCCTCGGCGGCCATTATTATGTAGCTGTACGCCGAGTTTCGCTGGGCAGGGCGGTAAGTGGCGCCACGAATATATTGCTCCGACGCAAGAATAGTACACTAAGAGAGTGATATCCTTGGGTCCGATGGTAAGTGTAGGAGTCTGTGGGCAGGACGCGCTTGGTATTCTGTAGGTAAGACCGCTCTGGCAGGCCGCCATGTTACACGGTGCGTGATCTCTCCGACTCACCGATCGATGTAGTCAGCTGTCAGTGATAAAGACACGCGGAGAGATCACGCACCGTGTAACATGGCGGCCTGCCAGAGCGGTCTTACCCACAGAATACCAAGCGCGTCCTGCCCACAGACTCCTACACTTACCGTCGGACCCAAGGATATCACTCTCTTAGTGTACTATTCTTGCGTCGGAGCAATATATTCGTGGCGCCACTTACCTCCAGGTGTTACGTCCACGGACTCGCTACGCGCCCGACGCCGTACGCCTGAACTGTTGACTACACCCGCGGTTCAGCGTCGACATAGATATAATGTACTAGATTGGACAAGATGGCGGCTGACATTAGTGTCGCACTATGAATGTAGGCGGCATGGCCATCGAAAAAGGCATTTTCGTGGATTTCGCTTCAGTACTCTTTTTTACCAACAGTATTGCGTCTTGGTATGAGTTCTGCATAAATTGATCGATAATCTAGATATTCGATGCGACCTACAGATTATTAATGATCGCGCATTATCTCATGTTATTTTATCGACGTAAAATGTTTTTAATGATATACATAGATATTATATCTATGATATAGGGTACGTTCATAAATTTCTTTGAATTATACATTTTATATGGGTCAACTAAGCCATTTTTTCCACCGACCCTTGGATATCTGTCATATTTTGCCAGGTACATACGGTATTAGGGTGTCCGTTATTTCCTAAAATATTTTTCTTTCGGTGACGCTCCCTACATAATAAGTTTCTACCCCAAAACGGAAGTTCAGTAATAAAAAAAAAAATGCAATTCCGTTAAACCATGCCCCAATCACTTCACTTCTCCCATTCATTTAACATGGCATTTTTTCGTTTCTTGGAAATTATTTTTGTTCTCAGTCATTATATCAGCTATCCAACGAATTATTGATGATTTGCTTTATCAGATGGTTTCTCTCGAAGGAGAAATTTTGACATCCGTGGAAATTTGTTTTTTTTTTCAGAAAAATTTTCTTACATGTATCATAGATATAAGGTAAAAGAAAATCTTCTTAAAGTGACATTCTTTTATTTGTAACTTGAAAAACAAAAATTTTTAACAATGTCGAAGTGTCAAAAACTTATTTCTAGTTTTGTAGAAAACAATGAATAAAACACAATGCCAAGTTCGATCGCTGAACATTATTTTTTTGGAATTTCACGAATATCCAACTGACAGCTTCATATATGGATCTAGTTTCTAAGAAAGTTATTTTTTGATGTGGAAAAAAAATATTCAAAAGCACCAAAATGAGAAGAACAATGAATTTTTATTTTATCGATCGATTCAATTTTATGAGTGACGTAGTTCCACACTTACTAAAAAAGTTTACTTATGAGATCCTGTAATTGAAAACAAACTTAGCGGTCTCGAACGAGTGGTTTTAGGCGTTGCCAATTTTTTACATCCGAAAAAAAGTCTGAAAGGAAAGATAAAGCCACTATCGGGCGTAGCTGAAAATGTTTGTTTTTTCTCGAAGTATTTTTGAGAATTTTTTGAAAATTATGAATCATGTCATACTTTGAGAAAAATCGATTTTACATGTTTAAACGAAAAATTCACTATGAAGGCCGAGGCATGTTTATCCAGACATACTTTTTTTTAGAAAAGTACACTTCTTTCCAATCAATTTCATACAGTCATATTTTGAAATCCGACTGATAGATCCAGAAATATAGGCGTTCAATCATTCGACAATCGTCAGGAATCGAAAATTTTCGAAAATATGTAAATCGAAAATCAATTTGGATAAAATTTAAAAAAAAAAAAAAAATTCAAAAAAAAAAAAAAATCCAAAATACTTTTCAAATTTTTTTTTTTTTTTTGTGGTTTCGAATTTGTCTTCGATCGCGCAATCGATATCTTATACCCAAAATATGTGCTCCCTATCTAAAATTCGGAGTCACTTGAAAAATCTCGGAAGTGGCAAGATCCACAAGTAAACCGATATCATCATTATCTTTCCCCCTCGAAACCTTTCAAGTTGTGTATCAAACTTTTTTTCGTATCTCTTTTAGTTTTTGAGATATTCGCCTGGGGAGATTAAAATGACCCACACTGTATAGAGCTCATATTTGGCGAAAATGTTTTTCACTATGTGTTTCATATAATCTATAATGGTATCATTAGTATTTGAAACGCTCAAAGCCTTCAGTTAGTCATTTTCAAAATCGCGACAAAAACTCTGACAAGAAATCATCAAACTTTAAACGGTCCGATTTACGATTCTTGTGACATACAATATATCTCGCGTTCCCGCATGTTTACGCGTTGCATTGTCGTCCGCTGTTTTCGAGCCTGTTTCATCGCGTTTGATACCTCGTGAAAATCTAGCAGTCTCGCCGAGGCATAGCTGAGGTAAGTCGTATTGCCTGTTGGGCTCTGAGCTCTGAATGAATAAATAAATAAATAAATAAGTAAATAAATATTGTGCAATTATATACGAAGAAATAAAGTGATTTTGTGCCATGGCATCGACCACCAGAGATGTGTGTTTTTACAAAGATTGCGCTTCGACGCGGAATAGTGAGGGCATATCTCTCTTTTGTTTCCCAAAAACGAAAGATTCGAGATATGCACTGTGGATACGACATGCAGGTATTTTTTTTCAATGTTGTTTTATTTTCTGATTATCACTACTCACACGATAGGTACATAAAAGTACGATATAGTGACAACGGATTTTTCGACTGACTACTAACTCTACCAGGGTGTCTATTAAAATTTGGGAAGACAATTCCGAAAATTTAGTAGAGTAGATAATTATCGACACCTAAAATTGTAAAAAAATTTTAAAAATTTGAGTGACCTTCGAAAACCGTAAGGTTTGGTACAAATGTAGGGGAAGCATTGGAGACAGAGAAAATTATGCATTGAATAAGTGAAGTTTGTTATTTTTTTATTTTCGATGGATTGTAATACTAAATCTATAGTATTACTAATCTATAACACTTTTTGTTTAATTCTAAACGACGAGAGCAGGAGGCTTCGCACTACGTCAACTTGAATCAACATCGACTGTGTTCACTACACTTCACAGCGGATAGCTTTTTAACACCTCAGCGTGACAAGTTGACTAGGCGGGCCATTCCTGTAGATTATCGCACTACATTAAGCTACTGTGATATGCAGTCGTTCGATAGGACGCAGGTAAGTAGGACTTATGGTACTCCGCTGTTTACAACAGTCGAAGATCCTGCCATTCGTGATGAGGCATATGACTGGGAACCTGACAGTCAAGACACGCAATGTGGAAAATTTAATGATGACGATGCTGAGCAGCTGCGATCTGATAACGATAGATTACGAAGCGTCATTCAGAAGTTGGAACTTCAGATCCATCAATCCACCTCCATAGCTTCAGATCCATGTCATCCGAAAACTGAAGATCAGAGTACATCTGTAGACTCCGAGAAGCAAAAGTCACCTCATTATGTCGATATCAATGAGATAAAGTCAGAAGTCAGTCGTACCATGATTCAAATGCAGCTGCGTCCTGATAACACCACGATGCCATTCCCTGAGGATCAACGTGATCTGGCAATGAGAATGCACTACTATTCAGCATCGGCTTATGAGAAGTTGCGTGACATGGGGCTGAAGTTGCCAGCAGACAGGACGGTTCGAAGATGGGTTGCTGAAACCGAAGTTAACGTTGGCTTTTGTGATCATATATTCACAGCGCTAAAACAGGCCATGAGAGACATACCACCTGCTGAAAGGTGCTGTGCGTTGAAATGGGATGAAATGTCTCTTATGGAACGTGAAGAATATGACATGAAAACAGATATCATCGAAGGTTTTGAAGATCTTGGACCTCTTGGCAGGACACAACGACGTGCGAATCATGTTTTTGTGTTCTGCTTGAATGGACTGAATCCGCACAACCAGTGGAGAACAATGCTGGCGTACTTCCTGCCGTGCAACAGCGTCTCTGGTGCAGATATTGTAAAATTGCTTAAAATATGCATCGACAGGATAATTGATACTGGAGCTGACCTGAAAATGACAGTGTGTGATCAGGGTACCACTAATGGTAAGGCATATTCAATTTTAAAAGTAAACGAGCACCAACCTTTTTTTTTACACCAGGATAAGAAGATCATTGCTCTGTACGATTTTCCACATGCAGTAAAAAACGTGCTGGGCATGCTCAGAAAGTGGGGTACCGTCAGTGTACTGGATGAAGTTGTGAATTATTCAGACTTCACAACTACATTCTACACGGATATGCGATGTGGAACATCAAACCTTCTTGGTCACATCACAGAGACTCACATGTGGCCTGATAAATTCGCACGCATGAATGTATCTCGAGCCTTCCAGGTTTTCAGTAAACGGTTTGCGTCTGCGATGGAGGTGGCACACTCTTCAGGAGCTGTCCACTCTGACACCATTGTCTCTACAGCTCAGTTTTGCCGGAGTATGGACAAAATAATCGATGCTTGCAATAGCTCAAGCTTATACAGTCCGAATCCAGTAAGGCGACCATTGTGCGTGGAGAATCCCGGCGTCGAGCAGGAATTGATTGATTTTCTCTCCTGGGCACCGGACATGAAAGTGCGTGCCAAAGGGAGATGGAAACGACCTGTATCGTTTGTCGGAATTGTACAAACCGTTCGTGGTATCCTTCATCTTTATTACGAACTACGCAACGAATTCCCTGACTTCAAATTATGCACTGCATTGTGCAACCAAGACTCCGTGGAACAGCTGTTTTCACGGTTTCGAGGACGTGGAGGATTCAATCCAAATCCGACCTGTAGGATGTTCCGATTCATTGCACGGCATCTCATTTCAGTCCGCAACATTATTTCGTCGAAACGAGGTAATGTTGTGTGCGACGACCTACCGTACCTGCCTCTTACGTTAACGGATGAAGAGACAAGTCTGGTGGGGGATTTGACAAACCAGAACTACGAAGCTGCTGTTAGTGCTGTCGAATTTTTTGAGGATGGGGAGTTTGCCCAAGCTGATGTGTCTGAGACCGTTGCACAGATTGACAGCGACACAGATACAGACAGCGACAGCGACAGTGACGAAGTCGACACCGATGACCTGGATTTGGCTACGCGTGTCCGCCTATTTGAAACTGCAGCACCTCCTGTGAATGAAGGATCATATGAAGCAAATGCTATAACGTTTTTTGCCGGATATGCGATAAGCAAGGTATTGAAAGTACACACCTGTGAACGCTGTCGAGATATTATGGCAAAAAAAAATTGTGATGCTGGCAATACAAATGAAACGTACACCGAATGCCGAGAATATATTGGCGATGACGAACATGCAGTCATAAGTTTAAAAAGGCCAACGGATAAGTTTTATAACATTGTGAAAGCTCAGCTCCAGTCTTTTCACAATGTTTTCTTTCGGCGGAAGCACAAGGTTGATATACTGAAAAAACTTGTCGCCCATGCAGTGGAGGCGACTAAAAAAATTGATGTCCAGTGGTTTGACGAGTCAGATCCGTGTCATAGCCATCGAGTATTCGCTGTACGCTTTATGCTGAGAGTCAAGCTGCAACGTCATTGCACGTTTGAAAACCGAGCTTCCAAACTGGAAAAAGTTAAGAAGCGTACAGAAAATGCAGCAAAGCGGAACAATAATAAGCCAAGCAGAAAAATGAGGAACATACTTCATACATAGCGGTAAGTTGTATGTTATACACAACTCTGTCGCTGTAATGCGAGAGGGTAATATTTTCAGAGCACGCATCAGCTCATGTCACTATTTAGTAAGTATAAGCATGCATTAGTACTTACACATATGTCAGATGACGTGATAAGAGATTGACCAATACCATAGATGTAACATAAATACGTATTGAGCATTGCTATTAATAATCCAAATATGAAATATTTTCAAATATGAAAATAATTTTAGACAAACAGTGGGTCGAATGTGTCAATCTATAAAAAAAAGTATTGTGGAGTCGTCTATTTTTTGTATTATATTAGCTGAATATATGCAAAAAGGGAACGTTAAACTCATAGCTGCTCTAATCCTCTTGAGAGTTCAGGGTGGACTAACCTAGCAACAGTCGTATTGCAGGGATTACATATATCACATACGAACTTGAAACTATGAGTTTGGCTGAAGTTCTCGTACGACTCCACAATATGAAAAAAGTCAGTTGAGTGAAACTTTTTCACACCAAAGATTTCAAAAGTATAACGCTAACCTTATCTACACACACACTCAGCATTAATTACCAAAGTAGTAAGGAAAATTATTGAACCTCAATAAATAAATGAATAAATAAATAATAATGATAATTTCACAGATAATGATCCATTTGACTCGACTCAAATGTGACACTATCACCCTGTAATATGACTGTTCTGCTAGGAATAGTTCTCCCTGAACTCTCATGAAGGATTAGAGCATTACAATAATCAACTGACGCACATTCGACGCATACCTTTTCTGTTGTTATTATACGACAATTCATTAAATAGATCTTGGTATTTTGATTCTCGAGCAGATATCTCACATCCTGCAACCTCCTCACATATCGTAGACAAACGTAATGCACGATAATTTTGTATAGTTTTTCAGTTCGACATCTTCAAGTTCTACGCTTGTACATCGTTCCTGAGGTTCGGGACCACTGAGCATCAAAAAAGGCCCTTGTCAGAGCCAACAAAAACGTCTGTAAAGAATGAATCGCATATAAATGGTTTATTATCCGCGCATAAAAAATTGCAAAAATTATAGACAAATCGAGATTCTAAAAAGACGGGGTCTAGTTTTTCGCTGATAACTCGAAAACTATGAGTGAGAGCGTAAATTCGAAAATATTCACAGAATTATGGTATTATGTAGACACGGGAGAACAAATCTCCGTCGACAAAAAAAAATTTCGTCGATTTTTCAAAAATTGAACGTATTGTTCGTTAAGCAATTTTGTTTTAGAAATTGTCATCTATATTCGAAGTCGTGTAGTTGTTCAAAGAAAGCTGCTAAAATTATTTCGCCCCATGTACACCTTCTGACAACTATACTTAATAAGATTATAATGTTGCGTTTTCTTTAACTGTTATCAAAGCTGACAAAAATTCAGCAAATTAAAAAGAGGAGTTAAATTTTCTTTATTGAATTATTTTATTAATGAAAAGGTATTCAAAAACATCTGTTCTGAATTTTTAGAGCCATTTGTATGAAAACATTTTATAAAGGAACGAAGTAGTTATATATTAACAAAAAAAAAAAAAATTCTTTTGTCATTTGATTCATTACAGAATATTATGATTTAAGAACAAAAGAAAAGTTATCAAATTATTTGAAACACATGGCTCCAAAAATTCCAACCAAATGTTTTTTAATACCTTTTCTAGAATAAAAACAGTAGTAACAATATAATTCTGAAAAAAAAAAAATGAAAGATAACGCAATACTATAATCTCATTAAGTATAGTTGTCCAAAGGTCTTCACGAAGCGAAATAATTGTAGCAGCTTTACTTGAACAATTACACGATTTTAAATGTAGACGAAGATTCTGAGATAATTGCTTAATGAACGATGTGTTTAGTTCTCGAAAAATCGATGAAATTAGTTTTGCGAGACAGAATTTTGTTCTCTGAAGTGTCTAGATAATACCATATTGTTGTTAAATATTTGAATTCATATTCAATAGTATAAAACGACGAAACAAGTGCCGAATACGATTCACAAACCACGTGGTTGGTCGCCCGTGTGAAGCGAAGCGTTCGCCGCGCGAAGCTCGACTTTCAACATTAAATTAAAGGTATTAATAATCAAGATAAAGTTCCGGAAGCTGTAACTTTCTGATTCGAAATTTCTTGCTCTTTAAGAATCTTTTTTCAAATTTACGGTATCACTAATAGTTTTCGAGTTAGCAGCAAAAAAAAATAGACCCCGTCTTTTACGAATCTCAATTTGTCTATAACTTTTGCAATTGTTTCTGGGCGAGTGTCAAATCTTTGAACCTTTTTCTAGACGTCATCCCGAATCGAATGAGCTGTCGATCATGCGTTCACAGTGGTTCCCAACTGATTTTCGTCGGTCGAGCCCTTGCTTGGTACGGCCATGGTACGGCCGACCGAACGAGTTAAGTTAGTACCCCTGCGAGCGATACCGCCACTCCACGCCGACGCGTCACAGCCGCAGCATGTCAATTAGTAAGTATGCTTATCCTATGTATGTAAGACTTTTGTCATCGCAGAAAGTGATGGAACGTCTATTACTTTTATAAAGCTCTATCAGTCAAATGTCACGGACGCGACGTTATATTTTCAGAATGTCAATTCAGTCTCGCAAGTGCTGTATACCGTCTTCAAATCCTAACCTAAAATAGGACCCACGTTTATTCATAATTCTGTTCAAGTGAATATTCGAAATGAGACTTACTATTTCTGATCAAAATCGAAAAATTAAATATAAAGTTGCAATAATTTCATGATTAGTATACAATAATCATTCTATCAGATTAATAAAAATGCCAAATTGAGGCAATCAATTATAAAATTATTTATCAAAAGCTTTTTTTTATTTAATTTTTTTTTTTCTCAAAATTTCGATCTTACACCTAATTAAGGGGGACTTTTATGAAATTTTGATAAAAACGATTTATTCGTTTTTACAATCAGTAAGCAAAATTTAATCAAAAAATTCCACCCAGCAAAATTTAGATTATTTAGATTATGGCAGTATGTGTATTTGAAAAAAAGTTCAATCTTCTGCGATGAAAGTGTATGTACCAAGAACCTTTTGCAGAAAATTTCCTACGCACCGCTATCAAAAATTCCTCGCACTTACACTTTCATCGCAGAAGATTGAACTTTTTTTAAATACATACTACCATAATCTCAATCTTGCTGGAAAGAATTTTCGATTAGATTCTTTTCAATGATTTTGAAAATGAAAAATTGTTTTTGTCGAAATTTCACCAAAGTCTCCCCTGTATAATATTGGAATTCTATTCGGAAGTGATAATTTTTACGTAAAACAATTATCCTGGCATAACATTTCAGTGCCAACCGAAGGTTTTTGGGTGTGAATTAATCTTGCATTTCATTGTTTCAGACGATAACATCAGTGTTTATAGTAATGAGGAGCAGGATGCTCCTCATAATAATGCTGCGGCTGGGGTAGCGGCGGCGGTCCGCCACCCGCTGCCCTACGATCTTGACGAGCCACCGCCTCCAGAAAACGTACGTGGTTTCCAATTCTTAGTCATTGTTATATGTACAGTATTATACATATTCTCAGCCATGATTTTTTTGATTATTTATAGAACTTGATTGCTGAGCTAAGAGCTGAAATCGCTGCCCTGCAAGCGCAGGTTGCAGGGCAGCAGGCACAGCAGCAGCAGCAACAGCAGCAGCAGCAACAGCCGCAGCAACAGCGAGGCGGTGGCAGAAGAGGGCGGCGCGGTGGGCACCGCCGCCGCTACCATAGACGTCGTGGCGGCTATGCACCCGTCATCTACCACTACTATCAATAACAAAAGTGGTAGATGACGGGCATTTATGTTTTTACTTTTATTTTTCTTTTTTTTTTATATAGATTTTAATTAATATTTTATAACAATAATTTTAAATTTTTAAATAAAAACAAGGAAATAAAAAAAAAAAGTGCGTCTTATTACCCACCATCATGGATAGTACCTTATATCTATACCACCACCATAATACAGTAAATGATTTTACTATTAAAAACTACAAAAATAATGTACCAATTTCTCATATAATATCATTTTTACCTGAAATGCTTCGCATCATGTTTTCATAGACTCCTTGTACATTACAATCTGTGAATAGCCCTGCAAGAGAAATGTAGTAATTCAGAAAGTTGGGAAACAAATTCGCGATTCTTTTCTAATTCGAAAGCTTATTTGCAAATTCGTTCACACTGTTAGTAAAACAAGTTACTGGTCAACTTGCGTAAGAAAGTTGCAAGATTTTATGAACGCAGCTAAAGTTTTTCGTATTTACTTTGCAATTCTCCACTTACCTTTGGTATTGATAATATCGTAGTTCTACTGCAAGATTGTTTCAAAAAACCACGTGTCCACATGTCCTGGATTTAATCGGAAGATAGATATCACATTTGTCGTAGATATCATCGTGAATAGTTATTCTGTCTTGTTTGATAACAATTTCTGCACATCACGGTTAACACGGAAACGTGGTTTATAATCAAACGTTCGCTGCTGACACGGCTACCGATAAAGTATTAACTGTTCCCCGCATATAGGTTATTATTATTAGTGATCCTTGGGCTTATCTCTTCTCGGAATGTAGCCAATATCATCCAGGTTGTTAAACTGTACAGTGCCGCACAGCCATGTAGTATAATGAGTATAACATGGAACATGCGTGACCTTTTCATAAATCTGAATGTCAGGATTCAAAATTAAACCACGTGGTATATGCGTTTGGTAAAAGATTTGAATGTTTTGACCGACAGAAAATTTATTGAGTTTCAGCCTCCGGGTAAATACTTTTCCGATATCGATGAATGCTCTGTTTTACCATCAATTATAGGTGGCAGCACGGGATGTCGCTATTCTTTAGTGACATACTACCGTATGCCACTGAGTTTTTTTAACTTGTCCAATCTAGTACCTCATATCTATGGCGTCGATAATATAGGGAAGCGAACGACGATAGGACCAAATCCAAACGCAATATTCGAACCGCAATCCATCACCCTTGCCCACGACATAATTAATCATAGCTAGAATTTAAGTGTGTATGAGTGTGAATCTCTATACGAATGTATATATATATAAGCTAGGTATAAACATAGTATGTATATATGTAAGCCTAGACGTCTACGTAAATTTATAGCCAAGTCTGCTGCTTTGTCTCTTTTCCCTTTTTCTTTAAAGATTGACGAACAATCGTCCCCTCTCGAGTTTCGTTTTCTATTTTTCTCCGAAATATCTATAAAGTACTGAAACAGCCCTCATATACGAAAAAGGTCGAACTGCGTTTGCCTGCAGACCACATGTGCACTAGCAAACTCAAGAGTTTCTATTTTCAAGTGTCCTGTCTATTGTTTCCACTTTTTACAAAAGCGAACGTGACATTTTTGCCTCCCAACGGATATTGACCATAAAAATTGGAAATTGTTGGAAAAGTCTTCGCTGTAGCGATGGGAAAGGCCCGAAGCAATAACTCGCGCTGAAAACAATGAGAGGGTCCTCCGGCAACCATCCTCGCTGAGAGATGCCAACTACCTCGTATCAGGTACGGGGAAATTTCCAGGAAGGCGAAAAGGGGGAAAGCAAAGACTGTTAAGTTTAAGTTAGGGGCAGAAAAGAGGGAGGATCCGATGTGTGCTTGACCAACCCCTAAAAGTGGGGACTTCAATTTCTACTTTAACCTTCTTTTGGAAAAAGAGCATGAAAGGCAGTAACGTTTGAGACTTCGAAAGATTGAGTACGCACTCGGGTCCTAACTCTCATATTAATACTTCAATCCTGTTAGAGAAAATAGTTTAGTCTTCTTATATTATCCTAGTATACTTGTACCGCGTACATTCAATAAACAGTTTCTTTTCGTTACTCTATCTAACCTAACACTAGTATTTCAATATTTATACCTCTAATTCAAATTCAAATCCTCTTTCCCGGGACTCAAGGAGCGAATTTCTATTCGCCACGGCAACAACGAACCACAGTCCAAATTACAAGCTCAGTGAGAGCGAATCATAAGTCAGTACGGCCTTGGCCCGTAACACAGGCAAGCGAAACTCGGCGTACAGCTACATAATAATGGCCGCCGAGGAAATTGACATTTGACAAATCTAAAAGCGGTGCTGCAGCTCTATTTTCGCATGAAACGAACATATTTTCGGACGTATGTGTTTGGAATTGAAATAGAATCGCCGCTCTGCATTTTATTTTTGCGTCTTCGACGCCTGGGCCCGGATAATAATCGAGATGTGCCTCCCCCGCCCCTTTTTCGACAAAAAGGAGGTGGGCGACTAGGGATGGGCCTTAAGCCTAAATTTTGACCCTATGCGTAATTTATTGCCCAACTGTACATCTCATATTTTATCTCAACAGTTGTTGATCCTTGGATTTCTCGATGATTGTTCAGAACATTTTCTTCACGTACATACATTGTAGTCAGTCAAGAGCTGTTCCCTTTACCAAAAATTCGAGGGCCTAATAGTTTCCGAGTTATAGAAGATCTTAGTTGACCAATCACAGGCCTTGGAGCTGGCCTGGTTAGGGCCGTATCAAGAGAATAAAATAGGTAGTGCCCATGGGTGTGAGCCCGTAAAATTTTATTTTCCGTTTTCGAAGGTGACATCGACTCATCTTCGGGAAATGTCCATCCGAAGCGGATGACCTGAAAGACGAAGACTACGAAGCGGAGGACCTGGACGCAGATAAGGAAGACGTATGCTTTACAAGGACATTTCCCGAAGATGATGTCGACGCCTTCTTCGAAATAGGAAAATCAAATTTTACGGGATCACACCCACGGGCACTACCTATTTTATTCTTTTGAAACGGCCCTGACTCGGTCACCTCCAGGCCCTGTGATTGGTCAACTAAGATATTCTGTAACTCGAAAACTATTAGGCCCTCGAATTTTTGGTGAAGGGAATTTAGTCTTAGAATGTCTCGCGGAATCTACTCACACAATTCGGTGCGCTCAACATGATACACCCTGTATAATAATCGCTATAATACTAATACCTAATAATTTTATTGAAAACATTAATCAACCTGTAATACTGAAAATGTACTTTTATCGACTAACAATATATGGAGCTTTTTTGTTCATTTTAATGTCGAAAATGCATTCTAATTTTGCAAATATTTTCTTCAGTATTTTTCAATTTTAACTTCCCTTGTAATCGAATCTCCATCTTCTAATAGTAACAGTAAATTTTGTTATATTTCATTAGATTTTCCCGAATTTTTTCAAATTTTAGAAAATTGGTGTTTTTTTTTTCAAATTAAAAAAATCTGTAAAAGATTGTGTATGTATTTTTTGACAAGTAGTTTGAAATAATAAATTATGAAGCAGATCTGAGACGTCACCGCTAGATCTTGATCGAGATGTCATGAAATGCCCCTTATATTTTTGTAATGCAATGCTCATCTATACAACTCGCCGAAAATCTCCCTAGAGTCACTGCTGTTCTAGCCACCCGAATACCCTAGGGATTTTTTAGTGTGACGAGTCGGCTGTCCCCATAAAATTCGTATTATTCTGTAACGTATTTACTTGTATTGAGGCTTGTTCGTTATGTGTGAGGGTAAGATGTTATTGGAGTACCATGAAATGAAGGGGAATGGTCGTCTTACTGTTCAGAAATCATAAATTGTGTCCAATCAAATTTTCTTTAATATAGGCTTTTTAATATGCAAAATAACAACGAGACGAGTGCGCTAAATTACAAGCTCGATTATCTCCACTTGCCGAACAGATGCTCTTCTTCTCTTTATCGCGTTCAGCGTACCAAATCAACATAATTTTTAATATACACCTATAGCTTATTGCATTTCATAGACTAAACAATCAAATTCAATTTCATATGAAGATATACGCCGATGGGCGTTGTCGATTTACGAGATCAATGTGACGAAAATAGGATGAATATAAATAATACGAGCGTTTGGTTAACGCAGTCGAAATACAGAGGTTTACAACATGGAGCGTATACATTAGGGTGGTCGTTCAAAATTAGATTTTTTGCGACGCCCCCTAAAAAGCTTCCTTTTGATGAAAAAACACTGGGAAAATTTTCTTTTTCTTTTAAATTCAAAACAACACGTGCCTCTTGACGATCTAAGTTAATTTTTGGGTATAATCATTTTTTGTCTGAAAATATCTTATTAAATTTGAAATAATTATTTTTTTGAGATTTGAAAATAGTTAACAATGAAACACCTTCAGTGTTATCATTTTAAGTTATGAATTTTAACTTAAAGCTTTATCAAAAGCTTAATATACTTCGTCATTCAAGCTCATGTTTCAATTTTTCTTCTATTTTTGGGCTTTTTATACATCTGTGAGCAGTGACGTGTGAGTTATTTTCATGAAAATGCCTTAAAAAAATACCAGATGATACAAGATGATTATACCCAAAAATTAAGTTAGACCGTCTAGAGGCACGTGTTGTTTTGAATTGAAAGAAAAAAAAAAAATTTCCCAGTGTTTTTTTCATCAAAAGGAAGCTTTTTAGGGGGCGTCGCAAAAAATTTAATTTTTAACGACCACCCTAGTATACATACAGCAGATTCAATGATAAATGTTAATTATCTCAAATAAAATATAACAAAGCTCAGACCCCCAGGACCGATTATAGCGTAGGAAAAATACGTATGTCGACGTAGATTAGCAACTACGAAAATGATTTAGTACAGTACTACTTATCTAGGTATCTGTTGCCAATAACGGTTGACAGACTTCACAGAGACGTGTTCGCTACGGTGGTCCTGGTAGGAAAGAGATCGAGATATTCGGACAGCCGGTCACCTCAGGGCCGGACTTAGAGGTGTGGAGGCCCTGGGGCAACGAATGAGTGGAGGCCCCCAATTATGTTTCAAATAGGTTCAAAAATTTTTTTCTTTGAAGTGTTTCAATAATTTATTGAAGAAAATCGTAATTGCTGGAAAACTCAAAAAAGAGGAAACTACATAAAGAAGAAAATAAGCACGAATAATTGACAAGTCCTTTCCTCCTCTACAATTCGATTAGTAAAAATCAATAGTAATCTACTGCAGAATTAATAGTTTGCACGTCGTAAATAACATGCAGAAATTACAACATTGAAAATAGGTAAAAATATATGGAACCACAAAAATAGATTCATTCAATTCACATACAAAAATGGAACAACAGTGTAATCGAATTAAACTGATGTGCGGAAACGTCTCCTGTCCTCACCGGTATTTTTTCATTCAGTCGTTTGGAGTTTCGGAAATGTTCCTGGCAGCAGCTAATTTCGATACGATATAATATTTTCCCATTATTCAATGAGGATAAATTCATTTCTTTAGTGTGTAATCGTGTGATGATTTACTCTGTGATTGTTTCCCGCACACACATGATCAATTTATCGGATCGAAAATTACCATTAACATTAACCATTAATTTTGAGAAAAATACGAAACGCGCCTTGGCATGTTTAAAACGAAAGGTGACTTATGAAAGTGTGAGAACTGCTCTTTTGTTGTCAGAACTTGGATGTTTTTTTTTTATTTTTTTATTCTTTTCAAATATAATTTCGCATATTATTCGGTATTCGTTAGGAAATTTTACCGAAGAATTTCTATTGTGGGGGCCCCTCTCTTGTGGAGGCCCCGGGGCAGTCGCCCCGGTTGCCGTCCCCTAAATCCGGCGCTGGGTCACCTGACCCGGAGCCGGACTTTGCCCTGTGTATACTTATTCACATAGACGCAGTGTGGCGTTGGTGCTCACAATTCACGTATTATTCTGCGCCCATGCTTCTCGGCCGTATAGTTTCAAGAGATCCTCACGGTATATGAGTTGTTCCACGTGAATACGAGAGAGATTCGACCTTGTAGTCTTTGATTTCGATGAAAAAAATTTTTCAACGTTCCTTATTGCTAGCTAAAATCATAAACCGAAGCATTTTTGATTAGCACCTATTCATTTCGATTATTCAATTAACGATAATATCAACAAGTTATCATTTGACTAGTTTTCGCATTTTTTCTAGCTCCGACGTCGTACTTTGGGGCAAAAATGATACCAAGATGTTCATTTTAAATCGAACTTTTCTGAAAAATTTTTTTTTCAACTTCCATCATTGCCGATGATGAGAGAGATTCGAGTTAAAACACTAATTTTAAGATTCCCAAAATAGGCCATTTTTGATTTTAGATTTTTTTTTTTTGAAGAAAAGTAGATGAAAAAACGAAACTTTCAAGTCCCTACCCAGCATGGGACGAATTTTCCCTCTATTTTTTCAGGAGTCTGAACTTTGTATTGGTTAACAAAAATTAATTAATTTCACAAGTTTTTTTTTTTTTCACAAGTGAGCCATCGGGTCACTCAATCGTTCTTCTTTCTTTTTTCATCAGAATTGAAGAAATAAAGTTGACAAACGAATATTATCGGGGGCAAAAAAATATAGGTATGTGGGATTCGAACTGATGATCCAACGGTTGTACATGGTGATAAACGTGCAGACCATTATAAACAGCAATTATTATCAGTCATTTTATTAATTGTTCACTGGGTTTAAATTACCTTACAAATACTATACACAAATAAACTGAATAATTTTTTTTTTTGCAGAAAATAAAATACGTTCACAATCGTTCACACGTGGAACACCTCATATGTATTGTTACGAACGAGCCGCAGCGTGACGTGATTACGCAAGCTACCACGCTGACGGAGGCGGACAGCTCGCAATGTCATCATTTTCAATATACAGGTATGAGCCGGTAAGTAGGTGACCCGGAATGGTTTTCCTAAAATCGGTCGACAATTGGGAAACATGCCATCAAGAAGCTGAATAGCGAATACCATCCCCGCCAATAACCATCCGTCGGGGATAAAAGCCGCCGCACCCCTGACCCAGCAGCCTAGTATCGTGAAGTCGAAGACAAAGTGCTCTTCGAAGGTGCCGGACGGGACGCGTTGCACCTTGTCACTGGAAGTACTCCGACACTGAAGAACCGGCCTAGGTCAGGAATCACCGCTAGGACACCCGTCAGCTAGGGCTATACGGCGACTCAGGATTCGGCTTCCTTGGTGGCAGGTCTCTAAAAAGTCGACCCCCGATCATCCGAGGTACATCGCTTCACCGGCTCATCCCTACCTAAATTCCTCCTCCTACCTATACAATTTCATTACGTGTTCTCTATACCTATGTTCATTATTCATCGTATATTTTCTATTTGTTAAACCTAACGTCGTTATATATTTTCTATTATATTCTTTTATTATTCTCTATTATATTATTTTCTTCGATTATGTACTTTATCGAATCTAACGCCATTATATATTTTGTAGTTGTCAACCTGTCAATACTTCCATAATAAATTAACTTCATACTGCGTAAACCCAAAGGTTACTATTTTCCTCAAACAGACCGAATTCTCCTTCGAACCTGCAGGTCCACTTTTGTGGTTTGAACAAGCAACAACCCCCGTCAAGAGCAGTCTAGCCGCTCAGACGGTTCTTGTCTAATAACGTTAACGGAAGCAAACGCAAACGCACGCAGGTCGTTTGCTCGTAACAGAATTGGTGCTAGGTGTGGGGTACGCTTAAAACTGGAGGTTTGAATGAGGATCTCTAAATCAACGTAACAGTATTCAGAACGCTAACAAGTCATCGACTTCAAGCGTAAGACACTAGTTACCTACATTAAACTGCTGACGCGCACATACTTCGTACTGACGGACGTAAACAGTATCAGGTGGCCTACCGACACCTGACCCGACTACGTAACGTAAATACCTTTGGTTCTTTAACTACCATATACAAAGATCAACCGAACTTTTCAATAAATCCTTTCCCATATTTATCCTTATCCCTCTCTACTACATCTGCTGAACCTAGAACCAGGATCCGACATGGCTACGACTGATCAACTGCTCACAACCTTGATCGAGTACACGAGAAGCTTCAGGAGCAGAGATACACTATTCAAGGCCGTGGACAGAATACCGGAATTCGACGGCGAAAAACCGCCACTGGGCCACGTTCTACGAAAGATTAGCGACGGACTTACTCTGATCGGTCCAGAAGAAGAAACTGAATACGTTCAACAAGTAATCACCAGACTCACAGGCGCTGCCAGAATCAGTGTCGAAGGCAGGAGGTTTAACACCGTCGACGACCTGGTTAACCATCTGAAGAAACGGTACGCCCCTGGACGGGACCCCGCTTCGTTTCTGGCTGAAATCGGACGTCTGCAGATCCAGGATTGCGAGAGTCTGTCAAGCTACATCGGACGCACCTCTAAGTTGGTCAATAAGGCTCGAGCAGCAATCAAGGGAGCTTATGCCCATAGTGAGGAAAATGTGGCACAAATGGAAAGAACCGCACTAGAGAACTTCATCCGAGGCTTGCCAGAACGGATCTACTATATCATAGCCCCGAAATCGCCAAGAACGCTTGATGCGGCCTATGACCTTGTTATAGAGGAAGACAGGGTGCGCAGAAATCGGAGATACGCACTGGGAAACTACCGGGATCGTGAGAGAGAAGATTCTCCGAATCGGAGTACGTCAAGATATGACCAGGGTCGTAGGTCATCTTGGGAGTCAAAAAGAGAGCATGAGAGCCGTTATCAGGGACGGAGGGACAACATCGTCGTAACTACCACCGAGGACAGCAGTACTTCCTCCGGACCAGAGCATCGATCGCGATCTCGACGTTCGGATTTTAGCCCGACAACCCTGGCGAGAGTTTTTAACGCAGGATTAAGGACATGAATCTAGGTAACTCCCGTTCTCCATCTAGAGAGCGAGATAATTCCACCCAAAGACGTGAGTACTCTAGAGATCGAGATCCGTACTGCATTTACTGTAAACGCAAGGGACATGTTGTAGAGATATGTCAAACCCTAGCTCATAAACAGCGAGAAATGCAGGACCGAATCCAGCAACTAGGATCAGCAGAACGTGGAGCAAACACCCTGCGGGATTCGTCAGCCTCCGGCTCGAATTCTTCAAACTACGAGGGCGGACGTCACGATGCGGAACCCAAGGAGACAATGAAAGCCGTGAAATTCAAGGACGAAGCACAGGGGAATCACACTCCCACTGCCATATTGCGCAGGCCCCAGCACCAAGAATCAAGATCCGAGCCCCAGAGCTGGAGCAAGGCGAGGGACAATTCACGCTAGACACCGGCGCTGGAGTCAATCTAGTACACATTGATGTGCTGGGCGACGAGGCTCCCGTCATCGACAGATTCAGATCCGAGATCCTGGGAGTATCGGACGAGCCGCTCTACACATTGGGTACGACTACGATCACGACATTAGGGAAAAAGAGTTTGTTTTATGTTTACAACAGCACCAGCATAGTTGGAGATGGACTGCTGGGAGCACCGTTCCTCCTCGAACACCAGGCTGAGGTATCCTTTCATCATAAGACTATCGTGTCTTGTGAAGAACCGATACGGCCGATACCATTCTGCAACCGACGTGAGATCGATGCGGTGGAAAAGAAGTACCGTAAGTGTACACTACGCCTCGAGGCCAGAAGTAAGACGCAGATTTCCATCCCAGTCAGCAACGAGGAGATACGGGATGGCTACTTACCAAGGATAACGACGCCACCCAAGGTCTACATCGGGGAGGCTGCGGTGACCAACCACAATGGAGTCTGCTACGCTATGTCTACTAACACTACTGAAGAACCTGTAGAAATTGTTATTAGTCCACAGGAACTAGAGCCATACGATCTAGCTATAGGGCATACGGACACGGAAGACGAGCCTACTGACCACCAGGACGAAGACCGAGGGGAACGAATTATCAAGGCACTCCGGTTGGAACATCTGAACGAGGAAGAAAGGAACCACGTCCTGGAGATCGTAGAGGAATTCTCAGACTGTTTTTACCTTCCAGGTGACCAACTAGGGAAAACGAACACCGTGTCGCACAAGATCACTACCACTGACGAGATACCTGTACATACCAAGCAGTACCGGTTCCCGGTCGTACATCAGGAAGAGATCAAGAGACAGGTAGATGGACTATTGAAGAACGGGATAATAAAGCCCTCGACTTCGCCGTACAATTCACCTCTCTGGATCGTCCCGAAGAAGCCTGACTCGCAGGGGAATAAACGCTGGAGAATGGTGATTGACTACCGCACGCTCAACGAGAAGACTGTAGGTGACAGCTATCCACTCCCGAACATCACCGATATTCTGGATAGGGTTGGAGGAGCCCAATACTTTTCAGTCTTCGATCTTGCCAGCGGGTTCCATCAGATAGGTGTGGCTCCGGAAGACCAAGGCAAGACCGCATTTTCCACGCCTAATGGCCACTACGAGTACGAACGCATGCCGTTCGGGCTAAAGAACGCTCCTGCAACGTTACAGCGACTAATGGATCTAGTTCTATGCGGACTACAGAGCACTGAGTTGTTTGTATACCTGGACGACGTAGTATCGTTTGCCTCAAATCTGCAGCAACACGGTTATCAAGTCAGGAGATTCTTACAGAGAATGAGGGAACACGGATTGAAACTGCAGACTGACAAATGCGAATTCCTTCGTAAGGAGGTGACGTATCTGGGACACATCCTTAGCCAAGACGGTGTGAGACCAAATCCACGTACTCTGGAAGCTGTCAAGAAATTTCCGGTTCCAAAGACGAGGCAGAACATCCAGCAATTCCTTGGACTTGCCGGCTACTACCGCCGATTCATACCTAATTTTGCCGAGATAAGTAAACCAATGACCAATCTCCTACGGAAGAAAGCAACGTTCGCATGGGGGGAGGAGCAGCAAAAGAGCTTCGAGAATCTTCGAGATGCCTTGTGCGCTGAACCAGTGTTGCAGTACCCTGATTTCAATCGCCCATTTGTCGTGACGACCGACGCCTCCGATTATGCCGTAGGCGCTGTACTGAGCCAGGGCGCAAGGGGGGAGGAGAGACCGATAAATTATGCATCGAGAACCTTATCCCCGGCGGAAGAAAATTATTCTACTACAGAGAAGGAATGTTTAGCTGTAATTTTTGCAATAAAATGTTTTAGGCCGTACCTATATGGACGACAATTCACTCTCTACACGGACCATCAAGCCTTAGTTTGGTTACACAACGTCAAGGACCCAACCTCGAGACTGACCCGCTGGAGACTCAGATTGGCGGAATACGATTTCCGAATTGTATACAAGACGGGTACCACAAATGCTAACGCTGACGCCTTATCTCGCAACCCGGTCGTACACTGCTTGCCTTTGAAAGTGAAAGACGACGCCAAGGATCCGGAATACAAGCCAACGGCGAAACCCGAACCGAACGCCGACGTAAGCACTATAGCAAGTCGACTACGCGAGCATAGGAGGATTGCACCCATAACCTACCCGAACGAAAATGACTCGACCATCGCCTCTTCTGATCAAACAATCTCACCAGTCAGGGAAACGCCAAAACAAGGTGACGAATCTGTTTCAGCAAACCCCATAGCTGAAGAGGATGAGGATGACTCCCTGGATACCACCGTGCAAACCAGCTACGGGCACTCAAATATTAATTTAACAACAAATCAACCTTGCGAGCTAACAGCTGACAGGCTGCAATTCCGGGAGATGCTGCGTGAGAAGGATCCCACCACTAGCCAGGTAATCCAAAATCTCCTGCAGAAACAGTTCCCGAGACCTGGGGAAACGGTGAATCTCACGATTTTGGACTTCGAGAGTTCGACGGAAGAAGACACAGAAGATGATCACGATTCCGTAGAAATTCGGAATTTGTCGGACAGTCGACTCGCGGAGACCACACAACAACGACTGAATCGTGAAGACGTCGCTTTGGCTGACGATACAGAATCCTTGACTCTGGAACAGGCCCGGGAGCGCATCAGGGAACTTGCTCAGTCAATCCCCAGGCCTTCAACGAAGAAAACGCGAGAACCCATCACACGAGGTACGGAAACTACTGATATCTTGTCGCAGGGGCCTGATCCAGCTACGCCGGGACCGGTGCATAAACCCCGCAGAAACCGAGTGTCCTTTCTACCAACACCTAGACGGTCATTGCTACCGACGGGTCGCTCAACTCCATATGGTTCAACAACTGCTCTGCCAGATACTTCGGGAGAGGAAACCGAGCCTGAGGTACACGATGAGGATGGTACCACCCACTCGCTGGTCCTGACTAGCTCCGATGAGATTTCCGAACATGACGATACGAGCGATGAGGACGAGAAGAGACGCGCAGCCTCCAAAGGACGGAAGTACCGGAAGGGAAAACCTATGACAGACACGAAGTGCAAGGTACGACTGACACCCGAGACGCTGACCATGAGGAAAGGTAACTACGCTCATTTCATATCCACGGATTGCCTACTTACAACACCGGTGGGCAAACAACTCCAAGAAATAGGGCTGGTCCACCCCGAGAACCTCAAGAAAGCGATCCAGGGGAAAGGTCACGTAATCGTTACTACACGAAACAAAAGGAAAATTTTCTCCATAGCCAGCATGGACAAGTACTATCATAGGATGACACCCAACGACCTAGTTGATGGGCTGAAGGCGCTGAAGACTGCAATGGGAACCACTCAAGCTACCGAGATGAGACTGGCTGTGAACGGCGACGGAATCGACACCCTACCATCAGAGATCATAAGATCCCTGATCCAGGAAGTCTTCCAAGACTATCCGTGCCACATTCACCTCTGTACGGGCGAGATCGAAACACCGACACCCGAAAAGCGACAACGGATTGTCAAGGAGTGGCACGAAGGCAGAACAGGAGGACACAAGGGAGTCACCAAGACCTATAGACGCCTGCGGCAACGCTACTACTGGCCCGGGATGCGTAATGAGGTTCAAGACGTAATAAGATGCTGCGAGAGTTGTCAGAGGCAGAAGATATCACGCATTAAAACCAGAGAACCGATGATCATCACCGACACACCAGTAGAAGCCTGGGAGAAAATTGCCGTAGATCTTGTGGGACCTTTACCAACTACCAGAAGAGGGAATAAATACATTCTAACTATACTGGACCTGCTGACTAAACTGGGACACGCCTACGAGCTACCTGATCAAACATCACTTTCCGTGATCCGGGCGCTGGACCAGAAGTACTTCAAACCATATAGCACGCCACTAATTCTACTAAGCGATCGTGGGAAATGTTTTACGAGTGATAATATGAAGGAGTTCCTCCGGATAAACAAGGTAAATCATGTGATGACTTCAGGCTATCATCCACAGACAAACGGATCATTAGAGCGTAGCCACACTGGACTCGTCGACTATATCCGACACTTCATCGACGACCAGGCGGAATGGGACGATCTTCTACCTGACGCTATGCGCTGTTACAACTCGACAATACATGAGGGGACGAACTTCACCCCCCACGAGATGGCCTTTGGGAAACTGAAAAGGACGCCTGAAACCTCACCACTGGCAAAACATCTTCCAACAACAACCAAGTATATGGAAAAATTGGTAACCAGATTGAGCGAATTAGCGGAAGTGGGCGGTAACAACCTTAACTCTGCTAAGCAAAGTTCGAAACACCGCTACGACCTGAAAGGCAACCCTATCCACTTCCGAGTGGGGGATCAAGTCTATGCCAAACGAGAAGTCAGACGTAAGCTGGACCCTCACTACGATGGCCCGTATGAGATCGTCGAGATGCTGGACCTGAACACCGCCATAATAACAGGACCGGACGGCAAACGGCGCCTGAAACACCTTGACAGACTAAAGAAGAAAAACGAAGGGCCAAAAGCAAAATAACGATCCTGATACTCGCCCAGTTTCCCTCTACCCTTCCAAAAACAGAAAGAGAGAGAAAATATGAAAATAATTTACAATAATAAAACCGGGGGCAACCTGACTAGACCATTTAACCAATCTACTCGTTTTCAGGCAGAAATGAGTAAACGCTACCTTTTGTACGCGCTGGCGGTCTGCTTGTTCCTGGGGGACGCGCAGGGTCAATCGGAAGAACTTAACGAGGACTATGAAATCTTTAAACTCCCGCATAACACCGGGATTTATTACGAGAAGACCCGGACGCTACGCGCATCGCACACCATCTGGAAACTTGTCACCCATCTGCAGATCCAGGACTTCTTGGACCAAAAGCCAGACATCAGGATGCACATGAAATACCTGAGGGACTTGTGTACGAAGTTCCACGACGACCCCTGCTCGGACGTCAAAATCGAATCAATGCTGGTCGGTAAACTTAACGACACCCGCAAGTATGAGGAAATGTTGCGGAGTATTCCACGGAACGAGGAAGCGTCAGGGACCAGGAAAAAACGAGGAGCACCACTAGGCTTCATAGGTAGCCTTAGCAAGAGCCTATTTGGAACAATGAGCGAAGACGACGCCGCTTACTACGACGGTGAAATAGACAAGTTGCGGGCTGACCAGAAGCAACTGGCCGAGATCGTCGGGAATCAGACGCATATTCTACGATCGGAGTTTAGTGATATGCACCAAAACCTGGAGAAGATCAATAATCAGACAGCGATGTTAGCGCACCAAGCCAACGTTCTCGCCCGAAATAGCGATGCAAATGCGAACAGCATACAAAGATTACAGTACCGAGGGCTGGTGGAGCAATGGCTAAACGAACTAGTGAGGCACGTTGAGGATTATCGCGCTAGTATAATTATCCTTGCCACCGCAGTCCTCTTCGCCAGACAAGGAGCACTGCATCCAGCAATACTTTCCTCCCAGCAAATAATGGGCGCGGCCCAGCAAATACAACAACGCACCAGCTACGATTTTCCGCTGACGGAGCAAGAACTTCGTTCCGAAACGCTGAATGCAGTGAGTGACCTACAGTTGAGCTTCTACAATGGAAATCTGATTCTCCAGATAAACATCCCGCTGTTGGACAAAAAACCGTTTGACCTCTACCTGTTACACCCTTGTCCGGCCAAGCAACTGGTAACATCTAACCATACCGTCGCAGTATTTGTGAAACCAAGAGTTCCGTACCTGGCAGTCACCACGGATGGGCAATGGTACATCACCCCAACAGAACGGTATCTGCAAGGATGCAAGACCCATCATGGGCAATACATCTGCCAGATGACACTGCCTACATACAACATCAAGAAAAGGCCTACTTGCGAGACGATGCTTCTGAGCAACCAACAGAACGCACCATGGAGCCCTTGTGATCTCCGTGCACTTGCCACCGAGGATGTGTACTGGACTCGTCTGGAAGCCAGCAACAGTTGGCTATTTTCAAGCATGAAGCCGACTGAGATCAAGGTTAATTGCAAAAGACGTGTTGCCGGAAAGGAAGTGTTGGCAGATGCCGGAGTCCTTCAAATAAGACCAGGATGCACGGCAACGACGGGGACAACGAAGCTCATTGCCCAGGAATTTCTGACGACAGCTGAGGCTCACACCTACATCCCGGTAGCCTCTCTCAACCTCACGCTGGTCGCACCCGACCTGCAAAAGCCGGAGATGGCACCCCTGGTGGACGAGATCCTCGCACCTGTCGGGGGAAATAACAACGACTGGGAACACAGCAAGAACGCGATGACCCTCAAGGAACTGGAACACCGGGCTAAGGAGCTGCAGACTCACCAGAGAGGCGCCAGGCATAACATGATCATCTACGGCGGGATGAGCTGTACCGCGGTAATAACGGTACTAGTACTTGTGTACCTGGTTTATCGATGGTTCACCAAACCCTCATCCCCGCAACTACGACCTGGCCCTTGGGGACCGCGAGACCAAGAAGGAGTATTTGCAAGGCCAGAAATAATCCACCATCTACCAACACCCAGAGTTGAACTGTACGAGGTACCCAGCCCACCGCCACCCATGAGGCTGGAACCACCCCGAGCAATCCTGCCACCGCCGCCAAGAGCTCCGTCCGTGGATAGCTTCACGGTCATTTAGGGCGGACGCCACCCGGCCGTTCCAGGAGACCAGACGCCACCCCCGGTTGCCACCAAAGATAGCGTCTTGGGGGAGGATGCTGTTACGAACGAGCCGCAGCGTGACGTGATTACGCAAGCTACCACGCTGACGGAGGCGGACAGCTCGCAATGTCATCATTTTCAATATACAGGTATGAGCCGGTAAGTAGGTGACCCGGAATGGTTTTCCTAAAATCGGTCGACAATTGGGAAACATGCCATCAAGAAGCTGAATAGCGAATACCATCCCCGCCAATAACCATCCGTCGGGGATAAAAGCCGCCGCACCCCTGACCCAGCAGCCTAGTATCGTGAAGTCGAAGACAAAGTGCTCTTCGAAGGTGCCGGACGGGACGCGTTGCACCTTGTCACTGGAAGTACTCCGACACTGAAGAACCGGCCTAGGTCAGGAATCACCGCTAGGACACCCGTCAGCTAGGACTATACGGCGACTCAGGATTCGGCTTCCTTGGTGGCAGGTCTCTAAAAAGTCGACCCCCGATCATCCGAGGTACATCGCTTCACCGGCTCATCCCTACCTAAATTCCTCCTCCTACCTATACAATTTCATTACGTGTTCTCTATACCTATGTTCATTATTCATCGTATATTTTCTATTTGTTAAACCTAACGTCGTTATATATTTTCTATTATATTCTTTTATTATTCTCTATTATATTATTTTCTTCGATTATGTACTTTATCGAATCTAACGCCATTATATATTTTCTAGTTGTCAACCTGTCAATACTTCCATAATAAATTAACTTCATACTGCGTAAACCCAAAGGTTACATTTTTCCTCAAACAGACCGAATTCTCCTTCGAACCTGCAGGTCCACTTTTGTGGTTTGAACAAGCAACAACCCCCGTCAAGAGCAGTCTAGCCGCTCAGACGGTTCTTGTCTAATAACGTTAACGGAAGCAAACGCAAACGCACGCAGGTCGTTTGCTCGTAACAGTATATATAAAATATAAGTACAAGTGTAAGTTTTTTACCAATAAATTGATTTTATTTAGCTTAATCATAAAATTACCCCCAAAAAATTGAGTTTAATTTTTTTTTCACCATGTTCAACCAATTCGAAAAAATCGAAAAAATTCTTGAGTGTGAGGGAGTATAAAAGACGTCTTCTGTCAAAATTTGATGATTGCATGTCTGGAGGTCGTGCTTAAAAAATTATTTGTTTTATTTATTCAAAAAAAAAATCGAGTTCCTACTTTGGAATGGGAAACAAAATTTCTTGTGGTGTATTTTGTCCATCAGAACTTGAAAAAAATCACCATCCGTTAATATTTATCTTCACTAATAAAATACCAAATAAAATAACGTTTTTTTTCTCTATAACTCGAAAAATATTCGCGACAAAGACCTACAATTTTGCATGAATTTTTTTTCTTTAGTAACGAAATGATCCCCCAAGTATAAAAAACAATCGCCTCGGGGGCAGTTTTGACATGCTGAGCCGGCTATACCCTTTCCCATCTTTCGTTTCAAATAAATTTTTTTGTAAAACTTACCATTTAATGAACTTTTTCTTCTACTTCGGCCGATAACTCTTCTAATAATTGCCTAAATATTAAAATGTCAATTTAATTGAATTAATCAATTTTCGATAGCTTTTACTTGAAACTTTTTTTTCCAATATTTATACTTTCAAAGTCAAAGAGACCAGTACAGCTTGGTTGTTGGAAATTTGGAGTACTTCAAAATGCATTCATTTGTCAGTCGAAGTTTATCTCACATCAAAAGAAAACAAAAAAATCTTTGAAAACTTCTGTCGTAAGGTCTTCATCTTCAAACAAAAGATGGCAAATTTGATAATCTATAATAATGGTTGTTATGATTTTTGGTCTACAGTGCATGGTTACCGAGATATAAGTAGACAACTTTTTTCCAAGATGGTGACTTACGCGGAATCGGAATCTGTCAGGATTTTGTGATTTTATACTCAGTACGTGATACTAAACCCGACTAAAAAATCAAATAACTCCTGTAATTTAGTGCAAATCGATATTCCTCTATAGCCTGGCGTATCTTAAATTACTTTACGGCCCGATAGAACCTAATATAGATCGCAGCTGTACCCAGAGCTGTAAATTAAAATACTGAACAAGCTACAATGTTGCAGGTCATTGGCATTTCGCTCGTCGCCCACGGTATTCTCAACTGCCAAGAAGAAACAGGTGAATTTTAAAGTTCGTTCAAACAATCGAACCTTCTTTTATTGGCGGGTTAGGTGTCGCCTGTTGATCTCGTTGCCAAGGGAATGAAAACACCCGGGAATCGCCAGCTCACGCTAGCGAAGTCACTCTTGTAAAACTAACAGTTCGAATCGTGAGTTTGTGGTTTTCAGAGCATAATCATCTTGTTGATAATATTTTAAGGCCCATCCCTAGTCGCCCACCTCCTTTTTGCCGAAAAAGGGGCGGGGGAGGCACATCTCGATTATTATCCGGGCCCAGGCGTCGAAGACGCAAAAATAAAATGCAGAGCGGCGATTCTATTTCAATTCCAAACACATACGTCCGAAAATATGTTTGTTTTATGCGAAAATAGAGCTGCAGCACCGCTTTTAGATTTGTCAAATGTCAATTTCCTCGGCGGCCATTATTATGTAGCTGTACGCCGAGTTTCGTTTGCCCGGAAGGTAAGTGGCGCCACGAATATATTGCTCCGACGCAAGAATAGTACACTAAGAGAGTGATATCCTTGGGTCCGACGGTAAGTGTAGGAGTCTGTGGGCAGGACGCGCTTGGTATTCTGTGGGTAAGACCGCTCTGGCAGGCCGCCATGTTACACGGTGCGTGATCTCTCCGACTCACCGATCGATGTAGTCAGCTGTCAGTGATAAAGACACGCGGAGAGATCACGCACCGTGTAACATGGCGGCCTGCCAGAGCGGTCTTACCCACAGAATACCAAGCGCGTCCTGCCCACAGACTCCTACACTTACTGTCGGACCCAAGGATATCACTCTCTTAGTGTACTATTCTTGCGTCGGAGCAATATATTCGTGGCGCCACTTACCTCCCGGGCAAACGAAACTCGGCGAACAGCTACATAATAATGGCCGCCGAGGAAATTGACATTTGACAAATCTAAAAGCGGTGCTGCAGCTCTATTTTCGCATAAAACAAACATATTTTCGGACGTATGTGTTTGGAATTGAAATAGAATCGCCGCTCTGCATTTTATTTTTGCGTCTTCGACGCCTGGGCCCGGATAATAATCAAGATGTGCCTCCCCCGCCCCTTTTTCGGCAAAAAGGAGGTGGGCGACTAGGGATGGGCCTTAAATCCTCTCAATCTAACCTCGTTTTTTTCACTTCCTATTTTTTATGCGGTTTCTCAAGTAAATTCTGTATCTCGTTCTTGTCCGCTTATTTTCTTTTTTTCTTTTCTAACGTTCGATTAAATTTTTTTCTCACATACATCTGGGTCATTCCATCTCAAATCGACCAATGGTTGGAATCGACCACTTTCGATTTGGATGAATTTTTGTCAGAAGTTTTCTTCTATCATAAAACAAAGTTCTGCCAAAGGAAAAAAATTTAACATTTTTCTTACGAAAGTTATGCGAAATTGAAAATGTCACCATTTTTCGCATTTTTCAAGTTTATTTTTCAGATATCTCGAAAACTATTATAGTTACAAAAATGGGCTTGAGTTTGTATTAAAGGGGATACTTGGGGCTATGAAAGAAAAATATTTTCAGAAAAATGATGAACTGGCATAATTTTGAAATGTGAAAAATCGTAAAAATCGAATTTCCGTATTAAATTTTTGGCTCAATTTCTTTTGTATAAAGCCTTCAATTGATCTCAAAATATCTTGAAATTTTCAGGAGGGTGTTTTTTTTTTCTTTAAAGATATGAATTTTTGAATTTGCATAGAAATTTTTTTTTTTTTTTTCGCAACTTCTAAATATAGTAAAGTTAAGCAAATATTTAGTTTTGTAATTTTGAGCATTAAAAAATTAGTTCTACTATGTGAGAACGTGAAAATGATAACATAATTGAAATTGCTTTTTTTATTTATGTTCCATCATTTTAAATCCAAACTCATTACGTGAGTCGTTTTTTTTTTTTCACTTCTTTTCCCGTTGTTGATTCCTCGTTTCTTCTTCTCAATCGGGAAGGAGTGATATTAATTTTCTAATGAAAATATAATACAAATATAAAATTTTTAATAATAATAATAATTCAATAAATTAATTTTTTCAAATTGTCTAACTTCTTCCAGATTGAGGAAAAGAAATGAGGCATCAACAACGGGAAAAGAAGTGAAAAAAAAAACGACTCACGTAATGAGTTTGGATTTAAAATGATAGAACATAGATAAAAAAAAAGCAATTTCAATTTTGTTATAATTTTTACGTTCTCACATTGTAGAATTTATTTTTTACTGCTCAAAATTACAAAACTAAATATTTGCTTAACTTTACTATATTTAGGAGTTGCAAAAAAAAAAAAAATTTTTATGCAAATTCAAAAATTCATATCATTGAAGAAAAAAAAAACACCCTCTTGAAAGTTTCAGGATATTTTAAGATCAATTAAAGGCATTATACAAAAAAAATTGAGCCAAAAATTTAATACTGAAATTCGATTTTTACGATTTTTCAAATATAAAAATTATGCCAGTTCATCATTTTTCGGAAATTTTTTCCAAAATATTTTTCTTTCATAGCCCCAAGTATCCCCTTTGAAACAAACTCAAGCCCATTTTTTTAACTATAATAGTTTTCGAGATATTTGAAATATAAACTTGAAAAATGCGAAAAATGGTGACATTTTCAATTTAGCATAACTTTCGTAAGAAAAATGTTTAATTTTTTTCCTTCGGCAGAACTTTGTTTTATGATAAAAGAAAACTTCTGACAAAAATTCATCCAAATCGAAAGTGGTCGATTTCAACCATTGGTCGATTTGAGATGGAATGACCCATCTGTTGCCTTCTGCCGTTTTACCTTTTCTTAAACAAACAGTCCTTTCCAGGACTTACGAAGACTGACTTTCTCTGAAACCTTCGACTGTGAGGACCTGTGGAGATCGCTTTGTTTTAAGGTAAGGTATATACCTAATTCATTTGTCGCCGCGTCAGACGCACATGTATTAAACCGAATGTTAAGGGGGGGCTCTAGGCGATTTTTACCGACATCAACTATTCTTTCGAATATCTCCGAAACGGAGATTCCAATCGGATTGTCCTTTGAGCAGTCGATGTTTGACGAGGAATGAATTCGATCTATCATGAGAAAGGCTATAGCGGGATAAGTATGTTAAAATTGCCTTGACCTGGATATTTATTCGGAACTGGCTATTCGAAAGGACATATTTGAAGACTTCCTGAGCCAAATTTTTAGATCCCTAAACTTAATTCTAGGGTCCCTAGGCATAAAAACGTATTTTTTTGAAAAAAAATTTGTCTGCTTCACGGTATGCTCCAAAAAATCTGAAAAAATTTATGGAGGTGCCATCTTTACTAACAAAACACTCCGATTTTTTTCAGATTTCAACGATAAGAATTGGACCCAGAAAATTTTTTTTCATTTTTCAATCATTTTTCAGGTTATGAAGGTCATATTTGGCTAACTTCCAAATAACCATTTTTTCTGTATTTTTTCCCCTTCTTTGGAATACCGGTGTCAGAATTACCATTTTCAGACCGGAACATGCTCAAAAATTGAATACACTATTTTTTCCCAATTTTTCCCATGTTTTTGGTACATTACCCGCAAATAAGATAGTCCGCCAGAACATCCAAAAATACTCTAGGATTCTATTTTATGTATGAAAAGCTTTCAAAAATAAGGACTATCTCGCTACAGCAGCAAAGGACCTGATCCGATAAACTCCATCCACAGAGAAACTTCATTATAGACTTATTCGCTAAACATTTTAACATACGAAGTCAGGCTGTGCGATTAATCGATTAATCGGCAGCTTCAATTAATCGTTTTTCCGATTAATCGATTAATCGATGGTTTCGATTAATCTTTTTTTTGATTAATCGATTAATCGACGGTTTCGTCGTAATGGTCGTTTTTTTTCTCATTACTTGGTACTGACAAAACTCAGTTTTGAAATTCTGAATGTAGTAATCTATTCTAGTTTTAGTATATACTGTCTAGGTTATAGTGGACCCTCTATAAAAATCATATTCGTATACATGATACCAAACTTTTGAAGAAGTTAGGACAAAAAACCCAAATTCACTCTGGAAAAAAATATAATGCTCGTGTTTATATCAAATCTTCATTCTGGTACAAAAATATCAGAATATCAATGTGCTCGGAAGATAGGCAACTTCGCTTTGCGTTGGCAATGTTTCCGGCTGTAGAGAAAATCCTTTCTGAGGGGGTGGACGTAGCAGTTACAGCTAAGTTATAATGCAAAATTATCGTGAGAAAATTTCGATTAATCGATTAATCGGAAAAACGATTAATCAAAACCGTCGATTAATCGATTAATCGAAACAAAGATTAATCGGAAAAATGAGTAATCGAAAATCTCGATTAATCGATTAATCGGAAAAACGATTAATTGAAGCTGCCGATTAATCGATTGATCGCACAGCCTTTCTTCGTATGTTAAAATGTTTGGCGAATAAGTCTATAATGAAGTTTCTCTGTGGATGAAGTTTATCGGATCAGGTCCTTTGCTGCTACAGCGAGATAGTCCTTATTTTTGAAAGCTTTTCATACATAAAATAGAATCCTAGAGTATTTTCGGATGTTCTGGCTGACTATCTTATTTGCGGGTAATGTACCAAAAACATGGGAAAAATGGGGAAAAAAATGGTTTATTTAATTTTTGAGCATGTTCCGGTGTGAAAATGGTAATTCTGACACCGGTATTCCAAAGAAGGGGAAAAAATACACGAAAAATAGTTATTTGGAAGTTAGCCAAATATGACCTTCATAACCTAAAAAATGATTGAAAAATAAAAAAAAATTTCTGGGTCCAATTCTTATCGTTGAAATCTGAAAAAAATCGGGGTGCTTTGTTAGTGAAGATGGCACCTCCATGAATTTTTTCAGATTTTTTGGAGCATACCGTGAAGCAGACAAATTTTTTTTCGAAAAAAAACGTTTTTATGCCTAGGGATCCTAGAATTAAGTTTAGGGGTCCGAAAATTTGGCTCAGGAAGTCTTCAAATATGTCCTTTCGACTAGCCAGTTCCGAACAAATATCCAGGTCAAGGCAATTTTAACATACTTATCCCGCTATAGCCTTCAGCGAAATAATTAATTTTTTTTTTTTCGATCGCAAAGTGTGGGCGTGTCACCTATTTCGACTTCTATCAAGGCCTATGCATCGAAAATGCAAAATCGGCTTGCTGAGCCCGATTCTGTATGAAATTCCGAACACAACCATCCGAAAACATCTTTGTTTTCGACAACGATAAAGACGTGATCCGTATTCTACGAATTTATGGTATTTAGCAAATGTCCACGGCTGGAAGCAGCCATTATATTAGTTCCCAAAACGCCTGTAAGACGTCCCTAGGCATAAAAACGTATTTTTTTGAAAAAAAATTTGTCTGCTTCACGGTATGCTCCAAAAAATCTGAAAAAATTTATGGAGGTGCCATCTTTACTAACAAAACACTCCGATTTTTTTCAGATTTCAACGATAAGAATTGGACCCAGAAAATTTTTTTTCATTTTTCAATCATTTTTCAGGTTATGAAGGTCATATTTGGCTAACTTCCAAATAACCATTTTTTCTGTATTTTTTCCCCTTCTTTGGAATACCGGTGTCAGAATTACCATTTTCAGACCGGAACATGCTCAAAAATTGAATACACTATTTTTTCCCAATTTTTCCCATGTTTTTGGTACATTACCCGCAAATAAGATAGTCCGCCAGAACATCCAAAAATACTCTAGGATTCTATTTTATGTATGAAAAGCTTTCAAAAATAAGGACTATCTCGCTACAGCAGCAAAGGACCTGATCCGATAAACTCCATCCACAGAGAAACTTCATTATAGACTTATTCGCTAAACATTTTAACATACGAAGTCAGGCTGTGCGATTAATCGATTAATCGGCAGCTTCAATTAATCGTTTTTCCGATTAATCGATTAATCGATGGTTTCGATTAATCTTTTTTTTGATTAATCGATTAATCGACGGTTTCGTCGTAATGGTCGTTTTTTTTCTCATTACTTGGTACTGACAAAACTCAGTTTTGAAATTCTGAATGTAGTAATCTATTCTAGTTTTAGTATATACTGTCTAGGTTATAGTGGACCCTCTATAAAAATCATATTCGTATACATGATACCAAACTTTTGAAGAAGTTAGGACAAAAAACCCAAATTCACTCTGGAAAAAAATATAATGCTCGTGTTTATATCAAATCTTCATTCTGGTACAAAAATATCAGAATATCAATGTGCTCGGAAGATAGGCAACTTCGCTTTGCGTTGGCAATGTTTCCGGCTGTAGAGAAAATCCTTTCTGAGGGGGTGGACGTAGCAGTTACAGCTAAGTTATAATGCAAAATTATCGTGAGAAAATTTCGATTAATCGATTAATCGGAAAAACGATTAATCAAAACCGTCGATTAATCGATTAATCGAAACAAAGATTAATCGGAAAAATGAGTAATCGAAAATCTCGATTAATCGATTAATCGGAAAAACGATTAATTGAAGCTGCCGATTAATCGATTGATCGCACAGCCTTTCTTCGTATGTTAAAATGTTTGGCGAATAAGTCTATAATGAAGTTTCTCTGTGGATGAAGTTTATCGGATCAGGTCCTTTGCTGCTACAGCGAGATAGTCCTTATTTTTGAAAGCTTTTCATACATAAAATAGAATCCTAGAGTATTTTCGGATGTTCTGGCTGACTATCTTATTTGCGGGTAATGTACCAAAAACATGGGAAAAATGGGGAAAAAAATGGTTTATTTAATTTTTGAGCATGTTCCGGTGTGAAAATGGTAATTCTGACACCGGTATTCCAAAGAAGGGGAAAAAATACACGAAAAATAGTTATTTGGAAGTTAGCCAAATATGACCTTCATAACCTAAAAAATGATTGAAAAATAAAAAAAAATTTCTGGGTCCAATTCTTATCGTTGAAATCTGAAAAAAATCGGGGTGCTTTGTTAGTGAAGATGGCACCTCCATGAATTTTTTCAGATTTTTTGGAGCATACCGTGAAGCAGACAAATTTTTTTTCGAAAAAAAACGTTTTTATGCCTAGGGATCCTAGAATTAAGTTTAGGGGTCCGAAAATTTGGCTCAGGAAGTCTTCAAATATGTCCTTTCGACTAGCCAGTTCCGAACAAATATCCAGGTCAAGGCAATTTTAACATACTTATCCCGCTATAGCCTTCAGCGAAATAATTAATTTTTTTTTTTTCGATCGCAAAGTGTGGGCGTGTCACCTATTTCGACTTCTATCAAGGCCTATGCATCGAAAATGCAAAATCGGCTTGCTGAGCCCGATTCTGTATGAAATTCCGAACACAACCATCCGAAAACATCTTTGTTTTCGACAACGATAAAGACGTGATCCGTATTCTACGAATTTATGGTATTTAGCAAATGTCCACGGCTGGAAGCAGCCATTATATTAGTTCCCAAAACGCCTGTAAGACGTCGCCGCGCGCGAGTTTTCTGCTTCTCGTTCTACCGCCACTGTTACGTTGGTATGCTGGTACCACGCGATTCGCCGTGCAGTCGGAGATGATTTGAAATCTAACAAAACGTATATTCACGATATAATACTATCCAATGATTTCTGCAATGTCTTGGTGAGTGAAAATATTCAATCGATTCGTAATTGAGCGTTTTGTTCATTTATTTTCATTACTCTACAATTTTTCCATGGATTTTCAATACAATTATATGAAATAATAAGTAAATGGTTGTACTGCATATAATATAATTTCATGCTATACATCAGTCGTACTATCTATTATATAAAATCATATGAAAATACATATGCTATACGATCTATACATACAATACGACCATGGTTAGTAGAATATTCGTATCTATAGATTCGTTCCAAATAATTGAAAAAAAAAAATATCTTACGATCGTCAGCTCTCCTTCTCAACCAGTGTTGCGAGTCGCTCATTACATTTAAATTACCCATTTAATTACACATTACCGAAGTAATGAGTAATATTACACATTACCATAGTGATGGATGATTAAATAAGTATTTAATTACGCGTTACCAAAATAATCATGTATGTATAGAAGAATTATAGCCTGAATATCATTAGTTCTTATAAATATTTTATTATTTTGGTAACGTATAATTAGATTTTTATTCAATGGGTAATTTAATTTTTATTCATTTACCAAGACATTGCAGAAATCATTGAAAAGTATTATATCGTGAATATACGTTTTGTTAGTCTTCAAATCATCTCTGACTGCACGTCGAATCACGTGGTACCAGCATACCAACGTAACAGTAGTGGTAGAACGAGAAGCAGAAAACTCGCGCGCGGCGACGTCTTACAGGCGTTTTGGGAACTAATATAATGGCTGCTTCCAGCCGTTGACATTTGCTAAATACCATAAATTCGTAGAATACGGATCACGTCTTTATCGTTGTCGAAAACAAAGATGTTTTCGGATGGTTGTGTTCGGAATTTCATACAAAATCGGGCTCAGAAAGCCGATTTTGCATTTTCGATGCATAGGCCTTGATAGAAGTCGAAATAGGTGACACGCCCACACTTTGCGATCGAAAAAAAAAAATTAATTATTTCGCTAAATTTCTCATGATAGATCGAATTCATTCCTCGTCAAACATCGACTGCCCAAAGAACAATCCGATTGGAATTTCCGTTTCGGAAATATTCGAAAGAATAGTTGATGTCGGTAAAAATCGCCTAGAGCCCCCCCTTAAGTCCACTGTTGATTCCCGTGAGACTGCGCGATACTGTATTTGTGTTGAGTCAAAAGAAAGAAAGAAATACCCCGAGAATTTGAGAATATATTTAACAATTTCGGATGATAATTAATTGGAAAATATTGCACTCGGGCGCATACGCTACGTGGGTACCTGTTGTTGAGTCGTGCACATAGTTGGGTATACCCATGGCAGTTCTTCATGATATCAAATGAAGGGTACAGTACGTTTCGGCGCGGCCGTTTCGGCGCGACCGATTCGGCGCGACCGTTTTGGCGCGAGCCGTTTCGGCGCCGGGACGTTTCGGCGCGAGCCGTTTTGGCGCGAGTCCTTTCGGCGCCGCGACGTTTCGGCGCGGGCCGTTTCGGCGCGGGTCGTTTCGGCGCGAGCCGTTTCGGCGCGATGGCGACTATGAATTAATTGAGGATGTTTTATTCCAACCCATTCTAACCCTTCGAGGGCCATAGCCACCTTCTAAGTTGTAGCACGTGTGCGTGTGTGTTTGGATCAGTAGGATAGCCAAACCCATTCTAACCCTCCGAGAGCCACGGCCACTTTCTAAGTTGTAGCACGTGTGTGTGTGTGTGGATCAGTGGGGTAGCCTAATCCATTCTAACCCTTCGAGAACCACAGCCACCTTCTAAGTTGTAGCACGTGTGTGTGTGTGTAGATCAGTGGGGTAGCCTAACCCATTCTAACCCTTCGAGAGCCACAGCCACCTTCTAAGTTGTAGCATGTGTGTGTGTGTGTAGATCAATGGGGTAGCCTAACCCATTCTAACCCTTCGAGAGCCACAGCCATCTTCTAAGTTGTAGCACGTGTGTGTGTGTAGATCAGTGGGGTAGCCTAACCCATTCTAACCCTTCGAGAGCCACAGCCACCTTCTAAGTTGTAGCACGTGTGTGTGTGTGTGGATCAGTGGGGTAGCCCAACCCATTCTAACCCTTCTGAAGCCACAGCCACCTTCTTAGCTGTACCACGTGTGTGTGTGTGTGTGCGTGGATCAGTGGGGTAGCCTAAATTATTCTAACCCTTAGAGTGCCAAAATCACCTTCTGGATTGTTATCACGTTTATTTTTCATATTTTTTTATGTTTATACCGGTCAGTCAAGCTTCTGTGATTTTCGTTTTTATTCGTTAAGAACAATAATTTTCATCGCGCCAAAGCGTCCCCGTGCCGAAAGGGATGCGTTTAAACGGCCAGCTACCGAAGGGGTTGCGCCAAAACAGCTCGCGCCGAAACGGCCCGCGCCAAAACAGCTCGCGCCAAAACGACTCACGCCGAAACGTCCCGGCGCCGAAAGGACTCGCGCCGAAATGGCTCGCGCCGAAACGTCTCAGCGCCGAAAGGGCTCGCGCCAAAACGGTCGCGCCCAATCGGTCGCGCCGAAACGGCCGCGCCGAATCGTCCTGCTCCGTCAAAGGAATTAGTAGCTATTTTGAGCACGAATAGCAATTAATGCCTTATAAATAATTCAAGAAAAAATGGAATCCGTTGAAACTTATCAATAAAATGATCGTTTTTCACGTGAAGTATAAGAAAATTCTAACTAAAAATATGAAACTAACAATTATAATAAACAATTGAAGCGTTGATTATTTGTTCTAAATAAAATCTCATTTTATGGCGAAGTTTCAATGAATTCTATTTTTTCTTCAATTATTTATAAGGCATTAACTATTTCGGTATTTTTCGTTCAGGTATCACGATAAAGTTATGATCCTTATAAAAGAAAATACCAGAAAAATTTCGTACCTATTTTTCATGTAGAATAACCCTCGTTAATGTCTGGACAGAAAATTTATTACATTCGGTATATATCTAAAAAAAAAAAAAAATCCTGTACATTTGATCACCAAGTATATGGGGCATTCCATACTTACTAGACCACCCTAGTTCCGCTCAGTTTCAAAGAGGGCTCATAAATTGTATAAAAGTTATTTAGAGTGTCAAGATCATTCACGAATTGTTTCAAATTTTTAAATCTCATTCTTCACCCGGCCAGAATTGAAAAATAATTTTGTTTTCCATTCAAATCGGTCAATTAATTCCGCTATTCGCTATAAAAATGATGAAAACGCATATGTAATTCGAAATGAAGATTTGAAAGCCTAAAAGCAAAAAGGTTGTATGTCGGCAAATCCGACCTTCCAGTTTAAAGTTTTTATAATGAGAAAAATTAACACTCAATAGACGTATTTGCCTAGCATACCACCTTCTGCTTCTCAGTCTTCGATTTTTATAATCTTAAGACGGATACAACCCTCGGATTTCCAGTTTTTTTTCTCTTATTCTTCTTCTTGCTTTCCGATTTTGAAGTGAATACTTTTGAGTTCTTCTTTTTGTTAATTTACGTTTTTTACCAAAGATTTGGCGCATACAACCTTATGAAATTAGTTCAGGATTTTTTTTTTTAAATTATAAACACAAAGTCGTATCTGTCGGTATTTATGAGTTTCTGCTTTTAAGGGGACCAGTACAGCTTGGTTTTGGAATTTCGGAGTACTCCAAAATGCATTTATTTCTCAGCCAAAGTTTATTTCACATCAAAAAAAATATTTCTTCGAAAAACTTTGTCGTAAGGTTTCAGGCACATCGTTGTTCCGATCAAGGTCGTTGAGGGCTCATTTTGTTCAGAAAAGAAATCCTCATCGTGTGAACGAGGGAATTTTTTTACAATCTCGTTTTGGCCAAGTTATTTGCAAATAAGAAGCCTAAATATTGGAAATATTTGATAATTGGCCGTAACTTTTCACATGATTTTCTTTTCACCAATCCCAACGTTCATACGATGTAGAATTGCTGTCTGAAGAAAGCAAGACCTTGAGAGGTTGAATCGGACCAACGATGTGCCTGAAACCTTACGACAAAGTTTTTCGAGGCAAATTTTTTTTTCGATGTGAAATAAACTTTGGTTGACAAATAAATAAATTTTGGAGTACTCCAAATCTCCCAAACCAAGCTGTACTGGTCCCCTTAAGGTAGTTCCGTGGATTAATTTAATAGATTATTTCAACAAAACTTCACTCAAATATTTTTTGATAAGATATGTATGTAGTATCGAGTGAAAATTAAAGACGAAAGTTAGCTTACGTTAGAGTTAGGTAGTAGGATATGTTTGGGTCGTAAATCTTAAGATTAGGGCCGAAGCTAGGCGCCGGTATGACCGTTGGCAATAAGAGAGTCTAGGTAGAAGGACTGCGAGAGTCTTGTCAAGACGATTGCCAGACTTAGAAATAAGGAATGTATGGGAAAGCGAAAATACGTGGGAACAAACAGGGGATGAGTTTGCATGAAAGTATGGATGAAGCGTGCAGAGGGGAAGGTTCTGGGTCTTGGGGCCAGACTTGTCTCGAGTGCAAAGAGAAGCAGAACTGACCTGACCAGCAACTTGTTAAGACGTACGAACGGAGCTGTATTAATTTAAGACGAAGGTTCAGAATAAAGATTATTCATTGTTATAGTTTAATTGAAAGTCCTGATATTCATTGCTCATCCTAACATCCTCGCTCACCACTTACGACGTTCTGATTTTATTCGGCCAATTTTCAATTTCAACGTTTTTTAACAGATTTTGAGGTTTTTCATGTAAATACATGAGACAAAATTTATACGGCGTTTTGCTTTCAAAAATGGCAAACGGTCTTATAATAGCGCCTAGGAACTATGTCATTAGACACGCGATATAAGAAAATTGTCTGAGAGGTATCGCTTCAATTGAACTGACCATTAAACAAAGGACGAGCATTTAATTTGCTTTGATCGAGCGCGCGGGTGCGTGGAACTTCGAGGTTTCGGGCAAAGTGACTCGCATGATACTTTGATCCAATTAAACTCGGGTCCTCGATTCTGTTTTTTCTTATTGTTAGATAAAATTATTCATTCATTATTGATTCATCTTTTAAATTTACCTCAGCTGCTTATAGATTCAATAAAAATTATAGTGTTCGAAGGTAATTTTTTTTTTCTAAAAAATAACTATTTAAGAATAAAAAATAATAATTACAATTTTTGGGTGCGATTTTTTTTGTATTCCGTAGATTAAAGGGAAAAAAAACCCGTGATATTTGATCGCTGAGTCTAAGGGGAAAGTGGGGTATTGTGGCCCCCTTCAGGAAATAATAATTTTACAACATACCTTCAGTCATTGTTTTTTTATTAACGATTCAAATACATGTATTGTAACGTATCAAGCCTGCTCCGAAGACACTGCGTGCGCAACCTCGAGGAGTAGGGATACGGAGTAAGGGAACAGGTATAAAAATGGCGTAAACGCGCTGCTCCGCAGCATTTTCTACCTGTCGGAGAAATGACTCACTAATTTCTAAACTCTTTAGCTATTCCGCCTGTCGGGGAATAAGCACTTTGCTTTCTCGAACAATTGCTGATTTGATTAAATAGAATTGTCTCGAAACACTTTCACATAAAATTATTTTGGGATAAAATCAAAGCTTACCAAACGCGGTACAAATTATCACACAATACGGTAGAATCACCTGTCGGGAGTCTAGCCACAACACAAACACGCTAAGTCGTTAGAATTACGAAAATAGAGAAAACCAAACACATAGGATTAAGTTTCTTTTCTGTATTTAAATTTTGTATTTTTATTTTTGTAAAACTCGATTTTTCTTCGAATTAAATTTTATGTTAGATAAAATCGTTTAGTTCTGGATTTTTGTCTAACTACTAAAATTTAACCTTTAACATCTCATCCTTTTAAGTCAGGGAAATTGCCAGCCTTAAAGAATTACTGTTTAGCACTGGTAAATCTTTATCCGTGTCTGAATTAGTAAACGTTTCAGGTCTGGAGAACAGGTTCGACTTTTGGAGTCCAACTCTGTCTAATAAGATTTCACTCAGGGCGATAGGCTTGATATTGTATCCAGCTCTATCAAATCAGGGTGCAGGCTTGATTATTCATTAATCCAGCTCTGCGAATGCAGCTCTAGTCGGCAACGATTCGAGTCTGACAGTTAGGAACTTGGTCAGGTCTTGTAAGCATTGAGCGAGGCTCTGAACAAATTGAATTTTTAATGCAACAACCACGGCCTCTGTCTTATATTAAATTAATTAATTAATCAATTTAATACCAAACGTTGCAGTATATATGTACGTTATACCTATATAATATGTTTCATGTGGCAAAATTTAACAATTACAAAAATTTTAATTGAACGTGGTAAAAAAGCTGTTCCTTAAAATTTATAACAAATTTGATAGTCCATTTATTCAATGTAATGCGTATATATTATTCTATGTATATTCTGTATAGTATAATATTATGGTACTTTTTTTTTTTTAATTTTCGAGGGATATATAGTGTTTATAGCCTCTTTTCCCCTATTTGGGGTTTTTGCGCTCATCACAGACACTTTTCCGCGCATGGATCACCGATTTTGTTGTCTCGGAAAATTTTGGTTTTTACCCAAGCCCCAACAACAAATCTCGAGTCATAAAACGTGATGTCAACTAGTTCAAAAGTTATCCGATTTGCAAGTCATGAGAAAATCAATTTTTGAATGCACCGGACGATCTTTGGTCGTACGAATCGGGAAACTTCAAATATCCTTCACATCGGGAAACTTAAAACTTCCGGAAAAATATTTTTACCCGTGAATTTTGTATTATTTTTCTGCTTTTTATCCTGCGGTCAAATATCAATTTTGGAAATATCAATTTTTGAAATCTAGATGCAAGAAATACCCGGGAAGCGTGTAAATACCTGTCGTTACGTTTATGACGGATACGAATACCATATCGATACGACATCACCACACATTTTTCGTTGTTCAACGCGGACAACTACGGGGTGCCGAGGGGCTGCTGAAGTGGACGAACGTAATCGCGTCAACATTTTCCAGCTTCACGAAGGTCACCGACCGAATAATACTATTGTAGAGGAAGCGTTGATGCGTTCTGAGATGATGAACCTTGCCAAAGAAACGAACACTGCACTGAAGGAGATCTTCGATTCCGTGTTCAGAAGGTTTATTTTTGATTCTGTAAAATAATTAGCCGTCCGGTTGGTTGGACAGACTTTATCGGTTAATCAACACTGTGTGTTCCACGCGTTTTAATGGGTACGAAGCGTACGTATAATAAGCATAATATATCTGAGTTTTAATGCAATTGCAGAAATCCCGTAGTCGCACCGAAGTTTACGTATACAAAAATGAAAACTGTTATGCATCGCGCGCGTTCGACAATGAGACCACCGATTTCCCAAAACTTGCGCGAACTAGCACGTGTCTTGGACACCTACGCGCCCACGGAACGAATATACCGGGGTCTGGTTGAGACTGATGATGGTTCGATCGCGCTCATATTCATCAGTGATGGAATGCTGGAAGCTCTGGGCGCTTGCACAGAGATTTATGTTAATGGGACATTTAAGGTATCATCGATCTAAATTATATCAATGGGTCCTAATGAAGAAGACATAATTCGCCGGCCCGGTCGAAAAAGACCTATCTTAGAAAGACAGATAAGAATAGCTTATTCCGACGTTACTGCTGTTGGACATCCGCTGTTTCTATCCGTCCGTTTGAAATCGGTCTTTTCCAACCGGCCCAGCAAGTAATTGTTGTGTCCTTTTCATCAGGGTCCGTAAATATATGTCGATGGGTCATGGTTTAATGCGGCTCGCGAAAAGAACAGAGACCTGTTCGAATTGACGGAATAACTCTATACTTTGGTTCTAGCAACCTGAACAAGATCTGTGTTCCAAAGGGTGAATATTTTCCTTGTTAGTTGGATTTATTCCATGCTCAAGCGTAACAAGCATTTCATTTAGCTGCTGTAAAATGATGGCCCAGTTTTCAACCCTTCCAAATTTAGTGTCACACTTGTTACGTGCTCGTGTACTCACACCCCTATATTTCACATTATATTACCTACGATATCAACTGAAGACATAACATCCTGCAGCTGCATCCTATCTCTCAACCTCTAATCAGAAGAAGCCTCAATCTTAATCCGAAGAACCTCATCCCTACTTACTTACCTTTAAAACTGCTACCTTGCATAAACGCGCTCACGCCCGAGAGACAATGAGACTATAGAAACACTTGCCCAAAAACTCTCAACTCAATCACTTCATTACACATCAGGCCATTATAATAAACTACACACTCAATCTTGCACCAAACTCAAACAGAATATTGTATTAGATAATAAGTCTATATAATAGGTAAACTCACTCTCAGTATTATCAACTATACATAAAGTTTCATCCACATCATTCATCCAAGCACCCAAATAATATCCGGTTGTCCCTAGACGTAAAAACAAGAGAAAAGAACCCAAATTCATAACTATCGTATCAGCAACAATCCGATTCATAACAACGGTGGCAGCTCCTCTCTAACTCTTATCAACAGTGGGAGCTCCTCCCTAATCCATAACAATGGTGGCAGCGGCACTCCTTGTTTACCGGAATTTTAAGTGCTAAAAGTTAAGTGAAACCAATTCTATACTACTAGAAGTGACGGTATCTCAGTGTCAAAAGAACCAAATTCTACATCATTATCCTATCGGGATCTACAAATTCCGAAATCATCAATCTAGAAGTTACGTTATCTCAGTGTCAAAAGAACCGAATTCTACACCGTACTCTTCAGGATAATCATCTCAAACTCTACAATCATCGTGACTTGAGTGACAAGAATCTATAAGAAATAATCGAATTGCTACCAAATCCATAAAACTAAATCAACTGAAATTCAGAAACACTGAATCTATGCTTAAACACAAACATATAAATTCATAAATCTACATTGAACAAACAAAGTGCATAAATATTGAGTGAATATAAAATACTGTGTCCTTTTAACTACTTCTACAAAATCATAAGGAAATAACTCAGCAAAAAAAAGAAAAAAAAAATCGAAATTCGAACGACTCAAAGGCACCTAGCCCCACAAAGATTCATCTCAATCCACCGAGGCCCATAAGAGACACACTTTCCACAACACCAAGGCATCTCTATCCATCACGACACCGAGACAGCTCTACACATCAACCTCATCTACAAAACTAATTGAGATCCGTATCATCAGCTTGTAAGTAACCTTAATTTCATATTACACAAACAGAAATTACCTAACACTATATCGCCAAAATGTCCGACGACGAATCCCCATCTGGTACACTACCACGAAAATATTGGTCTCTTAAAGATGTACTTGACACAATCCCGTATTTCGATGGTCGAAATGTGAATATAAACAATTTTATCAGAAGCTGTGAAAATGCCAAGCCTCTCATCAACCCAACACAAGCCCCAGTTTTAACGCGCATGTTACGAACCAAAGTCTACGGACTCGCAGAATCATATCTCGGGAACAAAGAATATAACACCATCGACGAGATTTTACTAGCTCTAAAACGAGCATTTTCACCAAAGAAGACCATTTTTGAATGGCAAACCGAGTTGAATAATGTCAAACAACAACGCGATCAACGTGTCTTAGATTACGGCACCAAAGTTGAGGATATTCTCTATAACACAATACAAGCTATGAACAATACACACACTAACACCGACACGACTAGCATGATTTCGGCAATCCAAGACAATGTACTAAAATGTTTCGTTAGAGGCTTGATTCCCGATATAGAGTTTAGAGTAGCGGGTACTCACCCGACCACTTTGAACCAAGCAATTGAAATAGCTCTTACAGAAGAACAAGAATTTCTAAATTGCAATGCCTATAACACCCAAAACAACAGTAATAGCAATCCAAATATTAGCAACCAAAAACCCCAACAAAACAAATCACATCCTCCAAACATACAACCAAATAGACGATTCAATAATCACCCACAAAACCCATAAATCCCTCGAAATCCAAATCAACGACCAGATCCCAATCAAAACCCTACAACTTGCACTTACTGCAACCGCAGAGGTCACACAGAAGACGTCTGTTACACGAAAAATCGCGATACCAAACAAGCCAAATACTGCACACACTGCCAGAGACCGGGCCATACTCTGAATGAATGCCGCTCTGCCAAAAATCAATTACAACAGCCTAATCAATTGCAACAACTTGATCCAATGCAACAACCTACTCAATCAAACACACAATATTCCTCATTATCCTGTAATTATTGTAAACGCCAGGGACATACAATAGAAAACTGTAGAAAACGCGCTTATAATAACGCACAAAGACAACAAACACAGGGTTCTTTAAACTCTAACACTGTCCGCCGGGAGAACGTGCCGACGGACCCAGATCAAACACAACAGCGTTCAACGATACAACAAATAACATCCTCGATACAAAATCAGAATCAATAAATGGACTTTCACCAGTCATCGGAATGGATATACGAGAGTTAGAAACAAAAGCAAAATTCATAATAGACACTGGTGCAGACTTAAATATCGTAAAAATCAGTTGCTTAAAAGAGGAAACTAAACACGACAGAAGTAAAACGCGAAAAATGACAGGAATCACAGATGGATTTACTACTACCTTAGCCGAAACCAAATTGCAAATTAATGACAAAGATTACGAATTCCACATTGTCCACGACGACTTCCCAATAGCTCAAGACGGCATTATCGGACAACCTTTGTTATCCGAAGAAAAAGCTCTAATTTCCTACAAATCTAATACGCTAACTTTGACAGATACGGTAATTCCCTTTGAACTCCAAAATTCACGTATTACCACTATCATTACAATACCAGGTCGTACTGCTCAAGTAATCCCTATTAAAATTTCAAATTCGGAAATCGATCAAGGCTACGTAGATACAGTTAATCTAGGCCCCAATATTCACTGCGGTAAGGCATTCTTAACAAACAGAAACGGTCAAGCGTCCATATATGCGATAAACTCAAACGAATCAGCTGTTGAAATAAGAGTACCAACAGTAACTCTAGAACCAGTCCTCGAAATCCTCAGTACACTCACCCCTGCAGAAACTACTACAAATCACTCTACGCTTAATCAACTTTCAATAACTCACGGTGACATATGCAGATCTACAGGAGCAATTATTCACTTCATACCGCAAAAATTCCAAATATTAAGAGGAATTTCAGTCAAATTATTAGAAGCTTGCAATTTAAACGAATACGAGCTCATAGCCTACGCGAAAAATAGTATAGTCGGAGATACTATAAAAGATATAATTCCTAAAACCTCAAAAGCATTATACCACTCAATAATTATGGAAACCTATTACAGCGATACAGATGACACAATGATTACGAAAACACTCGAAGCTCTTAAGAATCATCTAATTTCAAACAACACAGAATCAATCTCAATTCCTGACCTATCCAACGAACTAGGCAAACAAAACTGGAATAAAATCTTACAAATAATAATCTCAACCTTCAATAACACAAACATTCCAATAAAAATATATACTAAATCTCAAGACCAAACTCAAAATACACACCAAACTCTAAAAGTGTTGACAATGAACGACACGATAGAGCCTAATGACACTACAACCCTCGATAATAATATTAATAATAACTCCGAAAGATTAATAATCCTTGAAAATTTAATGCGTTTGGATCACCTCAACGACGAAGAGAAAGAATCTATACTTACACTCACGACAGAATTCAACCACCTATTTTTTCTGCCAGGCGATAAACTATCACACACATACTTAACGAAACATTCGATTCCAACAACAGATGACATTCCGATTAACGTAAAACAATACCGATATCCGACTATCCGCAAAGACGAGATACCAAAACAAGTTTCAAATTTACTAGACCAAGATATAATCAAACCATCATCCTCACCTTACAATTCCCCCGTCTGGATTGTACCGAAAAAACCTGATGCAGAAGGTAACAAAAATTGGAGAATGGTGATAGGTTACAGAAAACTTAACGAAAAGACAATGGGTGACGCATATCCCCTACCAAATATGAACGATATACTCGACCAGTTAGGGAACGCCAAATATTTCTCAACCTTCGACCTCGCTTCAGGGTTTCATCAAATTCCGATGGACCCAATGGACGCGCATAAGACAGCTTTCTCAACTCCACACGGACACTACGAATTTAAAGACACGCCATACGGACTCAAAAACGCCCCAGCGACGTTTCAGCGACTCATGGACCAAGTTTTATCCGGTTTAGAAGGAAACGTTGCATTCGTATACTTAGACGACATCGTCATCTATGCACATTCTATAGAAGAACATGAGACTAAATTCAAAAAACTAGCTAACAGACTACAATCAGCAAATTTAAGCCTACAAATTGGTAAGTGCGAATTCCTTCGAAAGGAAGTAGCCTATTTAGGACATATTATTACAGAAAACGGTGTAAAACCAGACCCAAAGAAAATAACAGCAGTCAAATCATACCCAGTTCCTAAAACAGCCAAACAAATCAAACAATTCATCGGTCTTATCGGTTACTACAGACGATTTATCGAAAACTTTTCAAAAATATCGAGACCACTAACTACTCTACTGAAAAAGAACGTTAAATTCCTCTGGACATCTGAACATCAACTGGCTTTCGAAACGTTACGAGACTTGATATGCATATCCCCTATACTACAATATCCTAAATTTGACCAACCATTTATTTTAACAACTGACGCATCCAAATACGCTATCGGTGCTGTACTCAGCCAAGGTAAAATCGGAGAAGACCTACCAATAGCCTATACATCACGCACACTGAACAAAGCAGAGTTGAATTATTCTGTAATCGAAAAAGAATTACTAGCTATTGTATATTCAGTCCATTACTTTAGACCCTACTTGTACGGACATAAATTCACACTTGTTACGGATCACAAACCTCTTGTTTGGGTTAGCAAGGTTAAAGACCCAACCTCACGACTACTGAGATGGAGATTCAAACTCGAAGAATATGACTACGACGTCGTATACAAGAAAGGACAAATTAATTTAAACGCAGACGCGTTATTAAGTAATCCACTCGTAGATACTGATAAACTATTACCAATCAACGTAAAACGCGACCGAAACACGAGCTCAGATAGTATATCAAACCTTGACGCGAAACGGAGAAAAGAAGCTCACCAATTCCCGACCCACCCACGACAAAGTACAGACGAGTCACCAAATCCTGCTCCTACTAAACGATACAAAAGCGACGTTGAATCCGCTGAAATGGATCTAAATTCAGACAATGACAAACTTAGTCACATTTCTATGGATTGCTTACCATCAGAAAGATATATATCAAATTTTTCAAATAGACCGATGAGAATTGACTCACCAGGCGATACATCTGTAGATAGTCTACCGCTAGCAAAAAGACTAATTCACCCACCAGACAGACGCACAGTTCATAATTCATCTACAGACGCTTCAATGGACAGTCTCCTAACCACTTTCTCAGAAGATCTATCCTCAGACGACTCAACAGACAGTTTTCCTATGCCTGAAAAACCGATTAACGTTTCGAAATCTACTAAACCAATAACAATCGATTCGTCCACTGACACCTCAATTGACGATTCACCATTGTTTAAAAGATATCAACAAAAAGGAAACGCTACGTACACAGACATTTCCCCGAATAATTTACCCGTAAATAAAAAATCACGTAAACTCCGACGGAATCCTACATCAACTTCGTTCAAGGAAGATCCGTACCTGAACAAAAATTTAAATAATAATCCACAATATATCGAACGCCAACCGAACATAAGCGCTTCAATTGATAAACCTGATCTTACTTCAAACCAGCCTAGTGATAACTCAGAACCAAATGACACACTTAAAAATAAACCAACATACAGCAAACGCACCAGCACGCAATCTCCAACACACGAATACAAATATAAGCTACGACCAAGAAAGCCTAAATCCCCTTCACAACCGCCTGATTCTTCATCGTCAGACGACAACCATGTCCCTTATTATGAACAAAAATTACCTACTTCCAGTGAATCATGGACTCACAGTTCTAATCATAAGAAATTATATTCAGACGCTGTCAAAGGAAAACAACCACCCACTATACCTAAAACTACCACCCTGAGACAATCCACGTATCCGATGGCCAAATCCATGTAATATAATCCATCCTATAAACAATTCCGAGAAGTCTCAAAACTTTCACCGATCCCAGAGAACCGTTTCATAACTGAGGTAACTCAAGATTTATTTACAACAAACGACAACTTGGCACATTGCATCCCAGCCGACTGTCTACCCATACAGCACCGAGACATTGCAGCAACGTTGCAGCAACATAATTCCGCAATATTGGCAATGTTGCGGTTATGCTGCGCAATGTTGCTGCAACTCCCCTGCAATGTTTCTGCAATGTCTCAATGTCCGCTATTCATTGCATAACATTGCAACATTTCTGCAATATTGCCAAATAATCTGCAATATTGAAAAAGTTCCTACATTTTTTGTATTCCCATTCAATGGAACTATTGAAATTAAAAAATAAAAAACATAAATTTTATACGGTGTAACATTCAGTCCACTGTCTTAAAGGATGCTCCTCATTATATGTACAATGAAAAAACGCCTCGTAATTTCGCTACGAAAAACGCCACCGCTTTCTGTTTCTCCTAACCGAGATTTGAACCCACGTCCGCTTGCTTACTAGTCGCACGCTCTACCTACTACGCCAAACTATCCGATGATAATTGCTTCAATTATGTTTTTCTATGTATTCAGAGCTGCCTATATTTTAACAATTTCATGTATTTAATTGTGTTAGAAGCCAAAAATGTACAAATTTCTAATAAATGATGCAATTTATCGATTCTTCAATTTGTTAAGGCCCATCCCTAGTCGCCCACCTCCCTTTTGCCGAAAAAGGGGCGGGGGAGGCACATCTCGATTATTATCCGGGCCCAGGCGTCGAAGACGCAAAAATAAAATGCAGAGCGGCGATTCTATTTCAATTCCAAACACATACGTCCGAAAATATGTTTGTTTTATGCGAAAATAGAGCTGCAGCACCGCTTTTAGATTTGTCAAATGTCAATTTCCTCGGCGGCCATTATTATGTAGCTGTTTGCCGAGTTTCGCTGGGCAGGGCGGTAAATGGCGCCACGAATATATTGCTCCAACGCAAGGATAGTACACTAAGAGAGTGATATCCTTGATATTCGTGGCGCCACTTACCCTAAACTCGGCGTACAGCTACATAGTAATGGCCGTCGAGGAAATTGACATTTGACAAATCTAAAAGCGGTGCTGCAGCTCTATTTTCGCATAAAACAAACATATTTTCGGACGTATGTGTTTGGAATTGAAATAGAATCGCCGCTCTGCATTTTATTTTTGCGTCTTCGACGCCTGGGCCCGGATAATAATCGAGATGTGCCTCCCCCGCCCCTTTTTCGGCAAAAAGGAGGTGGGCGACTAGGGATGGGCCTTAAATAAATCATTCTAATATATATAACAAAGTTATATTGCAGAAATCTTGCGGTAACATTGCAAATGCATTGTCGCAAAAATTGTATTGCAGAAATGTTGCAGCAACATTGCAGTGCAATGCAATGAAAATGAGACTTAGCAATGTTGCTGAGACATTGCTGCAATGTGGCGTGCTGTATTGGTAATTGGACGAGGTATAGCACAAGAAATGATCGAACGAAATATTATAAGTCGCGACGAGTTAAAATCAAAAAACCCTCAAGTAGGTGACATTATAGTAACACCATACAATGACATCAAAGTTTATAACTTAATAACTAAACCTGAATTTTTTGACAAACCTACGAACGAAACTATGTACAACATCCTATGTAAACTCAGACGAAAGTTAGAAACAGACAACGTACAGTCAATATCGATTCCAAAAATCGGTTGTGGACTAGATAAACTAAATTGGAAGACCGTGCGATCAATGATATACTTTGTTTTTCAAAATTACTGCATAAGAATGACTATTTGCGACTCTGAACCAAGTCAAAATATTGTACCCTGTTCAGGAAATAATGTTGCTAATTCAAACTCAAATAATGAAAATCGTATACGAACCGAACATATCGTCGTACCTGAAAGTTTACACCATTACCACATAGAAACAGACAGAATCAGTACCTCGAATAATATTCTTCCATCAAACGACAACCGACTCTTACACGATATCGAAGAAAATAGTACAAATAATATGCAACAAGTTCAACCTCAAAATCCGATTCCACACTTCAGCCATACAGATCCAACCCCACTAGCACCTAATATCAAAGAGACAAACGATGATATTCTTATGAGAAAAGATAATTACGTGCACTGTATGTCAGCAGATTGTATTTTTAAAAAAGGAGTTGGTAAACATTTAATCGATATCGGCAGTTTAGATACAAATTTCCTAAGATCCCAAAGTCCTGAAATGAATAGTGTGATCATTACACCAATTAATAAAAAATTCATCTTTAGTCTTGTAACACAAGAGAACCATTATGAAAAATCGACAGTTAATGGAATCCATAACACATTAATTATCCTCCGTGACATACTGCAGAGTAAAAACATAAAATCTTTCTCAATTTCCAAAATCGGTAGCGGATTTGATAAACTAAATTGGTTCGCGATTAAAAACACTCTCAGAAAAGTCTTTAATTATACAAATATAACAGTAAACATCTGTCTAAACGAAATCAATGTCCCCAATCCTGAGCTACGTGAGGAAATAATTCGTGGAAACCACGAATCCGTCATAGCTGGTCACAAAGGAATAACAAAAACTTTCAAAAGAATCCGAGCATTATATTATTGGCCGAACATGAAAGACGATATCGGAAAATTTATAAAATCATGCGAGAGCTGTCAACAACGAAAACTTGTCAGAAATAAAATTAAACTTCCGATGGTAATAACGGATACACCAACAACCGCGTTCGAGAAAATTTCGTTAGATGTAGTCGGACCTTTACCTACTTCGAATTCACAAAATAAATATTTACTAACAATTCAAGACAATTTAACCAAATACTCGGAAGCAATACCATTAAAAAACATGACTTTAACAACAATCGCTAAAGCATTTGCAAATTTGAAACAATTAGCTAAAATTTTCAAAATAAAACAAATAAAAACCACAGCTTACCATCCTCAATCCAATGGCTCTCTCGAACGCAGTCATCAAGTCCTAATCGAATACTTAAAACACTACATCAATCATAAATATAATTGGGACAAATGGATTAGATTCGCAATATTCTCGTATAATACGTCAGTACACGAAAGCACTGGCTACACACCTCACGAATTAATATTCGGTACAATAGCGCGACAATTGTCAAGCATATGCGTCAACAAAAATCTTTCGAATAAATACGAAGATTACTTGCACGAAATAATTACTCGTCTCAAAGAAACTCGTCAAGACGCAATGAAAAATCTTAACAATGCGAAATTAAAATCAAAATTGATATACGATAAACACATAAATGTACACACTTTCGAGCCAGGTCAATACGTCTACCTAATCAATGAAACGAAAAAGAAATTAGATGACCACTACAAAGGACCATACAAAATAATTCGTATAATCAATAACATTAACGCGGATCTCCAAATAAACGATCATAAAACTAAAATAGTCTATATAAATAAAATAAAATTAGCCATAGAATAACAATACACAAAACACTACCACACATAACAGACGCCAAACAAGGAAATGAAATGACAGAACATAAAAATCTACAGACAACAACAATCGCGTGGAAAACATATTATATTACATTTCTTCCGTATTTGGATCACTATCACTTATGTATTTAATGAACAAATTTTCCTTAGTAAGTAAAATGTTCAACTTGTTCACAACTATCAGAAGTATTTGCCAACGAAATGAACCTAACAATGAAATAGTCGAATATCAAGGCAATCAGACTTTTATCGAACCACCCAATTCATTAGAACATGCCACATTAGGGTGGTCCTTATTTGGGGCTCAGACGAATTTTTACCGGGCCGCCCCCCAAATCAGCTCCAAATAATTCAAAAACAATGTGGAACAAGTTTCAGCCGTCTATCTTAAAAATTGGCCAATACCAGAAGGGGGGGATTTTCCCCTTTGAAATACACGTGTTTTCACGATTTTTTTAAAACCTGCGTACTAGAGCGTCTTGAACTCTTTCTAAAAATCTCGAATACTCACGAATGCGTTCCTGGTACCCATATCCTACATCCAGATGGATGAATCAAACTTCTGATTAAACATTGACAGCTATAGGGGTCATTCTGTAAGAGGAAACAATTTTTGGTCAATGACCCACATTTATTGAAATTCTCTTCTTCTTCTTGGCTTTAAAATTAACCTAAAATTTTAGAATCAGAATTTTTTAGTTCATGATAAATATTTTCAATGCCGAACTTTTTCTGACATAGTTTTCCAGCAACTATAGCAAAGAAAAGAAAAATGTTTCCTCTTATGGCATGACCCCTATATAGCTCACGAGGTTGAATCAGAAGTTTGATTTATCCATCTGGATGTAGAATATGGCTACCAGGAACGCATTCGTGAGTATTCGAGATTTTTAGAAAGAGTTCGAGACGCTCTAGTACGCAGGTTTTCAAAAAATCGAAAAAACACGTGTATATATTTCAAAGGGGAAAATCCCCCCCCCCCCCCCCCCCTCTGGTATTGGCGAATTAAGATAGATGGCTGAAACTTGTTCCACATTGTTTTTGAATTATTTGGAGCTGATCTGGGGGGCGGCCCGGTAAAAATTTGTCCGAGCCTCAAATAAGGACCACCCTAATGCCACATCATCATGCGAACGAACATTAAACCCACAAACACCACACACACATATAATTATTCAACAAGCAAGTCCGCCAGCGATCATTACTACTCACACAACATCGAACCCAATAAATACTGAAACACCTCCGCCGTCTCAAACATCTTTCTACGCCCAATAAGAACATGTACCACTATGATGAAATCAGAAATAATTACCTATATTATACAATATCTGTAATAACAACGATACTATCCATGTCATTATTATTAAATAATTACACATATAACCTGCCAATGTAATATTCAAATATCATATACTAACTCAGCATAAGACATTTATAACTAACCGATCTTATTGCCAATAAGCCATCTTAAGTGTATACTTAAGTGTATCTCCTATACCTAGCTTATATTTACTAACGTAAATATAAGACGTTTATAATTATTATCTCATATACCTAGCTTATATTTACTAACGTAAACATAAGACCTTAATAACTAATATACATATTGCATTTAAATCCATAGATTTAAACACAAAAAAAAAAAAAAAAATTTCCTCCTGCTTCACCGGAGCAATATTTTTTGTTTTCCACCGGGGATGGGCGTGTTACGTGCTCGTGTACTCACACCCCTATATTTCACATTATATTACCTACGATATCAACTGAAGACATAACATCCTGCAGCTGCATCCTATCTCTCAACCTCTAATTAGAAGAAGCCTCAATCTCAATCCGAAGAACCTCATCCCTACTTACTTACCTTTAAAACTGCTACCTTGCATAAACGCGCTCACGCCCGAGAGACAATGAGACAATAGAAACACTTGCCCAAAAACTCTCAACTCAATCACTTCATTACACATCAGGCCATTATAATAAACTACACACTCAATCTTGCACTAAACTCAAACAGAATATTGTATTAGATAATAAGTCTATATAATAAACTCACTCTCAGTATTATCAACTATACATAAAGTTTCATCCACATCATTCATCCAAGCACCCAAATAATATCCGGTTGTCCCTAGACGTAAAAACAAGAGAAAAGAACCCAAATTCATAACTATCGTATCAGCAACAATCCGATTCATAACAACGGTGGCAGCTCCTCTCTAACTCTTATCAACAGTGGGAGCTCCTCCCTAATTCATAACACACTCATTCGACTCAATTATGGAAACCTGCCTACAAGATATTTTTGCACTTCGCGCTATACGGAGTAGGGCCTAGAAGAAAAATCTCTTATGTATGCCGATGAGTTCATCAAATATTCCAGACGATGTCCAATATCAAACACATCAGCTAATTTTCTAACGAAAAATTATCTGTTCAATAGAATCGTAAAATTGTTCTAGCTGGGAACAACTGTTTGAGATGACCCGCGATTTTTGGGGGTTATGTATGAGTTTCGAAATTATGGTTCAGTGATAAATAACAACAACTAATAACAACAACAGTGATAAATAACTAATATCGTAAGTAATTCCAATTATATCCAGGTGGCACCATCCCATCCCCCGATTGCACAGCTGTATACTGTGCACATGCGTACAATGGATACCGTACGTCTTTGCCTTATTTTTGATTTTCTTCTACGATGTATAGATAATCAAAGAGAATATTACATGAAAGATCAATACTCCCTTTAGGGAATAGCGGCTGTATACGTTTTATGTAGCGGAAGGACCAAAAGATTGTATCATGCGATTTTTCGAAAAATCGTGCAATTGGCACCTGGCATCGCAGAAAATCTGCAGTTCATTATGGGTGACTATGAACAATCGGCAATGAGCGCACTACGGGAGGTGTTTGCTGAAGCCCACCTTCACGGGTGTTGGTTCCATTTCAACCAGGTAAACCACACGATAATATTCAATGTGCAAATTATGAACTGATTTGTCTATACGTTGGGTACAACGGTGATTCTCATCTTTTTATACTTTCTTTTACTACAAGGCCCTTGTACGACGATGGAGGCGCGGCTGGGCCTTTCCGACGCACTCACATCCATTATAGCGATGTCGATGGCGCTACCACTAGCCCCATCGAATCGTTTCAACGAGGGGCTAGAATTATTGGCTGGACTGGCTGACGAAATTGCAGGAGACCACCCAGTGGTGCTGCAATATATGCTGTACATGAGAAGGCAGTGGGGTCCATTGGCCGACGTAGTGAGCGTGCACGGCTGTCCCTCACGAACAAACAACCTCGTGGAATCATACAGAGACACTGTAATACAAGATGCCCAGCATGCATTGCGTGTCGGCAGGTAATCTCATTGGAAGCGTATCCACCGCAGTGTTGCTACGTAATACGTTTGTGCATGGATTGTCGCTAATTTCAGTAACGATGAATCTGTGATAATAAAGAAGTCGATGTCTCGTCTAGGCACACTTAAGGAAACTTAATGCATCGTTTTTTCTGTAGATTTACATAGATGGAGTTCCTGAGGCGTTGTGCGGCACGAACCGCTGCCGCAGGTCACGTAGATCTTGGGCAGCACAACATAGAAGAAGATGGTAAGCCATATTTTGATTAGGAATTTCGTTCTGCAAATTACAACATGCTTCCCTGAAGTACATATATGTGACCGTTCTATATGTCAACAGTAGGAGCACAAGAAGAAGGTGACCTGGTTGAACGTGGATTGATGGCTGCTGGGGAACCAGTAGCTAATGAGCCAGGTAGATTTTAATGTATCGTCATGTTGATTTTGACATTCTCGTTAAGCAAGTATTAACTGTTCATCGTATGACGATGTCTGCATGACTGACTAATACCAATTATTCGTAGTCCGACATGGTCGCAGACGAAATCGTGGCGTTCTGGCGAGAAATAGGGCTGACGTCAACGGAAGAATTGACGATGCAGAGATGGAAGTGGAGCCAGTAGCAGACCCTGCTGCGATTCCACCAGTAGAAAATCTTGACCACCGAGGCCGAGCCCGGGGTCGGCAAGGTCGGGGCCGTCGACATGGCTTGGGCCAAGGAGCTCATCCCAAAGTTCAGGGTGCGCGCAATAGGGCTCAAGAGCCAAACAGAGCTCCAGACGAGGTTGGAGAACTGATCGAGCGTATGGAGCAGCCAGATCCAATTATAATTGGAGTTGAGGGACAAGCTAGAGCTGAAATAGAAATTCTAGATGATGGTACGTCCACGTGTTAGGGCATTTTGTTAGAAAGTCAGGCCCGAGGAGGGGGAGATTTGCTGATTTCAAATAGTTATCATTTGAAAAGCGTCGGCCTAAAGAAATTTTTCTATTCAACATTTTTGTCTCATTCTTATAATAAAAAATCAGCAGGCGCCTTGCAGTGCACGCTCCCCGAACATCCCGCATATACATCGCTCGCTCGAATACCAATCCATCCCATTAACACCTGACTCCTGCTCACATATTCTCCTTTTTGAATTCAAGATGTCTTTCACCTACCAGAAGACGATTTTGAACAAGTTCCGCTGCCCGAGGATCCTATCCATTTCCATGAGATCCCACCATTACCGGACGTGCAGGAGGTTCGCGAGGCTGCACGCCCTGCAGCTTTTTGCTGTGTCTGCCTCACCGAACTTGCGACGCACGCATTCATTCCCTGCGGGCATTTGTGCTGTTGCTCGGTTTGCGCTGATCGAATCCCCACGCGGTGTCCTCTGTGCCGAGATGAATATTTTGGCGTTTACAGAATTAGAGAAAACCCCTGAACGTGGTTCTGTAAACCGTGATTCACGGTACCTGACAGAGTGGACAAATAACGTCACCTTCGGTCAGAAAACGGACCAGCCTAGATGTTCAGAAATCAGATCTTTGATTTATCGTTTATAACAGTAGCCCGGGAAAAATCATTTTATATATTCTCATAGAATTTTATGAAATTTTACTTTACTACATCTATAAAATTATTTAAAATTTCATAAGATCGTGGAATTTTATAAAATTCAAATTGCCTTTCAAAAAAAATAATTTTCCATACTTTAATGAAATTTTAGAAATTTTTTTATAGTTTTGTAAAATCTAATAAGACATAAAATGTAACAAAAGTTTATTTTACCCCGGGAGAAATTATTTTACAAGGCTGTATGAAATTTTATGAACTGATTTTTCGAGGGCACAAATATAAGTCCTGAAATTGCTTTTTGGTATCAAGAAAATAATGTATATGGGCTTTTCCATGCGAACTGACCCGGTCGCTGACCCTCGACATTTTTGATTTTTTCGGTTTTTTTTTTATGTGATAGTAGGCGATGAATGAAGAACGTAGACTAAGTTTCAGATTTTTTTCTCAATCCATCTTCATGTTACGAATTTTCGAATAATTCACGAAATATTACATTCGATTAACTTCAATTAAGTATAACTCCGCACAAAAAAGAGATATCAACATGAGTGATAGGTCTTTGTTTTCGTCTCGGATTGTACTTTAACATAAAAATAGGTAAACAAATATACATCGTCAACTCGATCATTCTTATTCGCAGTAAAGTATAAAAAATCGATTTTCGTCAGGTGCGACCCCTTCGATTTTTTTGAAAATATCCATAAATTCTAGAGCCAAAACCAGATTTTTCAAGACCAAAACCAAGACGGACATCCAATTCCTTCTATTTTTTTTTTTTTGATTTTTTAAAATTATTTCCATGTCGCTTTATTGAAAATAATTATTCCAAATCTTAAGAATTGCTATATTTAACAAATATTCTATCAATTAGGAATGAAACTAATTATCGATAATAATTCCAAGTCTCGAATATTATTTGTCATTTTTAAATTGCGCGCTTTATAAGATGCGGCAACGATATGCAGGCTGGTTCGACCATGACGGGCACAAAGGGCGCTGACGCGGTTGTCATTTATCGCATTCATATGTGGACAGCTGATTATAAGCGCATTTCGGAGTGACATGATGTCACCGAAAAAATTTTTTGATCGCTGCTGCAATCCCTTCAAAAATGAAAAACACAAAAAGTTTAAAGGTTTACGATGCGTGTCTGAACGTCTACGAATTAAATGGCAATTGGAGAAAAATGACCGCGTATGTCAAACTTGTTACCGTAAACTATCCATGAAAACGATTCATCTGACATTTCTGGGAATATTGGCGAGTTTGATTCCAATCAAGATGATAATAATTCCGATGACAGTGTTGTTAATCACGATTTTCAAAATAACAACAAAGACATCCAAACTGGTAAAGTTGGTTATTTTTCTTTAAATATACTTGTCAAATCACAGTTATTCTCCGTATTTGCTGTTATATTTTTTTGTGCTCCGACATTTTTTCTTTTGCCTTTTAGAATCAGTATCTAGCGTTAGTGAAGTATTATCGCAACAAATTAGTTAATTATCTCAATTAAGTCTTGAAACTACATTACCTGTAGTAAATGAAGCTCTGCAGCTGTTAAACCAATCTCCGATTCCTGCTAAAAAATCAAGGACTGAGTCGTATCTTCAGAAAAAGGTTGATAACGTTACTCAGAACTTGAAGAGATCGTTAGGAGTTGACAGTGATACTGAACTAACTGGTCAGGTCGATAATGCGGATGCATTTGACATGATTGGGGGACTTAAACGAAAATTTCATGACGAAAGTACAACCAGAGCCTCGAAAATACAAATTTTGACTGTATTGCCATCAAATTGGAGTAAAAGAAAAATCGCTGAAGTCATGGGCACAACCGAATATATGGCGAAAGTGGCAAAGGAAGGACCGAAGATTGGTAAAAGCAATTGATTCATGACTTATTTGTTGAATTGATTAATTACTTATTGAATAATTAGTTTCACAACAATGGAATGGTACTTAATACAGGTCGTCCACTTTCAAAAGATACCGAATCAATGGTTATGCAGTTTTATAATGATGATGAAGTGAGCGTGAACATGCCAGGCATGAAAGATTGCGTTTCTGTCGTCGATGATGGAGGGAAAAAAATTAAGGTTCAAAAACGCTTAATTATTTCCAACTTGAAAGAACTTCAGGAACTCTTTCGTTTGCGATATCCAGAGATAAAAATTGGATTTTCAATGTTTGCATCTCTACGCCCGAAACATTGTGTATTGGCAGGCGCGAGTGGTACCCACACTGTTTGCGTTTGTTCAACACATCAAAATGTTAAGCTGATGATGTTAGGTGGGTGAAATACCGAGTCAAATACTGATAAAGTGGTGTTTTTTTTCTTCATCTTAATTATTGTTATTGTTATTACAGGCGGTAAAATTCCGTCGCTAACCGGAGATTTGGAGCAGTTATAGAAAAATTACAACGATTGCTTGAACGCAATCATATGTCCAACTCCGACATCACAGTGTTATTTCGGACACTGCTCTGATTGTCCAGGAACAGACATTTTACGTGACATCTTGTTGCAGGCAATGGCAGACAATGAAATCGACAGCATAACTTTCAAACACTGGATTTCAAATCCACGCACTAGCCTTGAAACAGCCATTAAATGCTCTTCCGACTTTGTCGACGATTTTTGCCAGAAAATAAAAGCTCTTTTACCACATAATTTTATTGCAAAAGAGCAAGCAACGTTTCTGAGAACTCTCAAAGATTCTTTACAAGACAATGAATTTCTGATGATTTGCGATTTCGCTGAGAACTACGCGTTCGTAGTCCAGGATGCGGCCCCAGGGTTCCACTGGAACAACAATCAGGCCACCGTATATCCAGTTGTCATTTATTATAAATCCAACAATCTACTGACTCACAAGAGTATAGTAATAATCTCGGATTGTCTTCATCATGATTCGATTGCTGTTCACATGTACACTGGAATTGTTGTTGACTATGTAAAAACGCTTTCTGCAGATGTTTCGAAAATTTATTATTTTTCGGACGGTGCGCCGCAACAATATAAGAACTACAAGCATTTCATAAATCTGTTATACCACAGAGATGATTATGGAATACCATCGGAATGGCATTTTTTCGCCACTGCGCACGGCAAAGGGCCATGCGATGGTGTCGGGGGTACTATTAAAAGAATGGCTGCTCGCGCTAGTCTGCAATTGCCTCCCGATCGACAAATAACAACCCCGGATGAATTGTACAGATGGGCTTCAAACCCGAATAATTTGCCAAATATAACAGTGAAATTATCACCGATAGCAGATTATCATTCCAACAAAACTAAGTTAGAAAATCGTTTCGATAGTGCCAGACGTGTGCCTGCAACTCAAAAGACCCATTGTGTCATACCACATACGGACGGTGTCATACATGTGAAGCAATTTTCTCGATCAGACGTGATTGAATCCCATAAGATTCTTAAAAATAAAGAAAAATATATCATTCCAATCATTTTTAATAAATACCATGGTAAAATATTAACTAATGATATAATTTTTATTTTGTGTCTACCCGTATTATTCAATAGTAGCACTACATTAGATAAGGTTATGAATATCAAATACAGTGTTTGAACTGTGTGCATTTAAATCGTTGAAATACAGAATATCTGAATTTTGAAAAAGCAAAAAAAAAAAAAAAATAGAAGGAATTTGATGTCCCTATTGGTTTTGGTCTTGAAAAATCTGGTTTCGGCTATAGAATTTATAGAATTTTTTTCAAAAAAATCGACGGGGTCGTTTTAAGATTCGGAATAATTATTTTCAATAAATCAACATGGAAATAATTTTGGAAAATAAAAAAAAAATAGACGGAATTGGACGTCCGTCTTGGTTTTGGTCTTGAAAAATCTGGTTTTGGCTCTAGAATTTATGGATTTTTTTTCAAGAAAATCAAAGGGGTCGCACTTGACGAAAATCGATTGTTCATACTTCAATGCGAATAATAATGATCGAGTTGACGATGTATATTTGTTTGCCCATTCTTATGTTAAGGGGAAATGAAAGATAAACTCGAGCCATCTAGCGGATTTCTCACCATACTAAAACAAAATTCAACGAAAGCATGTCCGAAGAGCGTCATTTTTTGGATTTGCGAAAATCAAAGAGCATCATGCCCTTCGTTTAATTTTCATTCATCGCTGATATTAATTTCACATCAATCGGACATGCTTTCGTTGAGAAAAGGGGGTTTGAAAAATATCACCGTAATACAATATACCGTACTAGAACACGATTCTTCTACTTGATATTTTTCAACCCCCTTTTCTCAACGAAAGCATGTCTTATTGATGAGAAATTAATATCAGCGATGAATGAAAATTAAACGAAGGGCATGATGCTCGTCGATTTTCAAAAATCCAAAAAATGACGCTCTTCGGACATGCTTTCGTTGAATTTTGTTTTAGTACAGTGAGAAATCCGCTAGATGACTCGAGTTTATCTTTCATTTCCCCTTAAGTATAACTCCGCACAAAAAAGAGATATCAACATGAATGATAGGTCTTTGTTTTCGTCTCGGATTGTACTTTAAGGGGAAATGAAAGATAAACTCGAGTCATCTAGCGGATTTCTCACCGTACTAAAACAAAATTCAACGAAAGCATGTCCGAAGAGCGTCATTTTTTGGATTTTTGAAAATCGACGAGCATCATGCCCTTCGTTTAATTTTCATTCATCGCTGATATTAATTTCTCATCAATCAGACAAGCTTTCGTTGAGAAAAGGGGGTTGAAAAATATCAAGTAGAAGAATCGTGTTCTAGTACGGTATATTGTATTACGGTGATATTTTTCAAACCCCCTTTTCTCAACGAAAGCATGTCCGATTGATGTGAAATTAATATCAGCGATGAATGAAAATTAAACGAAGGGCATGATGCTCTTTGATTTTCGCAAATCCAAAAAATGACGCTCTTCGGACATGCTTTCGTTGAATTTTGTTTTAGTATGGTGAGAAATCCGCTAGATGGCTCGAGTTTATCTTTCATTTCCCCTTGAGGGAATTTAAGTGTTGTGACAAGGTCAATCATCCCCGATTCCTGGAATTTTCCGGCACCCTGTGAGATTTGAGAAGTTCCGAATGCGTGACTTTAGAAAGATCTTTCGGAACGTTGTCGGCTATAAAAGAGCGAAAAATTTAGGATTGACACCTAGTATTCAACGGATCTTCGAGTGGTGCAGAATCTTCTTTTCTGACGTCTCTAAAAAAATCCAGTCTCACAATGGAGATGATGTTGGATGTGCAAGGTTTTCAACAATTGAACAACGAATTCATACTGAAGGAGCTCGGTGTAATCACTATTCAAGCGGCTGAAAAAGGCAAGCAACGTCTGGCTCGCATTCTCTTCAAACCACCATGTTCTTGGGAAACCTTATCGGTCAACTGTAGAGCTACCAACGCTTCGTTGACGCGAAATTATCATGGAATACCGTGGAATGATGGTAATCTGCCTTACGATGATGTGCCGAAAGTGGTGAAAAAAGTTGTCGAGCATGCAAATTATATCTATGTAAAAGGAGAGGAGAAGAAAAAGTGAATCGAAAAAATCATCAACGATGACTCAAAGTTCGTGATCGAATTGGGAGAATTGGGATGTTCAAGTCTTGAAATGCTACAATACATCGAAGTCGTTCATTGGCATGGAGACTATCATGGGAACGTTCCCAGGTATCAGTGTGCTTTCGAAAATGTTCAGCGATTGAAAACTTGGTATTTGACAAAGTGTACTGGCTCCCGTCATAAGAATGAAGACGGAAGACATCGCATTTTTGTCGAAGGAATTCATCCTCATTCACGCATCGAATATCATCGATGAGATATGGGAAAAACTACCAGAGGCTATGAAGAAGAATAAAGACATCGCAGGCTGCCGAAAATGTCGAATACATTATTGTTCAATGAAGGATGAGTTTGATGGACCTACTCCTATGGTTAAAAATTGTTCACAATGTGAAATGAATCGATAAATTCGTATTTACTAAGTATAATTAACAGTAAATGGTTAAATAAATATTGAAAATAATTTTACAACAGTATTAATGCTGACTTTTTCATGTGCTCTCTCGTATTCAGATCTCCATCCTTGTCTTTCCTCTCTATAAGCTTACTCTAGAGTAATTAAATACCGCTGAGCGGCATAACTGCTCAGGATGGTCATGATTTGGACGACACATGTATATATATTTATTGAAAAAAAGTTTTATTTGTAGAAATACATTGATATACAGTTTAAGTAACTATGGACTTATACCAATTTCTCTACTCCACCACTTATGGGATTGTATTCAACTACTCGATCGTGTAAGATCAAACAGTATGCTGACGTATCGGCAGGAAAGTTGTCTTTGGCTTCAAACTCGAGACGAACGTCTACTGGTCCAAACTTGAGCGACTCGTTTTGTTTTGAACAGTCAACGAGGAATAGGGAAGCGTACTGTAGAAATTCACTCTTCTTCAGCAACGGTTCAGGTTCCTTGCCGTAATAGGAGGTTTGGAAATTTGCGAACATCTCGTACAACAGAGCATACTGATTATGACTCATATCGAGATTCAGGTTCCCGTAGGGATAACATTGAGAATTCAAGAAGAGCTTACCATCTGTGATATTGCAGTGATCGAAATGGCTAGCGTTTTTATTCAGCTTATTCTTCCGGCTTGTTTGGAAACCCAGTATAACGTAGCGAGGTTTTTCCAGCTGCGTCGATGTCTTCACAGTCCAAACGTGTTTGGAAGTGGTGAGCAGTACAGGATGTTCGTACAATTCCGAATTGCAAAAACTCATCGAGATCGGCGCGTCTTTCTCGATAAAACTTAACAGCTGTATTTTTCGCTCATCCGAGAGCTTAACATATGGTAACAACCATTCGACTTTATCGATCAGGATTTCGTAATCCTTATCTTGAGTTTGCAGAACCGCGTTTGCATCGGTCTTTGATCGAGTCAAGATCAACTCATGTTTGGCGTTGACGATTATCTTGCGACAGTCTTCGGCGAACCCTAGCATCATCTTCAACGGTATGCATACATCGAAGTTACCAGCGGCATGGCTTGCATTCACATTAAGCCAACCAGCATTCTCCATCATCTAATTCTGCCCAGGTCTCAGAGAAGGGTAGCCTTTCATAAGACTGGTGAGACCGACGTTCTTGCTCCTATCGATCTCAATAGCATTTATCTCGTACCGAATTTCTTCAAACAGATGACAAACACCGTTGTTGACCAGTGTTGAGGCAGTCGACGGAGTTCCATCAGCCTTGACTATCTTCCCAGACACATGCAACGAACTCTTGCACGGTAATACGCACAGGTCTTGGTGTTGAACAGCGATACGAATCTCGTCACTGTTATTGAAACTCGATGAGGCATAAGGTTTGTGTGCGTGAACCTCGTAATGTGCGATAGACTCGTCAAATACGATGGGTGTTTGAATGTCTAAGATTTCCTCCTCCATGGTATACAGCAGATGACACAGATGCAAGCGAATCGTAGTTTTACTTTACGAAAATTCCTCTTCCAAAAGGTATGACCTTGAGACCCAAGCTTTTCAGAAGCAGCACGTTCTGAGGTGTCAGCTCTTTGAAAACCGGTTGACGACTAACTTGTTTGTCGCATCTCACCTTACTAATATAACTAGTTCTGTTATAAACTATTCCCATTATTGAGCCTTGATATGCAACCTCACAGTTATAACCTCTCCACGGAAATTGACCAAATCCCCGCCTTGATCGACTATACGGAGTTGGATATGACCTATGGTTTTTACGGTGACTGGCGAGTAAATGACGTGAGACGGTACTTCAATCATCTTATATCCAGGTGGAACGACGGGAAAAAACTCATGAATGGTGTGTACTTTGCGCTCATTGACGTAGGCACCCGTTGTAATGTTACACTCGACTCGTAGTGCGTTAACTTTAAGGATCGTCACAGGAAGGTCAGACTCGTGAACTCTATCAGCTTTCAGAATACGTGAAGTGAAACCTAATAGGCCACCTATAGAATCGTCTGGTAGAAAATTTACAGGGTGACTGCATTTAATTTCGCTACAAAATGTATTATTATTCGGTTTGATGTTGATGGCGATACCCGTATGCAGTAATACACCCTGTACATAGTTCTCGATATCCTTTATTTCATAGCTGCCGGTAGGTATAGTTACTACTTGTTCACCGACATAAATCTTGTTGTGGCCAACGTCTACGTTAGGAATAGAATTAAAAGTCAGTAATTCAACGAGACCAAGGGAGTAATTCTTAGAAGGGAAAAGTTCAATAGGAGGAAAGTATTGAGTCTCAAGGACCGAGGAGTTCCCCGATACGGTTAGTGTGAGCGAATCGTCCATGACTACTGCGAAAGTCAAACTGATTTCGTGAAATTACGTCCCATGGTTATATAGAAACTCGAGACACAAGTGACCACAGTTGAACGTATCATAGTCTTGATATCTTTCATGGTTATATTTGACGCTACCAACGCCAAGGTATCTGACGAGGTCTGACGGTGGACGGAGGTTACCGAAACTGTCAAAGTGAATGACTTCGTCTCCGTTCTTTCGGTACGCGACCCAATGTGTTCCAGGACCATCTTTATCATCTAGATTGACGATCGCTGATTCACACCTACGCGGTCCGTCCTTAGGCAAATCATTACGCATAAACACGCCGCGGAAATGTGGAATGTTCAGGATCTTCGCGTACTTCAGCAGATCCGCGTCAGTTAGCGCCCGTCGCGGTAGCGTCACTTTTAGTTTTTTGACTGTTGTTTCAAATGAATACCTAACCCCTTCCTATACGGTTTCAGGTGAAGCCCCTTGCCTAAAGCGATAGCTTCCATAGTTTTGTTGTGCCGTTGACTCTCTTCCAATTGTCTCTTGGCGGAGCTTGCGTCATTCACCGCTTTTGCAATACCTGCTGCACCACCAGCTAATGCACCCGTTGCACTGAGCCCGGCAAAAAGCGGTATTAGAAACGGTAAAAAGCCACCAACTTTAGATGGAACAGGTGGAATTCGTGGAGAACGCACATTTTTTTTACCGCCGGCCTTTCTAACAACTCCTCGCGCACCCTTCAATGCGGACTTGATGGCTACTTGCGCAGTATTGCCTGGAACCATGGACCGTTTGGCAGCATCGATAACTTTTCTCAATACCACCGGCTTCCGCATTCCCATGCCAAGCTTAGTTTTCCCTTTCATAGCGTTTGTCACTGCCCAGGCGGCTGCTTTCTTACCTATATTTGCGTCTGTGGCAAAAACTCGTTTCCAGGCTCTTTCAGCTAAAATCTTATCTGCTGCACTTCTAGCTTCGAGATTCTCTCGATTCTTTGAGTAGGCGATATCGTGTTCCTTACAAGCTGCGTCGAGAGGATTGATACCCGGATCGCCTCGTGCGAGTCTTTTCGCTAGTTTGGTACCAGGTCCGCAGTATTGATAACCGGGTATATGCAACTCTACCGGAAGACTGTTGATGATCCTGTTGACTAAACCTTTCCCACGATGCTTACGACTGACTGTCTTGGCTTTGTGCACGATCATGTCGACGATCCGTACGTGAATGAGGAATGATCTTTATAAACGCGATATTTATGGTCTCTGGCTTCAGTCAGAGTCAAGATGAGGTTCGAAACACAGCCTGTCAAGCTACCTGTAACGAATTTCGATAAAGTTGTGCAACAGAATGCTGATATTAGAAAACGGCACGGTGATTTGCTGCCAAACAGCGTTCGCGCAGTATTTTGCGGACCATCCAACTGCGGCAAGACTAATACATTACTCACCCTGATAACGCATCCGAACGGACTGCGCGTCGAGAACGTATATATTTACTCAAAATCGTTGAATCAACCCAAGTACAAGTTCTTGCAACAGTTACTCGAGGGTGTAGATGGCGTTGAGTACTTTCCATTTGATGAGCACGAACAGGTAGTTATGCCAAACGGTGCACTGCCTAATTCGATCATCGTCTTTGATGATGTAGCTTGTGAGAAACAGGATAACATTAGAGCTTTTTTTTTGTATGGGGAGACACAAAAATGTGGATTGCTTCTATCTTTGCCAGACCTATGCTCGCATCCCTAAGCATCTAGTGCGTGACAATACCAATCTTTCAGTCCTATTCAAGCAAGATGAGATGAATTTGAGACATGTATACGATGATCATGTGAACACTGACATGACTTACGCGCAGTTCAAAGACTTGTGCTCGGCGCGTTGGAATAACAATAAGTACGGATGTATCGTAATAGACAAGGACAGTGAGATGAATGAGGGTAGATATAGAAAAGGGTTTGACTGTTTCGTGAGCTTAAATGGAACAAATTCAGGGGAGTAGAATCAGTAGCGTTTCGGATACAGCTCGGTCAACATGCAGGATACAAAAATTCACGAACAAAAAGAAGTGTTGCGTCATATCGCCAAAGCTAGTGCGGCGATTCGACGTAAACACAAAATGATAACCCTATTGAAAATTCTGTCGTTGAATAACACGTAGGACCGACGTCCCGGCGACGTATGCTGTTGTAACCATAAACTAACTCCGAAAATGCGTCAGAGCTCCTGCGTCTGGAACTACCAACTCGCAGCCGTCTGAAATTGGGATAACATATGACGTCATCGCGACGTAACCACGGACGTAACTTTTGTCGTAATATCATACGTCGCTTATACTCCCTACTGAAAAAGTTTATAGAAGAAAAAAAGACTCCTGCGCTGCAAGACTTGAACTCAGGACCTCCCGATCCGTATGCTCTTACCTTACCACTGCGCCACGACACTTCTTGTTAAGATTGATCTTTCTTAGGTATATCATTTCATTCTGAGTCAATGCAGTAATTTGTATACGGAAGATAGGAGATGATCCACAATGTTGCTTGTAGAAATGAAATAATATAAAAACAAAATAATAAAATAAAAAAAATAATGAATAATTAAATAATAGATAATATTATTATTATATTATTATTATTATTATTATTATTATTATTATTATTATTATTATTATTATTATTAATAATAATAATAATGAATAATAAATGAAATAATATACGCGAGAAGATACCATCTTTACAAGAAGTGTCGTGGCGCTGTGGTAAGGTAAGAGCATACGGATCGGGAGGTCCTGAGTTCAAGTCTCGCAGCGCAAGTCTTTTTTTCTTTTATAAACTTTTTCAGTAGGGAGTATAAGCGACGTATAATATTACGACAAAAGTTACGTCCGTGGTTACGTCGCGACGACGTCATATATTATCCCAATTTCAGACGGCTGCGAGTTGGTAGTTCCAGACGCAGGAGCTCTGACGCATTTTCGGAGTTAGTTTATGGTTACAACAGCATACGTCGCCGGGACGCCAGTCCTACGTGTTATTCAACGACAGAATTTTCAATAGGGAAGATCAGGTAAAGAGACCGCTGAACAGGCTATGAGCAATGTTTTTAAACCGGTAGTGACTCCGTTGAAAGAACTACTGAAGGTTTCTTAAACGGCTGCTAAATCCATCAAAGAAGAACCGATCAAAGATGAACCCATCAAAGAAGACTTTAACCCGATTAAAGAAGAAAAACCTGGAGAAGATGATTCCTTTTCGACAGCAGATGAGGGAGAGGAAATGGATATAACTTTACAGCCGATGGATGAGTACCCTGAACCGTTACAACACGAAGCCCCCAACGACTATCTTGAATTGTTTCGAGATGAGAATATAAAAAGAAGTGATCCAGATCACGTGTACGGTGTACGCGTACTCGCTCACGAGAAGTTAATGATGGGTGACTCACCGATAAGTTTTGGGAATGACGTTATTCATATAGGTGACATGAGTTATACAAAGACGAAAGGCTTGTTGGAATTATTATTCAAAAAGATACCCAATGAGACTTACGTGAACGCTGATGATATTCAAAAGTATAAACAAATCGTATTTGCCACAAACACACATCGAAAATACTATAAAGCTGGCCACCCCTTTCGGGAGTCGGACAACCCCAAATTCAAGAAGTTCATTGCACCAATGATTAGCGTGCTACTTCCACGCACGGGTGGACGTATGCTACCGGAGCTCTTGGTTGCTCAAGAAGGTAGAGTTACAGATTACGTTCACTGGGACAACCCCAATGAGCTGGTAGACCGTCTTCGTTTGCTTATGGCTTCCCAAGCAGCTGGAAACTCGAGTCACTCCAATGAAATCATATCGACAATCGAAGAATTGTGGGAAGCTGGCATCATTTATTAATGAACCTTGCATCGCTTCTACCGTCATTTCCAAAATGAGCGTCGATGTGTTTGGACGACAGTTGAACAAGAGCACAGCTAGCACTCGCGGTCCTCCCGGTGTTGGATTTAAATTCACCGTCGACGGGAATTACGACATAGGTAACAAGAGACTATGCAATGGTGCCAATCCTGTGGAGCCAAATGACGTTGCCACCTTGAATCTCATGCGACAGGAAATCGACTCTATTACAAATGAAATCCACCTAATGATAAATATCTTGGGCTCTCGTACTACAGATGCTCTGCAGAAACTGCGTGCTGATAGTGAAGCAGGACAAGACCTGTCGATTCGGAACTCCAAGGCCATTCACGAACTGGACACCAGGCTGAGAATATTGGAAAATGAACGAGAAAAAGCTAGCTCTCGTAACGGAGCTGCATAAGCCAGCTAGAAAAAATTATCAACATCGTCGCGTAGATGTTCGTGGTTTGGATGAAACCTGGCAAGCAGATCTCGTTGAAATGTTACCTTACGCCGGAGAGAACAAAGGCTACAAATATATGCTCACCGTCATCGACATATTCTCAAAGTACGCTTGGGCCGTGCCATTGAAGAGTAAGACAGGTAAAGATACTGCAAGTGCTATGGAATCTGTACTCGTGCAGGGACGTGTCCCGAAGAATCTACACGTTGACAGAGGCGGAGAATTTTATAATTCAAATTTCGATTCTCTTATGCGACGGTATAATATTAAGCTATACTCAACCTTTAGTAACTTGAAGGCATCGATCTGCGAGCGATTTAATCGTACGCTGAAAAATAAAATGTGGATGCAATTCAGGTTGCAAGGAAATTACAAGTGGATAGACATTTTATCTGATTTGGTGTCTACTTACAACAACTCCAAACACCAAACTATTGGGATGAAACCAAAAGATGTTTCCGCTAAAAATGAAAAGGCTTTATTGCGAAGCGTGTACCAAAAAGTTCGAGCCAATCCTGTCAAACTATCAAAGTTCAAAGTTACAGATAAAGTCCGGATCAGTAAATACAAAAATGTTTTCGCGAAAGGTTATACACCAAATTGGACGACTGAAATATTCATGGTTATTCAAGTAGATAATACCAATCCGGTAACGTACAAGCTTAAAGACTATCAGGATCAACCTATAGCAGGTGGTTTCTACGAACAGGAGCTTCTGAAGGTGAAGAATTCTGACATCTACCTCGTGGAGAAGGTGCTCAAGAAACGTGCAGGAAGACTATACGTTAAGTGGTTAGGTTTTGACACTACACATAACAGTTGGATCAATGAAACTGACTTGTAAGGTTTTTGAATAAATAAATAATCAATCTTTAATACATCTGTCTTTATTTCAAGCCTTATAGAATACGTTTTATACAGTTCATTTGTATGTATTGTAGCCCCACAGAAGCGTATCCGTAATATTAGGAAATACGATCCGTTTATAATCATTCCAGCTTAACGCTATCTTATTTTGCTTAACGGTATAAACCTCATGCTTTCTACTTTGAATTAAATGTTGACTCTTGATCAAAATTTGATGATTCAAAGAACATTCTAGGTAATCATCAAACGTGATCTTTCTTAAAGTAGATCCCTTGACTCCCTTGGCGCGTTTTGTTTCCTTATTTTCCCCCAACACTCTAAACGAATACAGTTTTGCCCTCAACCCTATGAATTCAGTCATTATCTTTCCATTATTTTCGTCTTTCATCGAACCTATAACCTTTTTATTAACTAGAGGCATTTTATACACATTATTTGAAGGATAGTCAGACGTATCAAATTTATCTAAATTACATTTCAAAGATTCATATATATCGGGTACAGTAAAATGGTATATAAGACTATCCGTATCTGTATACATTAATTTCGCTCGATCTCCATAAGTTTTTTTCACATAATTATAATGGAAATCATAGATATATGTCTTAGAGAGATCTAGAATCGAAAACCCAACGTATATTGGCTTGTTCAGTGTGACCGTTGGTCGAGTCAATTCAATGATAACCATTTCCTTGTCAAAGATAGTACAACTATGAAAATTTGGTTTAGCAATAAGAGCCCTGGAACCATACCTTCCATCCCATTTGGTAATTGACTTAACGTTTTTAAACTTACGAACGTTCTCCATGGTTTTTCCAAAAACTGCGTTATTCATTAATTTATAAAAGTTTTTCTCAAACTCGTTGTTGGATTTTTTTCTCAATTCAGTATTCAGATCTATGTACTTCTTAAGCCACGGCGCTTGGTGGAATTTTAAAACTCTATGAATTTTAGTCAATCTCATACCTAAACTTAAACATTGTTTTAAGACTCTGTAATGGATGACATAATTCTTCCTGGAAAAAAGGGTAGTTATTAATCTAGGTTGCTTCGATCCCGAGATGGGAGGTACGTAATGCTCGGGACATAGAGGTAAGTCTTTGTGTAATTCATGAAGCTGCAACGGATATTCTAAATCAACTTCAAGTATATAGCCTATAGAGGATTCATCTGATACGTTACACACGTCGAATTGCTCGAAATTCAATACCCACGCGAATGAGCTGTATGGTAAATGAAGATTCATAGCTGCACCGTATAAATTCTTAACGTCAAAATACATTAGGTAGGATTCTTCTTTCTGTGGATTGAAGGCTGTTCCCATATATCTGTTATTAGCTTTAGCATATCTATTCGAACACTGAGCTACACCTCCTCGAATACCCTTTTCTACAAACATTACCATGTCAATGTCAACTAGAAGTTCTAGTTCGATACCCGTACACTTGAGCATTGCATCAAACGAAAGCCCTGGTGCTGTATAATAATGTAAGGGATCTAAATTATAAGTTGACCGACAATTTTGTCGAAAATTTTCAAAAATATCTGCTAAAAGGAGAACGTCAGTTCGTAAGTACAAGTCTGAATATTCACCCAACGTTTTAACATCAAAAGCATGCCAGACGTCACACGCGTGTGAATAATCATTCTGTGAAATATCTGCATCGTTTAATTTAGAATAAAAATTTTCAATTTTTGGTAGCTGTTTTTCTTCAAGCTTGTCCCAACTATCTATATATTCATATGGAAATACGCCTTTTCTCGATAGTAATTGAAATTTCTCTGGACTGTTACAATATTTGCGTGTAATTATTTTTTGTTGATCTTTCAAATATGACGCTAATTTTTCAAGACTGCTTGACATGAAGCGGAATGAATCAATAAACCGAAAATTTATAACTGTTTCTTCTACAAATTTCGTAAAAGATATGTACTTTTCTTTGTTTACAGGTAAAAGATTCATTCGACCCTTGAATGATGTAGCCAATGCTTTGATTAAAAAATGTGAATCATACCCGGATAAGTTGTGAAAAATTACTGGAATAGCGTGTGAATTTTTGTAATTCAAGTTACAATCTTGATGTGCAGCACCACGGTACTTCCCTGTGAAATGGCAATGATCACGATGCTTTTTATCAGCGCTAGTGAATGGTTTTTCACAAATATGACAAGTTTCAGCGGAATGAAATTTATTCACTTGATCCGGGCTTAGGGGTTCCATTGGTACTATTTTTTGATAATAAACTTCTAACGATTGAGCCAAGTCTCTAAACTCGTTCGTGAACCATCCAATGCAATCTTTTCCCCGATTAATTTTGAACTTAGAAACTGTGTCGTTAAATGTACAATGTAAATAATACGCGATACTGTATGGAATGTGTTTTTGATAGGCCGTGGTGTTCTTTGATGCATCAACGATCGGTTGCAACAAACATTCAACGTCTGCGTAAATGCAAAATGGCACGTCTTCTTTATGCTTAAAATTTTTAAATTTGACAATCTTATCCTCCTCTTTCGGTAGGATGACTCTACATTTATTTAAATTAATGCAATCAAGTCTATGCTTACTTAGACACTTCTCAGAATTAAAGTGACTCAAGCATCGGTCACAAAGCCAAGTAACGCATTTGTGTTTGGTAATTTGTGATCTTATTAATCGAGATAAGTTTCTAATCCAAGCAAAGTGAAATACCCTGTTGTTTAACATATCATCCTCTTCGTTCAAATCAATTTCAGGTTGTAACACAAGGAGATGAATTACAGGCTTGTCTGACTTGTGTCGGCTTAAATATACTGGTACTATCTCCCTAATATTTTTTCTCTCACATTGCTCTATTCCGTAAACGTTAATCGAAAGATCGTTCAATTTCTCAAATTTTGAAATGCTATCTAAAGATATCGGAAACTTTAAACCATCATACCGTAGTATTGTGCTAAAATGTGGATACGAGCTTGTTTCGGTGGAGTTCTTGTTCGTGGGAAAAAGAGCTGCTGATATTTACAACTGCTTTCTTATCTCTAATATACTTTGGTAGCTCAGCGTAAGTGGACAGCCCGCCTCGTAGTGGTACATATCTGTTTATGTTCACTGACAGATTTATGATGTCCACCAACGACCAGCCAGAATCCTTCTCCTGGAACTCTTCAAACTTCACCGCTAATTTCTCTTTCACGTTCTCTTCGAACCACTCGTCAATATTCGTTGATTCGAGGATAATTGCGTTTTTGGTATTAAAAAATTTGATTTCTTCAATAATTTCACCATCTTTCGTAATGCTGAATTTACAGGATAAGATGACATTAGCTTTCAAACTTCCTTCCTTCAGTAAAGCGTTCTTCAGTCTCACGGTGAGCAGTTTTCTGGAGTCTTCCAGGAACTTGATCAGATTCTTGTGCTGCAAATTGACGATAAGTCCAGTTCTAATTCGTCCCTCAAAAGCAGTCTCCAAATCTTCCCATTGTACTCGATCGCGTCTTCGTCGTCTTCGTACACCTGCTCCCGTTTTTGAAATCTTCGAAATTTCGCCGTCAAAGATTTCAAAATACCAATCGTTGTTAAAATTCTCGTTTTACGTCCAACCGTTGAAGCACTATTTCTCAATATTTCGTTCAAAAGTCTGATATTGCGCGTTCCCAATGTGATCCACTTCTCAATTACAACCGGTAACGATTTATTTTCAAGAAGTTTATAAGCTTGTTCCATAAGGCTTATGAGTTCCAGACACTTGACAGAATCCATTATAGCTCTTCACGACTGAATAGCACCTCAGTTACATAATAAGTGATTGTGCTGCACTCGTAAGAACCCTTCTTATAGGGCAGGCTGACAAAAAATTCTGAGAATCATAACGGTGAAATTTTTTTTCCTGGGAGGGTGTGAAATCATGGACCCAATCCATTAGCTGTATCTATTTTTAACCTTCCTACTCTCATGCACGGAAGCACGAACTGACCGTATAGGGTAAATGTTGGTGTATGTGTTACGGCTACGTATTTAAACCAAAACATTCAACCACCTGCAGACTGCAGTTTTGAAACAGCTGTCGGGTTGGGATTTATGATGGTTGCTTCTTTTTTGTCATTACCACTCTAATGATTCACGTCGACTCTCAATTCTTAGAAACTGTAGCAGAACCCCTCGTCCTCAACTTATCTTTATTATAAGGTCTTCTACCAACTACCATAAGTTATCGTATATATATAATCTTATATAGTAAAGTCCGTGATCGGATTTCCGGATTTCCAGATGTCCGGATTTCCAGATGTCACAGAAGGATGGGTATACGACAATGCTATATATTCAGTTTCGATAGATTAGGATGCCTCGCAGTTTCGGTTTGTAGATCTCGCGCACCGGATCGTCTAAGTATTAGATTACGATACCCAGGACTCATGTTTCGTAGTTTTTGCGCTCCGGGTCGTCTACGTCATAGATTACGATGTCCAGGAGTCGCGCTCCGTAGTTTTCGTACTTCAGGTCGTTTACGTCACAGATGACGATATTTTGGGCTTTCGGTGCGTAGTTTTCGTGCTTCAGGTCGTCTACGTCGTAGATGACGATGTCCCAGGGTTTCGGTTATATAGTTTTCGCGCTCCAGGTCTTCTACGTCGTAGATGACGATATCCTGGGGTATCGGTTCGTAATTTTTGCGTGACAGGTCGACGACGTGGTAGATTCCGATGTACTGGGGTTCCGGTTCGTAGCTCCAGGTCGTCTACAGTGGGTTACGACGTACTGGGGCTTAGGGTCGTAGTTTTAGTGCTCCAGGTGGTTAACGTCGTAGATAACGATGTCTAAGATTCGCGCTCTGTAGTTTTTGAATTGGGTCGTATATGTAGTAGAGTACGATATTTGGGGTTTCGGTTCGTCCGGATTACGATATCTCAGAGTTCTGGTTCGTAGTTTTTGTACTTCGGGTCGTCTACGTAAGTGGGAATTTCAGAGTTGAAAAATATGAGAGAAAAGGTTAGGTCGCCGCGGCGTGCAAACAAACGTATATAAACATACCGACACAGAGTGTTTCGGGTATTCTGTTCGAGTACATACTACTTGTCACGAATTTCAGCGTCAGTGCAAAAATTAGTGAGTTAAAAGAATATCTTACGTCATTTGCGAAGATTACAATAAATCCCGATGATTAAAATTTCAAAATTTTCGTATTATTTCACAAAAATCAACCAATCGAGCACAAAAATCCGGAAAATCAGCTGAAATGAAAATACCTAATGCAAGATGTGATTTATGCGCTTGAGAGTCTAGGGCGCCCGTATGTATGTACAAATTTCCGTAGTGCATTTTTCACGTAATCTCATGTATATTGTACAATTATTTTCCGAACATTGAAAAAACCACTAACAACTACTACGCTACGTTGAACTACGCTCAACCAATCGAGTGAGCGAGCGTAGCGAGCGAACGAGCACAAAAAAAACCAATCGAGTGAGCGAGCGTAGCGAGCGAACGAGCACAAAAAACAACCAATCGAGTGAGCGAGCGTAGCGAGCGAACGAGCACAAAAATCAGCTAGTATATATTATGTATATATTTTGGTTATAATACATTTATTTTCAAATAGAAATCCTTTACTAATTCATATAAAAGTGATAGTTAACATTCAAAGGTAGAGTGAATATAGCAAGGCATTGACATATTCGGTACGAAATCAGTTCAGAGTTGAAGATTATTATTTATTTTATAAAATAAAAGAATCCCTCTCCAAGTTACATAAAGCTGATCGTTCTAATTTATAGTGATAGGAATAACATCAAAATATTATCATATTCATGTAAGGAGTTGAAGACCATTCATTTTTCAGGAATAGAATAGACTTTTGATACAAATGTATGATAATTAAAATGTGTTATAACATTGTAATCATGTAAAATTCAGTCGATGTTCACATATGAAGTAAATCACACATAGTTGAATTCCATCTGGTTGAATTGTCCACCAAGGTAGCGCATCCGAAGTCTATCCTCTTCACATGCGTCCATCATCTTTTGAAGAAGATCTGCGTCGTCGACTAGAACTCTTCGCATCCGATCTGGTAAAAATACCGAGAAGCGTCCATCCACATCAACAATGAATCTTTCACCAAATTTGGTTTGAACTTTGCGGATGCCACTGATTTCGAAGTCCTTGAACACATCCAGCTCTCCTAATTTTCTCGTTGGAAGAAACTGTTACAGCCGACCAATTTTGTTAAGCTTGTTGAAGTCCATGTTATTTCGGGTTCAGATTTCGATATTATTGAGTACGCTTGTGAGTTGATTTAGATCAGACTTTATTTTGATTAGACTTTTCACTTCTTCAATATTTCTCAGCAGTAGATATGATAATATTTTTTTTTTTTTTACTGCTTATCGATATTCTGCCTCACGCAACGAGGATCTGTTGAAGACTAATTGCCATCTCTAGATGTTTCTCTCTTTTCGCTGTTTTTGCTTTTATCTGTGTATTATGTACCTGATTGTTCTTGTGTTACTTTATTTTACTCTCTTTATTTTTATTCTATTTGTTATTGTTACTCTATTTATTTATTTTTTATCTTGCTGTACTCAATTTTATTTCGTCTTACTATTTTTATTTCTATTATTCTTTATGACCTTACTCTGTTTTACCTTATCTTACTGTTATATTACTCTATTTTACTTACGTATTTTATTTTATACTACTTTACTCTATCTCATCTCACTCTTACCACACTTTTATGTTATACTCTTAGCTCACTTTTATTTTATTTTATACTCCTAGCTCGCTTAATTTTATTTTATTCTACGTTACTCTATTGTTGTCTTACTCTTACTTTACTTTATTTTATTCTACCTATTCTACCCACTCTATGTCTTGTTCTACTTTTGTTACTCAACTGTATGTTCGCTTATTATTTTTACTCCTGATTGTATCTTCGCGCGTCTCGCCCCTATGTATGTATCATTTGTCCAACATTGCCATGGACATTAATAAATTATCTATCTATCTATCTATCTTTTATAGCTCTCAACCCCTCTACTAACTTCCATGGACTTTATTACTAGAACGTGTTAACTTCATTCCGAAAAAGGATCTTCCTATATTTCTTCACATTTTCACATATTTCAGTTGAAGGTCATTCTGAGAGCTGCTGTTTTAAAAATTGTATGGTAATCAACTTTTTCATTCAGTATGCAAGGTAACTTGATCGGATTCGATACTTCTCAAATCTCACAGGGTGCCGAAAACTCGGTCATAATTCCAGGAACCGTTCGTCGGTGAAAATTCCAGGAATCGGGGAAGATTGGCCTTGTCACAACACTTGTCATAAATTAGTCAGAACACTTGTCATAAATTAGTGTATCGGGTCCAATCCATTAGCCGTATCTATTTTTTGCCTTCATCTCATGCACGAATACATGAGCAGACTCCGTAGGGTAGGTGTATGTGTGACCGTGTATGTGTCAAGTGCACGTGCATAAGCAAAAAAATTTGACCACCTGCATACAGGAGTTGCGAGACAGTTATCGTGTAAAGATTTATGACATCTGACCCCTTTCCGTCATCACCTCTTCGATGACTCGCGCCGACTGAATTCCTGGAAACTCCGGCAGACCTCCCGTCCTCGACTTATTATTAGGGTTAGAGTTTTATTTGAGGCGTGTGACGTTGACCTGAGTGTATGTGACGTTAAATTGAGAGTGTATGGCCTCAATTAATTGAGGGTGTACCGTCAATTCAAGGGTGTGTGACGCTATTCATAGGAGTGAATGACCTGCGACAGCCAGTAAAGTCAACAAAATGATTTTCAAGACGCACTCTTCATCAAAGACTTTCTACACAAAAAGCGTACAAAGAAAAAAAAAACAATGAGAACCACGACGCATTTTTGCGGATACCGGATCAGGACCAAACAAAAGCAGCCCTTTTCAGCGTTACAACTTTTTGCGAAAGTCGCCAGTCTGCAACAATGCTAACAATTGATTGGGATTGATTCGAAAATAACATTTTGTGATTCTCTGATAGCAATTTTTCAGAATACGTCAAGTTCGGTGAAATCCTGATACTAAAAATTATGCCCTATTGGTTGAACAAATACTCCAGCGCACTACTCCAATAATTGAAATTCACTGTCGGATTATTTAAAAAAAAACAAGGCCGAACACCCTCCCACAAATTTCAGGGATTCTTTAGTATTCAAAGGACTACCTTCAGTGAAATTTTCATCCAAAAAAATTATCACCTACGGTTCGAAAACTGAAAGACAAAAATTTTTTGGAAAAATCGTTGACAAAAAATTTTTGTCGTCGTCGTCGTCGTCGTCGTCGTCGTCGTCGTCGTCGTCGTCGTCGTCGTCGTCGTCGTCGTCGTCGTCGTCGTCGTCGTCGTCGTCGTCGTCGTCGTCGTCGTCGTCGTCGTCGTCGTCGTCGTCGTCGTCGTCGTCGTCGTCGTCGTCGTCGTCGTCGTCGTCGTCGTCGTCGTCGTCGTCGTCGTCGTCGTCGTCGTCGTCGTCGTCGTCGTCGTCGTCGTCGTCGTCGTCGTCGTCGTCGTCGTCGTCGTCGTCGTCGTCGTCGTCGTCGTCGTCGTCGTCGTCGTCGTCGTCGTCGTCGTCGTCGTCGTCGTCGTCGTCGTCGTCGTCGTCGTCGTCGTCGTCGTCGTCGTCGTCGTCGTCGTCGTCGTCGTCGTCGTCGTCGTCGTCGTCGTCGTCGTCGTCGTCGTCGTCGTCGTCGTCGTCGTCGTCGTCGTCGTCGTCGTCGTCGTCGTCGTCGTCGTCGTCGTCGTCGTCGTCGTCGTCGTCGTCGTCGTCGTCGTCGTCGTCGTCGTCGTCGTCGTCGTCGTCGTCGTCGTCGTCGTCGTCGTCGTCGTCGTCGTCGTCGTCGTCGTCGTCGTCGTCGTCGTCGTCGTCGTCGTCGTCGTCGTCGTCGTCGTCGTCGTCGTCGTCGTCGTCGTCGTCGTCGTCGTCGTCGTCGTCGTCGTCGTCGTCGTCGTCGTCGTCGTCGTCGTCGTCGTCGTCGTCGTCGTCGTCGTCGTCGTCGTCGTCGTCGTCGTCGTCGTCGTCGTCGTCGTCGTCGTCGTCGTCGTCGTCGTCGTCGTCGTCGTCGTCGTCGTCGTCGTCGTCGTCGTCGTCGTCGTCGTCGTCGTCGTCGTCGTCGTCGTCGTCGTCGTCGTCGTCGTCGTCGTCGTCGTCGTCGTCGTCGTCGTCGTCGTCGTCGTCGTCGTCGTCGTCGTCGTCGTCGTCGTCGTCGTCGTCGTCGTCGTCGTCGTCGTCGTCGTCGTCGTCGTCGTCGTCGTCGTCGTCGTCGTCGTCGTCGTCGTCGTCGTCGTCGTCGTCGTCGTCGTCGTCGTCGTCGTCGTCGTCGTCGTCGTCGTCGTCGTCGTCGTCGTCGTCGTCGTCGTCGTCGTCGTCGTCGTCGTCGTCGTCGTCGTCGTCGTCGTCGTCGTCGTCGTCGTCGTCGTCGTCGTCGTCGTCGTCGTCGTCGTCGTCGTCGTCGTCGTCGTCGTCGTCGTCGTCGTCGTCGTCGTCGTCGTCGTCGTCGTCGTCGTCGTCGTCGTCGTCGTCGTCGTCGTCGTCGTCGTCGTCGTCGTCGTCGTCGTCGTCGTCGTCGTCGTCGTCGTCGTCGTCGTCGTCGTCGTCGTCGTCGTCGTCGTCGTCGTCGTCGTCGTCGTCGTCGTCGTCGTCGTCGTCGTCGTCGTCGTCGTCGTCGTCGTCGTCGTCGTCGTCGTCGTCGTCGTCGTCGTCGTCGTCGTCGTCGTCGTCGTCGTCGTCGTCGTCGTCGTCGTCGTCGTCGTCGTCGTCGTCGTCGTCGTCGTCGTCGTCGTCGTCGTCGTCGTCGTCGTCGTCGTCGTCGTCGTCGTCGTCGTCGTCGTCGTCGTCGTCGTCGTCGTCGTCGTCGTCGTCGTCGTCGTCGTCGTCGTCGTCGTCGTCGTCGTCGTCGTCGTCGTCGTCGTCGTCGTCGTCGTCGTCGTCGTCGTCGTCGTCGTCGTCGTCGTCGTCGTCGTCGTCGTCGTCGTCGTCGTCGTCGTCGTCGTCGTCGTCGTCGTCGTCGTCGTCGTCGTCGTCGTCGTCGTCGTCGTCGTCGTCGTCGTCGTCGTCGTCGTCGTCGTCGTCGTCGTCGTCGTCGTCGTCGTCGTCGTCGTCGTCGTCGTCGTCGTCGTCGTCGTCGTCGTCGTCGTCGTCGTCGTCGTCGTCGTCGTCGTCGTCGTCGTCGTCGTCGTCGTCGTCGTCGTCGTCGTCGTCGTCGTCGTCGTCGTCGTCGTCGTCGTCGTCGTCGTCGTCGTCGTCGTCGTCGTCGTCGTCGTCGTCGTCGTCGTCGTCGTCGTCGTCGTCGTCGTCGTCGTCGTCGTCGTCGTCGTCGTCGTCGTCGTCGTCGTCGTCGTCGTCGTCGTCGTCGTCGTCGTCGTCGTCGTCGTCGTCGTCGTCGTCGTCGTCGTCGTCGTCGTCGTCGTCGTCGTCGTCGTCGTCGTCGTCGTCGTCGTCGTCGTCGTCGTCGTCGTCGTCGTCGTCGTCGTCGTCGTCGTCGTCGTCGTCGTCGTCGTCGTCGTCGTCGTCGTCGTCGTCGTCGTCGTCGTCGTCGTCGTCGTCGTCGTCGTCGTCGTCGTCGTCGTCGTCGTCGTCGTCGTCGTCGTCGTCGTCGTCGTCGTCGTCGTCGTCGTCGTCGTCGTCGTCGTCGTCGTCGTCGTCGTCGTCGTCGTCGTCGTCGTCGTCGTCGTCGTCGTCGTCGTCGTCGTCGTCGTCGTCGTCGTCGTCGTCGTCGTCGTCGTCGTCGTCGTCGTCGTCGTCGTCGTCGTCGTCGTCGTCGTCGTCGTCGTCGTCGTCGTCGTCGTCGTCGTCGTCGTCGTCGTCGTCGTCGTCGTCGTCGTCGTCGTCGTCGTCGTCGTCGTCGTCGTCGTCGTCGTCGTCGTCGTCGTCGTCGTCGTCGTCGTCGTCGTCGTCGTCGTCGTCGTCGTCGTCGTCGTCGTCGTCGTCGTCGTCGTCGTCGTCGTCGTCGTCGTCGTCGTCGTCGTCGTCGTCGTCGTCGTCGTCGTCGTCGTCGTCGTCGTCGTCGTCGTCGTCGTCGTCGTCGTCGTCGTCGTCGTCGTCGTCGTCGTCGTCGTCGTCGTCGTCGTCGTCGTCGTCGTCGTCGTCGTCGTCGTCGTCGTCGTCGTCGTCGTCGTCGTCGTCGTCGTCGTCGTCGTCGTCGTCGTCGTCGTCGTCGTCGTCGTCGTCGTCGTCGTCGTCGTCGTCGTCGTCGTCGTCGTCGTCGTCGTCGTCGTCGTCGTCGTCGTCGTCGTCGTCGTCGTCGTCGTCGTCGTCGTCGTCGTCGTCGTCGTCGTCGTCGTCGTCGTCGTCGTCGTCGTCGTCGTCGTCGTCGTCGTCGTCGTCGTCGTCGTCGTCGTCGTCGTCGTCGTCGTCGTCGTCGTCGTCGTCGTCGTCGTCGTCGTCGTCGTCGTCGTCGTCGTCGTCGTCGTCGTCGTCGTCGTCGTCGTCGTCGTCGTCGTCGTCGTCGTCGTCGTCGTCGTCGTTCTCGTCGTCGTCGTCGTCGTCGTCGTCGTCGTCGTCGTCGTCGTCGTCGTTCTCGTCGTCGTCGTCGTCGTCGTCGTCGTCGTCGTCGTCGTCGTCGTCGTCGTTCTCGTCGTCGTCGTCGTCGTCGTCGTCGTCGTCGTCGTCGTCGTCGTTCTCGTCGTCGTCGTCGTCGTCGTCGTCGTCGTCGTCGTCGTCGTCGTTCTCGTCGTCGTCGTCGTCGTCGTCGTCGTCGTCGTCGTCGTCGTCGTTCTCGTCGTCGTCGTCGTCGTCGTCGTCGTCGTCGTCGTCGTCGTCGTTCTCGTCGTCGTCGTCGTCGTCGTCGTCGTCGTCGTCGTCGTCGTCGTTCTCGTCGTCGTCGTCGTCGTCGTCGTCGTCGTCGTCGTCGTCGTCGTTCTCGTCGTCGTCGTCGTCGTCGTCGTCGTCGTCGTCGTCGTCGTCGTTCTCGTCGTCGTCGTCGTCGTCGTCGTCGTCGTCGTCGTCGTCGTCGTTCTCGTCGTTCTGTCGCAAGCTGTAGTCCGTGTTCTGTCATCCATCGTCCAACCCGTCTCATGGTCTGGTTCAGTTTGTACTGCGCCAGTTCCGGGGTCCGTTCTACGATCACCGCCGCCACGTCGTCGGCGTAGGCGACGAGAGAAACGCCGAGCGGAAGTTCTAGTCTGAGCAGGCTGTCGTAAACTCCATTCCAAAAGTCTGGCCCAAGGATGGATCCTTGGGCCACCCCCGCGGTGATCTGTCTAGTCACCTGTCCGTCTGTCGTCTCGTACGTCAGTTGTCTGTTCCGCAGGTAATCCTCTACAACTCGGAGCAAGTACGGCGGAACCCCGAAGGCGTTTTTGAGCGCCCAGAGGATGTCCACCCATCTCGCCGAGTTGAAGGCGTTCCTGACGTCCAGTGTCGCCAGCAGTACGATAGGTCGCGCTGCATGGCAGTGTCTGTCTGTGTCCCGGAAGATGTCGACGACTTTCTGGATTGCTCCGATCGTCGAACGACCCTTCCGGAAGCCGTACTGTCGGTCCGAGAGGCCTCCTCCGGTCTCTATCGCGTCCGTCAGTCTCGGTCTCAGTAGCTGTTCGTACAGTTTTCCCGTCGTGTCCAGTAGGCTCAGCGGCCGGTAAGCTGACGGCGCGGCGGGGTCTCCCTTACCCTTAGGGATAAGGACCAGCCTCGCCGTCTTCCACCGGTCGCTGAAGGTCCCCGTCGCCAGGCACGTGTTGTACAGGTCGAGTAAAATGTCCGGCCTCAGTTTGACCATCAGCCGGACAACCTCTCCCGGTACCCCGTCGGGCCCTGGCGCTTTACCGGCCTTCACTGCGGTAGCTGCTCTGTTGAGCTCCTCCGTGGTGAAGGCAGCAACCGCCATTGTCTCGTCGTCGTATGTTGCATCCGTGCGTGTCGGGTGTGTCGGGAAAAGTCCGTCCACTAGCCGTCGTGTGGTCTCCGCATCCTTGAGTTCAGGTGGTACCCGTGCCCCCAGTTTCCCGGTTACAATCTTGTAGCCGGTCCCCCACGGGTCGCGTTCCACCTCCTCGCAGAGCTTCCTCCAGCACTTCGCCTTGCTGTCCCGTATGGCGTCCGTCAGTTTTTTCCGTTCCGTGCTGTAAATGGCCTGAAGGTCCTCCCTTTCGGGTTTATCCTTGGCCCTTGTCACCTTTCGTCGTGCTGCAAGGCACCTCTTCCGCTGTCCGTCTATTTCGTCCGTCCACCAGTATTGTGGCTGTCTATCTCGTCTGTTTTGCCGTTTTGGCATTGTGCTGTCGCATAGCCGTTCCATCAGTTTGGCCGTCTCGTCAACACGTCTTTCCGCCTTTTGCCGGCCAGTCAGCTCCGGGGGAACGCATGTTATCGGGGCTGGCGCTGCCGCCAGTTCCTCCGAGAACTTTCTTTCGTCGAGTTTGTTCGTGTTCCACCGCGGGGGGTGTCGTGTTCGTTTTCGTCCAGTCGTTGTTCGTCCCGTTACCTCAAAGGCGATGTACTGGTGATCGCTGGCCGTGTAGTCTTCGATCACCCGCCATCTCCTTATCCGTGTCAGTATTCTGTCTGACGTCATCGTTACGTCCGGAATGGAGTTTCCGTATCCCGGTCGTCTGTATGTCGGCGTATTTCCGGTGTTTGCTACCACCAGGTCCAGCCTTGCGGCCATCTCCAATAGCAGCCGTCCGCGTTTGTTTGTCGCTGTCATTCCCCACTCGATCGCCCGCGCGTTGAGGTCCCCCGCGACCACAACGTCCCCCGGCAGATTCCTTATCTCGTCCTCGAGGAGCGCGACCTTTCTCTCAAACTCCGCCACAGCGCAGTTTGGGGTCAGGTAGACACTGACGTAAGTGACAGAGCCCACACTCACCCAGACAAAGTCCTCCCCCACGCCGCGGCCTGAAATCCGAGTTCGGGCGGCACCCCTCACCCAGATAGCAGCTGTCTCAGTGTCGTTCGTGATCCACGTCTGTGACGTCTGTTTCCTGTATGGTTCACTCAGTATAAGTATGTCAGCGTCATGTTCATCTGCTATCTGGGGCAGTAACATGTCCGCTGTCCTGCTGCGGTTCAGGTTCCCCTGAATTACGCTGTCCGTCGTCCGGCCTGCTTCCTGCACTCCTCCAGCGCAGCCCGGAACACCGCGCATCCGCCGGTGCCGGCGATGTGCGCTGAGTCCTCGTGCCCCGCCTCGGCGCACAGTGGACAAGCCGGTCTGTTTTTGCAGTCTGTCGCGTAGTGGCCCGTCTCGCCGCATCTTCTGCAGCTTTTGGTCCTGTCCTCCCCGTTGCAGTCACGTTTCGTGTGTCCGTAACCAAGGCACTTGTGGCACTTCGTTACCGTCAGTCGTTTTCGGACGCGGCAGTGGACCCATCCGATCCCGATCCGGGCGCACCCAAGCAGCGACGCAGCCGCGCGCGACTCGAGGTCACACACGGCCATGTACTGCTCGGCCCGGTTTGGTCCGAAGATGTGGACATTGAAGTCCTCGTCTCGTCCTGTTTCTCGTCGCAGTGCCTGTATCACGTCGTCCCTCGTCAGGACGCAGTCCAGGTCCATGATCTCCACTTGGGTTCGGGAGGTCATAGCTCTAACGCTGCCGGCATCGCCGACCGCGTCCTGGAGCGCGCGACGGAAGGTGTCTTGTCCGTCTGTATTTGCCTGCATCTTTATAAGACACAGACCGTCCTTTGTCTTCCGTAACGTGGTCACGTGTGCGTCGCTGTTCTTCGGGTCGACATTGTCCCGAATTTTCCGTACGATATCCGAGTACGTATTGTCCTTGCCGGGCTTGATGAGGACAGCCAGCCCCGGGTTTTTGAGGGCCGGCTTGCGCTTCGCGGCCCGGGTTTTGGAGTCCGTCTCGTTCGTCGTGGTCTTCTGTGCCGTTGCTTCCGTCGGTTTCGGTTTCGGCTTCGGTTTCGGCTTCTTCGCCGTCACCGTCTGCCAGGGGACGGCCGATTCCGCTCCCGGAGAGTAGATATATAAGGGGGGTTCTGGATATAGATTCCTGCACCGACACATTACCGACATCTTATCCGAGACGCAAACCCTTCATTCTGGAAGGTTCGACAAGAAGGTCATGCTGTAACCCTCGACACCAGGTCGTTCACTCCTATGAATAGCGTCACACACCCTTGAATTGACGGTACACCGTGAATTAATTGAGGCCATACACTCTCAATTTAACGTCACATACACTCAGGTCAACGTCACACGCCTCAAATAAAACTCTAACCGTAAGGATAAGTCGAGGACGGGGGTCTGCCAGAGTTTCCAGGAATTGAGTCGGCGCGAGTCATTAAAGAGGTGATGACGGAAAGGGGTCAGATGTCATAAATCTTTACACGATAACTGTCTCGCAACTCCTGTATGCAGGTGGTCAAATTTTTTTGCTTATGCACGTGCACTTGACACATACACGGTTACACATACATACACACACCTACCCTACCGAGTCTGCTCATGTATTCGTGCATGAGATGAAGGCAAAAAATAGATACGGCTAATGGATTGGACCCATTACACTAATTTATGACAAGTGTTCTGACTAATTTATGACAAGTGTTGTGACAAGGTCAATCTTCCCCGATTCCTGGAATTTTCACCGACGAACGGTTCCTGGAATTATCACCGAGTTTTCGGCACCTTGTGAGATTTGAGAAATGTGAAAATGTGAAGAAATATAGGAAGATCCTTTTTCGGAATGAAGTTAACACGTTCTAGTAATAAAGTCCATGGAAGTTAGTAGAGGGGTTGAGAGCTATAAAAGAGAGAAACATCTAGAGATGGCAATTAGTCTTCAACAGATCTTCGTTGAGTGATGCAGAATATCGATAAGCAGTAAAAAAAAAAAAAAAAATATTATCATATCTACTGCTGAGAAATATTGAAGAAGTGAAAAGTCTAATCAAAATAAAGTCTGATCTAAATCAACTCACAAGCGTACTCAGAAATATCGAAATCTGAACCCGAAATAACATGGACTTCAACAAGCTTAACAAAATTGGTCGGCTGGAACAGTTTCTTCCAACGAGAAAATTAGGAGAGCTGGATGTGTTCAAGGACTTCCAAATCAGTGGCATCCGCAAAGTTCAAACCAAATTTGGTGAAAGATTCATTGTTGATGTGGATGGACGCTTCTCGGTATTTTTACCAGCTCGGATGCGAAGAGTTCTAGTCGACGACGCAGATCTTCTTCAAAAGATGATGGACGCATGTGAAGAGGATAGACTTCAGATGCGCTACCTTGGTGGACAATTCAACCAGATGGAATTCAACTATGTGTGATTTACTTCATATGTGATTACGATGTTATAACACATTTTAATTATCATACATTTGTATCAAAAGTCTATTCTATTCCTGAAAAATGAATGGTCTTCAACTCCTTACATAAATATGATAATATTTTGATGTTATTCCTATCACTATAAATTAGAACGATCAACTTCATGTAACTTGGAGAGGGATTCTTTTATTTTATAAAAATAAATAATAATCTTCAACTCTGAACTGATTTCGTACCGAATATGTCAATGCCTTGCTATATTCACTCTACCTTTGAATTTTAACTATCACTTTTATATGAATTAGTAAAGGATTTCTATTTGAAAATAAATGTATTATAACCAAAACTATAATATACATATATATACCCCTCTATTATATTCACTCTCTACCCTATGACCATATATGTATACATAATATATATTATATATACGATAACTTATGGTAGATGGTAGAAGACCTTATAATAAAGATAAGTTGAGGACGAGGGGTTCTGCTACAGTTTCTAAGAATTGAGAGTCGACGTGAATCATTAGAATGGTAATGACAAAAAAGAAGCGACCATCATAAATCCCAACCCGACAGCTGTTTCAAAACTGCAGTCTGCAGGTGGTTGAATGTTTTGGTTTAAACACGTAGCCGTAACACATACACCAACATTTACCCTATACGGTCAGTTCGTGCTTCCGTGCATGAGAGTAGGAAGGTTAAAAATAGATACAGCTAATGGATTGGGTCCATGATTTCACACCCTCCCAGGAAAAAAAATTTCACCGTTATGATTCTCAGAATTTTTGTCAGCCTGCCCTATAAAAAGGGTTCTTACGAGTGCAGCACAATCACTTATTATGTAACTGAGGTGCTATTCAGTCGTGAAGAGCTATAATGGATTCTGTCAAGTGTCTGGAACTCATAAGCCTTATGGAACAAGCTTATAAACTTCTTGAAAATAAATCGTTACCGGTTGTAATTGAGAAGTGGATCACATTGGGAACGCGCAATATCAGACTTTTGAACGAAATATTGAGAAATAGTGCTTCAACGGTTGGACGTAAAACGAGAATTTTAACAACGATTGGTATTTTGAAATCTTTGACGGCGAAATTTCGAAGATTTCGAAAAACGGGAGCAGGTGTACGAAGACGACGAAGACGCGATCGAGTACAATGGGAAGATTTGGAGACTGCTTTTGAGGGACGAATTAGAACTGGACTTATCGTCAATTTGCAGCACAAGAATCTGATCAAGTTCCTGGAAGACTCCAGAAAACTGCTCACCGTGAGACTGAAGAACGCTTTACTGAAGGAAGGAAGTTTGAAAGCTAATGTCATCTTATCCTGTAAATTCAGCATTACGAAAGATGGTGAAATTATTGAAGAAATCAAATTTTTTAATACCAAAAACGCAATTATCCTCGAATCAACGAATATTGACGAGTGGTTCGAAGAGAACGTGAAAGAGAAATTAGCGGTGAAGTTTGAAGAGTTCCAGGAGAAGGATTCTGGCTGGTCGTTGGTGGACATCATAAATCTGTCAGTGAACATAAACAGATATGTACCACTACGAGGCGGGCTGTCCACTTACGCTGAGCTACCAAAGTATATTAGAGATAAGAAAGCAGTTGTAAATATCAGCAGCTCTTTTTCCCACGAACAAGAACTCCACCGAAACAAGCTCGTATCCACATTTTAGCACAATACTACGGTATGATGGTTTAAAGTTTCCGATATCTTTAGATAGCATTTCAAAATTTGAGAAATTGAACGATCTTTCGATTAACGTTTACGGAATAGAGCAATGTGAGAGAAAAAATATTAGGGAGATAGTACCAGTATATTTAAGCCGACACAAGTCAGACAGGCCTGTAATTCATCTCCTTGTGTTACAACCTGAAATTGATTTGAACGAAGAGGATGATATGTTAAACAACAGGGTATTTCACTTTGCTTGGATTAGAAACTTATCTCGATTAATAAGATCACAAATTACCAAACACAAATGCGTTACTTGGCTTTGTGACCGATGCTTGAGTCACTTTAATTCTGAGAAGTGTCTAAGTAAGCATAGACTTGATTGCATTAATTTAAATAAATGTAGAGTCATCCTACCGAAAGAGGAGGATAAGATTGTCAAATTTAAAAATTTTAAGCATAAAGAAGACGTGCCATTTTGCATTTACGCAGACGTTGAATGTTTGTTGCAACCGATCGTTGATGCATCAAAGAACACCACGGCCTATCAAAAACACATTCCATACAGTATCGCGTATTATTTACATTGTACATTTAATGACACAGTTTCTAAGTTCAAAATTAATCGGGGAAAAGATTGCATTGGATGGTTCACGAACGAGTTTAGAGACTTGGCTCAATCGTTAGAAGTTTATTATCAAAAAATAGTACCAATGGAACCCCTAAGCCCGGATCAAGTGAATAAATTTCATTCCGCTGAAACTTGTCATATTTGTGAAAAACCATTCACTAGCGCTGATAAAAAGCATCGTGATCATTGCCATTTCACAGGGAAGTACCGTGGTGCTGCACATCAAGATTGTAACTTGAATTACAAAAATTCACACGCTATTCCAGTAATTTTTCACAACTTATCCGGGTATGATTCACATTTTTTAATCAAAGCATTGGCTACATCATTCAAGGGTCAAATGAATCTGTGACGAGCCAAGCCAATCTCTCACACACATATACCCACAATTATTTTATCTCTTATTATAAACTATATCGTGCACTTCATATTACTACCTAGGATTAATAATCATGCTATTGACCGTATTCATAACTAAAGTTATGTAGAGATTGGAACAGCGACTCGTCTTTCCAGAGTTATACATATCTATCATACCTGGAAGAGGAGTCGTCAACCAATGAAATATTATACATAAAATATTATAAACAATAAAAGAATCAAGTACAGCCGTAAGGTAATCAAAATTTAAGAATGAATTGAAATTCAGCACTATTTGCATCATATAACAATTATACATTTAAAACAACGGCGACCACCATCGCCAGTATTGTAAGCAGTACTGTCCAGCTCATACTCTGTAAACAGGATGCTCATCTTCTGTAAACAATACTGGCGAGCAGAATAGCCAAAACAATTATATGACAAGATATGGGGCACGCGGCTAAAAGATAACCACGTGCGAGATTACCATTAGGAGCTTCCCTCCATATCCCCACTTTGGAGGATATAAATTGGGTTCCCAAGAACACTGACCACGGCAAAAAGGTATCAACGGCCAGACAAGCCAGTCGCGACAACGTTCTTAAAAACTTATAAACTACAATTAACAAAATTTATAGTTATATCATTATACCAATCCTCAAAAATCTTTTTGAATAAACAATTAAACATATTACATTATAAATTCGGAGTTCTATTTCTCGATCCTACCAAACCGACGTAAGTAAACTATATCCGATTCGGTTCCAAAGATCACCCCCATAGTAGTCTACATTCCCTTTCTAAATACCCCACTACTCCTATTGAACTCCAGCCACACGGGCAACTTAAGCAATAAGCCTTTCCGGCTAGCGCTCATAGGGTGCCACACAGGCTCGATCACTAGCCGCACGGCAATATAAACAACAAGCCTCCCTGGCTAGTGTTTATAACCTGCTTTACGGGCTCGATCAAGTTCCTCATCCCCTATCACCATACAGGCGTGTGCCACTACAGGAACACGCCCTAACCTAATATTTCCCGTACATGTAGATGAACCAGGCGGGTGTTAAGAAACCGAAAAGAAGAAACAGGCGAGCAGGAAAGGCGGTCCGAGAGAGGATAGCGCGAGCTAAGCTAAGAGACGCATTGAGACTCAACACCGGCTCAGCTCACGCTTCCCCTCCCGATACCCCTAGCCTTTTTCGCACGACCCACACCACGTGTGAAAACAATCTTAGTGAGAAAGAGCCAACTCAACTTTTAACCGAGTGGTCACCCAGGAGCCCATCACCGGAAATCGTTGATGCTCGGGCATACTCCCCGATAACAGACTATTCACCCAGAAGCCCGTCTCCAGGACCCTGGGATCATATCGGTCACGATCAGACACCGATCTATACCACCACAGAGCATACGATCGATTACAAAAACGGGATCTGTGTAGTAAACACAGTAGAGACGAACAGATCTACTCGATACTACGAGCTCCCGGAGGATCACCCGGCGTTCCATTATCGACAAACTTCACCCACTACGCCTAAATTCGTAGAGATCATCGATCTCGAATAATCGTAAGTGTTTTATAAGGCATTCCACAATCAATATTAACAGATACGAATGAGGCCTCCCTTCTCCTGAACAAAAACAATACAACCTCGTCACTAGCTCATCTGGCTCGTGACATATTTTTGGTGACAGCGGTCGAGATACGAAAAACCAGAGGAAAAGACTCTATTCGTAAAAGTTATACTTAAGAAAATATCAAATTTTGCGTTAAGAATGGCACACGCTACTAGAAGCAAAGCTCTCACACCAGACGAACTTGTTAGATTAGAAGCAGATTTAGCAGAACGCGAAAGAATCATGGAAGAAAAAGAATCAGAAATTTTAAAGACACAAGAATCACTCGCGCAAAAAGAACAGGCTAATACAACAATAATCACGCAAAATCAGGAGTTACAACAACTAAAAGAAACTCTTAGGGCAGAATCAAAAACTCGGGAAGAACTACAGATAACTATAAATAGGTTACAAGAAGAGACCCAAGGTCTTAGGGCAGAAAGAGACTTGATTAACGCTAGAACCGACACAAGTGTCACATTCACAGCAACACCAGATAGAGAAACACACCAACTAGAGCGTGAAGTCAATCGATTAAATTCAGCAGATAACCCACCTATTCAAATAGCAGATGAAATCTTAGCCCTTAGACACGAAATCGAGACGTTAAAAAGGCGAGAAAGACGAGAACTTCCTCCCCCTCGACCAATTCGTCATTCTGAACCTAGTGAAGTAACAATACCACTAAAAGACGCGGTAGCAACTATAACACCGTTTAACGGAGATAGTAACACGTTGATTTCTTTTATGCGATCCTGCAAACGCGCTAAAGAAATGATCTCACCAACCACCGAAGTTTCTTTCGTCCGCGTATTAAAAAGTAAACTCATAGGACGTGCATATGCAGCAATGGAAGACGAAGAATTCCATAGTTTAGAAGGATTTTTAGACAGTCTTGCTGAAATATTCAGTCCTCCCAAAACAATTAACTACTACAAGGGCGAACTAGCAAACGCGTTTAAAAAACCTAATGAACACATAATTGATTATATAACTCGAATCAAGGATCTAAAAACCGCCATACTTGAAGGAGAAAGACGCGCTGATGGATTCGTTGATCTCGTTAAACGAGAAACAATAGACAAGGACGCGCTCGAAAGCTTTCTAGACGGGCTACCTGCAGACTACAGAAACGCGCTACAAATCACGGGCATAGAAAACTTTCGAGATGCATGCACTAAGGCAATAGAAATCGGTAAACGCTTTGAACGTGATCGCGAAAGAACTAAAACAGATCGCTCGACGAATCAAAATACAAATACAATAAAAACTCCGTGCGAAATTTGCAAGCGAACAAATCACGAAACTAAAAATTGCCGGTTCGCGAAACCAAATTCCCAACCGAATCAAGAACCAAAACCCAACGAACAAAGGACTTCAGAACGACCCACTAACAATTTTAGAATTCGGCCTACAAACGAACAAGCTCAAACTCGAAATGATTGGAATCAAAACAAAAAGCAATGTAACTATTGTAAATTCACGGGTCATACAGTTGAAGAATGTAGGAAAAAGAAATATAACGACGAGCGGCGTAAAGAACACGAACAAGGTAGAAAGAATTACCAATCGAATAAATATAACCAGGGAAACGAAGCAGGGCCCTCGGGGATACACGCGACACCTCGGGAAACGGGCCTTACGCGAACAGCTCACCCATTAGAGGTTCTCGAGCAATCAGAATCACAACAATAAATCTTAGCCTCGGAGAAGTACCTACCATAACTGTAGAATCCATCGATCTGCTCCCGAACACAGAATTAATGATAGATACAGGTGCCGAACCAAACATAATTAAGATTGGATGTATCAAAGAAACAAATAAAATAAACACTACCGAAATAATTCAAATGAGGGGCATTACGAATAACCTCATAAGCTCGGTAGGAAAAATCAAAATAAAAATCGCAAACCAGTTAGTATGATTCCACGTCGTACAAGACGATTTTAAAATTAAACAAGGAGGAATACTAGGATCAGCATTCTTCCGCGACACTAAAGCAGCTATAGATTATGAAAAAGAATGTTTGACAGTCAATGAACAAAAAATTAAGTTCCAGCCTAGCTCTACATTTATAATAGAACCTAGGACGACTCAAATTATTAGAGCAAAAATAATAAACTCAGACATATCAGAGGGATATCTTCCTAGACCAATAACGGCCCCCGGGGTATACCTTGGAGAAGCCATCTTTAAAGTTAATAATGGGGAAATAGCTTTACCAATTACAAACTCTACTGAGACACGATTCTCACTTCCATTGCCATCGTTTACCTTAATCCCATTCTCACAAGAGGGAGATCAGACAGCCACAGAGTATAGTACTGACACCTCTACACCAAATAAAGACGAGGACAAGCCAACCTTAGGGATTGACGAACGCTCCGACTCTAATCCTAGGGACATAGGGAAAAACGAAGGACTCGCAAACATATTTCCAGCACACAAAGACGAGGACGAATCAACCTTAGGGATTGACGAAACCTCCGATCTCAGTTCTAGAGATGTACACGGGCAGACCTTAGGGCACCATGACAGTACTCACTCAGACGAAAAACTCGCTGAATCAATTTCAATACAAGCTATTCTACTAAATCAAAATACCCCAAAGGACTATAACCGCTCTGAATCGAACGAAAACATATTACCAAGAATTAATAAACTCTCTAACGATAGATCAATTCGAGTCAAGCAACTTTTGCGATTAGAACATTTAAACCATGAAGAAAGAGCTAGCATAGAAAAACTAATAACCGAGAACGCGGATAGATTCCATATACCAGGCGAACCGTTAGAAGCTACCAATGCAATTGAACATGGAATCATCACAACGAATGATATCCCAATTAATACGCGACAGTATCGGTTCCCACCGCTCCAAAAGGACGAGATCACGAGACAGGTGAAAGAATTAGAAGAGGGAAATATAATAAAACCATCACTATCGCCGTACAATTCCCCAGTATGGATAGTACCCAAAAAACCAGATTCTAATGGAAACGCAAGATGGAGAATGGTTATCGACTATAGGATGCTGAATGAAAAAACAGTAGGCGACGCATACCCCTTACCAAATATAGTAGAGATATTAGACCAGCTAGGAAGCGCGAAATACTTTTCCATTTTTGACTTAGCATCAGGGTTCCATCAGATTAACATGAAAAGTACAGACGCCACCAAAACAGCATTCACTACTCCGTTTGGACATTATGAGTTTAACCGAATGCCATTTGGACTCAAAAATGCACCAGCCACGTTTCAACGGCTGATGGATCGCGTACTGTCAGGACTCCAAGGAGTCGAACTTTTTGTCTATCTAGACGATATAGTAATATACGCGAGTTCTCTTCAAGAACATGAACAAAGAGTTAATATGCTTATGGACAGACTTAGACAGGCGAGACTCAGGTTACAACCCGACAAATGCGAATTCCTACGAAAAGAGGTAAACTATTTAGGACACATTATAAGTAAGGAAGGGTTAAAACCAGACCCAAAGAAGTTAGAAGCAGTAAAAAATTTCCCGGTACCTAAAAACGCAAAGAATATAAAACAATTTTTGCGACTGACAGGATATTATAGACGTTTCATATCTGACTTTTCTAAAATTGCGAAACCACTAACGGAACTTCTGAAAAAGGGAAAGAAATTCGAATGGCATGACAAACAACAACAAGGATTCGAAATACTCAGAGACAAGCTTTGCGAGAAACCTATTTTACAATACCCCGACTTTACGACACCATTCATACTAACCACCGATGCTTCGGGATACGCAATAGGAGGAGTTTTAAGTCAAGGATTAATAGGCAAGGATCTGCCTGTAGCATACACCTCTAGACTCTTAAATAAGGCGGAAGTTAATTATTCAACTATAGAAAAAGAACTATTAGCCATAGTTTATTGCGTATTGCATTTTAGACCATACCTCTATGGAACTAAGTTCACCCTAGTAACCGACCATCGACCCTTAGTTTGGTTGAATTCAGTAAAGGATCCATCCTCTCGACTGGTAAGATGGAGACTGAAACTAGCTGAATACGAGTATACCATGATCTATAAACCGGGTAGAATAAACGCCAACGCAGATGCACTCTCTCGCAATCCTGTAGAAATCACCGACAACAATGAAGAAATTAGGGAAACCGAAGTTAACAGATTAATTCGCGCCAGAGGATCAGTATTCCAGACATCGCCTGGATACGCATTAGTACATACAATACCACGCGACTTAGATTTTAAAACAGGACTATGTCCTCAATTTTTAAAAGAATTCGGACAGATTGAAAAATTAAAATCTTATGACACACAGATAGGAGGGGTAACTTCTCTCTAACAAAATAACAAATTAGTATTCTACCTAGTAATCAAAGAACAAGCTACAGACCAAGCTGAATTCCAAAACCTAGAGAAATCACTCCGGTTATTACAAAATTTAACTAAAGAATTCAGAATATACCACATGGCAATTACCGGATTAGATCATGAGGAAAATGGCTTATGTTGGGATCAAATAGAAAACCTACTCCTCGAACTCTTTGGTAAAATGCCGTATGAAATAAAAGTCCACAAGAAGGGTAAACCGTATCCCCTATTCGAAATTCAATCAGATGAAGGTAAAACTTCAAATATAGATTTATCACCTCCAACACCAGAACAGTTTAAAAACGTTGAGGAAACTAAGAAAGACTTGTTCGCCATAAACGAATCATACTCTCTTACACACTGCGTAGGACAAGACTTCCTTATGGGAGCAGGCATAGCAGTAGAATTTAGAAAACGTTTTGGTCAGGTAAAAGAACTTCTAGATCAGAATAAAAGGGTAGGAGAAGTCGCTTACATTAAAAATGAAAATAGATATATTTTCTATCTAATAACTAAGGAGAAAAGCGATGGTAAACCAACCTATACCACTCTGAAACGTAGTCTTTACGAGTTACGCAGAATCTGTATCAACCTTAGTATACAAAAACTAGCCATGCCAAAAATAGGTTGCGGATTAGACAAACTAGATTGGACACAGGTCAAAGAAATTTTAATCACGATTTTTTCTGGACCATTCCAAGTATTAATAAGTACGTATAACCCATTTCACGATAACAACAGTCCTTCTCAAGCATGTTTAAATCCAATCTCCGACACAAATTACGATGACGGACCTGAAGACGAACCTATAAGTACCTCAACTGACGAGAATGACAGTGACGATAACAGTGATAACGAAGTCGACCTTAACTTAATAACGAACGATTCAAATAACGAAGACGACGAATCAAACAATAATTCAGATACCGAAGGGTCAGACAATGAAACTCAAGAAGGAGAAGAAAACTACGAACTACGAACACAAAATTTAAAAAGCGAAATAAACGAAACACGCGATAGACTCTCAATGCAGAAAAAACATTGGGTATGTTTCATCACCGTCAAAGGTGAACCATACGACGAAGGAAGCAGAGACCTCTTTCAGGCTGATAAACTTCCTAAATTCAGAAATTTAAGTTTAGCCAGAGCAACCGCGAGATCAGTAGGTAACAGACAATGTATAGGCATACCTATAAAAGAAACAAAAAATACACAGCTCGACGAAGAAATATTCAAAGAAGGCTTAAGCTCATTAATAAATGTCATATACGAACTCAATATTCACGAGATTGCAATAGCCGAAACAATCAAAATAGATTCTTTAACTTGGACAACCATACTAGGACTATTAAAACGACTATTTGCAGATGTACCATGCAACATTCTCATATGTAAAAACTTAGTCCGAATCCCCAAAGAAGACGAAAGAGCGAAGATAATACAAGAATACCACGGCTCTGCCGTAGGTGGCCACAAAGGCATTACAAAAACGTTTAATAGAGTTCGACAAAACTTCTTTTGGGACGGAATGAAAGAACAAATCAAAAATTTCGTAAACTCATGTCTAGGGTGTCAGACCAAAAAGCTAACCAGGGTAAAAACTCGGCAGCCCATGACATTAACTGACACACCAGATACAGCTTTTGAAAAAATAGCAATAGATATCGTGGGTCCATTACCAAATACCCCCTCAGGAAACGAATATATTCTGACCATGCAGGATCAGTTGACTAAATTTTCATTAGGCATCCCACTCAGGGACACAACATCAACTAGTATAGCCGACGCTTTAGTACGAAATTTCTTTTGCAAATATGGGGCACCCAAAAAGATCCTTACTGATCAAGGGGCTAACCTGACAAGTTCTCTTATGAAACATATCGCAAAAAGATTCAAAATTAAACAATGTAAGACTACAGCCTTCCATCCGCAGTCTAACGGATCGTTGGAGCGGTCACACATAGTGATGACTGAATATTTGAAACAAATAATTATGAGTAATGAAGATTGGGACCAATGGTTAGACCAGGCCATGTTCTCATACAACACTAGTGTACATGAGGGAACCAAGTATACCCCATACGAGTTGGTGTACGGGAGACTGGCAAGGCTACCATCGGAGCACGAAGTTATCGAACCCATCAAAGATAAAACCTACGAACAATACTTATTAGAATTATATTATAGAATTCACGAAATTCAACGTTTAGCTAAAGGAAATCTAACTCAAGCAAAAATTAAATCCAAGCATTATTATGATGAGAAAATAAACCCAATAAACTTGTCTATAGGAGACAAAGTATTCCTATTAAAGGAACCTAAAAAGGGAAAACTAGGAGACCAATATACAGGTCCACACGAGACTATTGAAATTCTAGAAAATCAGAACGTAAAAATATCTGTTAACGGTAAGGACAAAGTAGTCCACCGTAACAAACTAAAAATAGCTCGATAAATTTAGATATATAACCTTACATACATTTCATGTACTAACTACTATTATTATATTTTAGATATACCTAATGCAGCTCAGGCGACCTAAATCTGAAATCATAACACTATACGAAAACCTCAATATGGATCGCCGCCGCATAATTATAGATAGAATAACCACTAAAGCTATTGTAAAAACTCAAAGAAAACTATTATTATGGGAAAAAGAGGCAATTGAGTGTTTAATTGAAGCCGGATTAAAGGCAGCAAATTATAGGTATCGCTCAGCGATAACTCAAATCGAATTTATATTCGAATTCATGCTACAACATAAATCCAAAGATAACGATATCTTTTTCATGTACAACCCGGAAGAAAATAAAACTTATGTTAACTTCACGGAAGGTAACACCTTCGACTCATTTAAATTCATACATACAAAGGCCTATTTACCCACATTAGACTAAGATTACACATAAGATATATATAATCATCATCCTCAACTAACCATAGGCGTATAGGAAAAATATATTTTTAGATAATAAAGGCATATCGCATTGTCACTAAGGGATTAATTCTGAAATTATAGGGCGCTACAATGAACCTCGAAGAAAGAGTTCACGTCTGGGTTCAACATTACCACGACGCGAAGCACAGGTTTCTTGAAATAAAATCACAACCAGATAGAATAATAGTAGAAGGAAATAGAGTATTTGCACCATGGGAACAAGATGCGATTTACGCCTTGATTAACAAAAATATGTTACCACCTCGGCGGTATGGATATCACCCAACCAGCTTAAAAGGGGAACATGTAATAAAAACTTTAAGAACGGAAGCCGCTATTTGTCCCTCAGACGACATAGTCTTAATTCAAAGCAAAAACACTAGGCAAATCTTCGCTAAAATAACTTTAGATGCCGATCACAAATTCTACAAGTTCTGCAATCCAAATAAAATTGTCCGAATCTTTATAAATCTCAATAATCATTAAAACATAAAAATGTTAAAACATAAATATAAGTTACTAACGATAGATAATAAATAAAAATATGTATATCAACCCAAGGATAAGAAACAACAAATAAAATTGTTACAGATGACGTCAATCTTGAATATCATCTTACTTATCGTTCCATTCGCACGAGCCCTCATCGGATATGATTGCGGGTTAGGCAATTTAAATATTACCACACTCAGTTTAATAGACGCTATAGACTGTGACCTGGCGGACACGGAACCTAAGGTAGAACAAATATACGGACAACTGCTACAATTATCAGACTTTAAAAAAACTAAGGTCATCCAGTGCAGAGTAGAAGTCGATAGGACAGCTAATCACTGTGGTATGCACTCGCACACATCGGTATTAGACAAGGGACACGTGATTTACTTAAAACAAATGAGCCAGGAAGCCTGTAGCAAACTACATTCAGAAGGGTCTCTAGCTATAGGAAATAAGTATTTTACCAATATAAATGCCAACCAAACCACAAGGATCAGTTCAACCTTAGCCGGGAAGATCGGACCAACTGGAGCCTGCGAAGGAGAGTTCTTCGACGATGGGTACGGACAATACTCCAATGCCATAGTAACAGCAGCGATTACAGTTACCTTACAAGTACAAGAGGCTACTGTTCGACTAAATTCCAAAAACCTTATCCTAAAAAATGGGATTTCTGAAATGCTAGACAAAAGGTGGTGCTTCGACGAGGAAGGAGGTTACTCGTTCTGGGAGGATGTACCTATCAACGACTGCAAATTTACGGCATATGATATCCTGTACGAAGGATTCATTACGAAAATGACGGAAGTCGACCAAAAAGGACCACAAAACCCACCTGAGATCTACTCCATAACAACTGATGAAATAACCATCGCCCTGATTAAAACCACAGAAAAAAGGATTTGCGGATACACCCTGTACCAAACAGAGCACCCCAAACTCCTAATATTCGAAACAACGAGAGGTAATACTTTCAAGGAAAAATCAAATCTTGTTGTAGAAAACACAGACATCTTTACCTACGTAAACTCAAAGTTCGTTTATGTGGAAAAACATATTCGGAACCAAATTAAATCCCTATATCGGGACGTGATCACACAAAAATGCGAACTCGAAAAACAAGTCATTAACAACGCACTGACCATAGCAACCCTATCTCCAGATGAATTTGCCTACAACTTAATGCACGGCCCAGGCTACATGGCCACAATAGCAGGAGAAGTAGTACATATCGTAAAATGTACTCCCATCGAATGTCACCTACGTAAGACCGACGCCTGCTTTTCGGAACTACCGGTAACAGCAAGAAATACCTCATTATTCATGACTCCAAAATCAAAGATCTTAGTTCAAACTGCCACTAGGAAGGAGTGCAATCCAATATTAGCAACTATGTATAAAGTGGATAATCTATGGTATAAGTTTGTTCCTAGCCCTATGGAAGCGGTACCACCTCAAGCAATCCAGCCTAAAACAAAAATGACGTGGAAATACATCAACCCAAGTCCATTGGGGACAAGCGGAATATACAGTCAAGCAGATCTCCAAAAACTTAAGGACCACCTATTGTTTCCCGCTGAACGGCCCGCAGTATTGAATAATTTAGCAAGAGGAGCTACAGGACACGCTACAAACCATGACGGCATTTCATTTTACAACATGTTAGACGAAGATTCACTCAATAAGATTGCAGAATCTACAGGGAAAAGGCTTTGGAATGGATTCATACTATTTGGTTCAGCCACGGCAGGAGTGATGGGACTACTGATCATACTCAGAATGATAAAATTCGCCGTAGACACGGTAATTCACGGGTACACACTTCACCAAGTGTATGGATGGAGCATTCATGTAGTCGGAGCATTATGGAGCTCAGTAACACACCTCCTAATCTATCTTGCGAAAAACCCAAAGAAAGAAGAAGAAGATATAGAAAAAGGAGAAGAACTTCAAGAAACCACACCAACTGCACCCCAAAAGACACTTACTATAGAAGACCTACAAGAACGTCTTAAACTACGACAAATGTCAAGCACTGCTTGAACATTTAAAACCCAGGGGGGAGATGTGACGAGCCAAGCCAATCTCTCACACACATATACCCACAATTATTTTATCTCTTATTATAAACTATATCGTGCACTTCATATTACTACCTAGGATTAATAATCATGCTATTGACCGTATTCATAACTAAAGTTATGTAGAGATTGGAACAGCGACTCGTCTTTCCAGAGTTATACATATCTATCATACCTGGAAGAGGAGTCGTCAACCAATGAAATATTATACATAAAATATTATAAACAATAAAAGAATCAAGTACAGCCGTAAGGTAATCAAAATTTAAGAATGAATTGAAATTCAGCACTATTTGCATCATATAACAATTATACATTTAAAACAACGGCGACCACCATCGCCAGTATTGTAAGCAGTACTGTCCAGCTCATACTCTGTAAACAGGATGCTCATCTTCTGTAAACAATACTGGCGAGCAGAATAGCCAAAACAATTATATGACAAGATATGGGGCACGCGGCTAAAAGATAACCACGTGCGAGATTACCATTAGGAGCTTCCCTCCATATCCCCACTTTGGAGGATATAAATTGGGTTCCCAAGAACACTGACCACGGCAAAAAGGTATCAACGGCCAGACAAGCCAGTCGCGACAACGTTCTTAAAAACTTATAAACTACAATTAACAAAATTTATAGTTATATCATTATACCAATCCTCAAAAATCTTTTTGAATAAACAATTAAACATATTACATTATAAATTCGGAGTTCTATTTCTCGATCCTACCAAACCGACGTAAGTAAACTATATCCGATTCGGTTCCAAAGATCACCCCCATAGTAGTCTACATTCCCTTTCTAAATACCCCACTACTCCTATTGAACTCCAGCCACACGGGCAACTTAAGCAATAAGCCTTTCCGGCTAGCGCTCATAGGGTGCCACACAGGCTCGATCACTAGCCGCACGGCAATATAAACAACAAGCCTCCCTGGCTAGTGTTTATAACCTGCTTTACGGGCTCGATCAAGTTCCTCATCCCCTATCACCATACAGGCGTGTGCCACTACAGGAACACGCCCTAACCTAATATTTCCCGTACATGTAGATGAACCAGGCGGGTGTTAAGAAACCGAAAAGAAGAAACAGGCGAGCAGGAAAGGCGGTCCGAGAGAGGATAGCGCGAGCTAAGCTAAGAGACGCATTGAGACTCAACACCGGCTCAGCTCACGCTTCCCCTCCCGATACCCCTAGCCTTTTTCGCACGACCCACACCACGTGTGAAAACAATCTTAGTGAGAAAGAGCCAACTCAACTTTTAACCGAGTGGTCACCCAGGAGCCCATCACCGGAAATCGTTGATGCTCGGGCATACTCCCCGATAACAGACTATTCACCCAGAAGCCCGTCTCCAGGACCCTGGGATCATATCGGTCACGATCAGACACCGATCTATACCACCACAGAGCATACGATCGATTACAAAAACGGGATCTGTGTAGTAAACACAGTAGAGACGAACAGATCTACTCGATACTACGAGCTCCCGGAGGATCACCCGGCGTTCCATTATCGACAAACTTCACCCACTACGCCTAAATTCGTAGAGATCATCGATCTCGAATAATCGTAAGTGTTTTATAAGGCATTCCACAATCAATATTAACAGATACGAATGAGGCCTCCCTTCCTCTGAACAAAAACAATACAACCTCGTCACTAGCTCATCTGGCTCGTGACAAATCTTTTACCTGTAAACAAAGAAAAGTACATATCTTTTACGAAATTTGTAGAAGAAACAGTTATAAATTTTCGGTTTATTGATTCATTCCGCTTCATGTCAAGCAGTCTTGAAAAATTAGCGTCATATTTGAAAGATCAACAAAAAATAATTACACGCAAATATTGTAACAGTCCAGAGAAATTTCAATTACTATCGAGAAAAGGCGTATTTCCATATGAATATATAGATAGTTGGGACAAGCTTGAAGAAAAACAGCTACCAAAAATTGAAAATTTTTATTCTAAATTAAACGATGCAGATATTTCACAGAATGATTATTCACACGCGTGTGACGTCTGGCATGCTTTTGATGTTAAAACGTTGGGTGAATATTCAGACTTGTACTTACGAACTGACGTTCTCCTTTTAGCAGATATTTTTGAAAATTTTCGACAAAATTGTCGGTCAACTTATAATTTAGATCCCTTACATTATTATACAGCACCAGGGCTTTCGTTTGATGCAATGCTCAAGTGTACGGGTATCGAACTAGAACTTCTAGTTGACATTGACATGGTAATGTTTGTAGAAAAGGGTATTCGAGGAGGTGTAGCTCAGTGTTCGAATAGATATGCTAAAGCTAATAACAGATATATGGGAACAGCCTTCAATCCACAGAAAGAAGAATCCTACCTAATGTATTTTGACGTTAATAATTTATACGGTGCAGCTATGAATCTTCATTTACCATACAGCTCATTCGCGTGGGTATTGAATTTCGAGCAATTCGACGTGTGTAACGTATCAGATGAATCCTCTATAGGCTATATACTTGAAGTTGATTTAGAATATCCGTTGCAGCTTCATGAATTACACAAAGACTTACCTCTATGTCCCGAGCATTACGTACCTCCCATCTCGGGATCGAAGCAACCTAGATTAATAACTACCCTTTTTTCCAGGAAGAATTATGTCATCCATTACAGAGTCTTAAAACAATGTTTAAGTTTAGGTATGAGATTGACTAAAATTCATAGAGTTTTAAAATTCCACCAAGCGCCGTGGCTTAAGAAGTACATAGATCTGAATACTGAATTGAGAAAAAAATCCAACAACGAGTTTGAGAAAAACTTTTATAAATTAATGAATAACGCAGTTTTTGGAAAAACCATGGAGAACGTTCGTAAGTTTAAGAACGTTAAGTTAATTACCAAATGGGATGGAAGGTATGGTGCCAGGGCTCTTATTGCTAAACCAAATTTTCATAGTTGTACTATCTTTGACAAGGACATGGTTATCATTGAATTGACTCGACCAACGGTCACACTGAACAAGCCAATATACGTTGGGTTTTCGATTCTAGATCTCTCTAAGACATATATCTATGATTTCCATTATAATTATGTGAAAAAAACTTATGGAGATCGAGCGAAATTAATGTATACAGATACGGATAGTCTTATATACCATTTTACTGTACCCGATATATATGAATCTTTGAAATGTAATTTAGATAAATTTGATACGTCTGACTATCCTTCAAATAATGTGTATAAAATGCCTCTAGTTAATAAAAAGGTTATAGGTTTGATGAAAGACGAAAATAATGGAAAGATAATGACTGAATTCATAGGGTTGAGGGCAAAACTGTATTCGTTTAGAGTGTTGGGGGAAAATAAGGAAACAAAACGCGCCAAGGGAGTCAAGGGATCTACTTTAAGAAAGATCACGTTTGATGATTACCTAGAATGTTCTTTGAATCATCAAATTTTGATCAAGAGTCAACATTTAATTCAAAGTAGAAAGCATGAGGTTTATACCGTTAAGCAAAATAAGATAGCGTTAAGCTGGAATGATGATAAACGTATCGTATTTCCTAATACTACGGATACGCTTCCGTGGGGCTACAATACATACAAATGAACTGTATAAAACGTATTCTATAAGGCTTGAAATAAAGACAGATGTATAAAAGATTGATTATTTATTTATTCAAAAACCTTACAAGTCAGTTTCATTGATCCAACTGTTATGTGTAGTGTCAAAACCTAACCACTTAACGTATAGTCTTTCTGCACGTTTCTTGAGCACCTTCTCCACGAGGTAGATGTCAGAATTCTTCACCTTCAGAAGCTCCTGTTCGTAGAAACCACCTGCTATAGGTTGATCCTGATAGTCTTTAAGCTTGTACGTTACCGGATTAGTATTATCTACTTGAATAACCGTGAATATTTCAGTCGTCCAATTTGGTGTATAACCTTTCGCGAAAACATTTTTGTATTTACTGATCCGGACTTTATCTGTAACTTTGAACTTTGATAGTTTGACAGGATTGGCTCGAACTTTTTGGTACACGCTTCGCAATAAAGCCTTTTCATTTTTAGCGGAAACATCTTTTGGTTTCATCCCAATAGTTCGGTGTTTGGAGTTGTTGTAAGTAGACACCAAATCAGATAAAATGTCTATCCACTTGTAATTTCCTTGCAAACTGAATTGCATCCACATTTTATTTTTCAGCGTACGATTAAATCGCTCGCAGATCGATGCCTTCAAGTTACTAAAGGTTGAGTATAGCTTAATATTATACCGTCGCATAAGAGAATCGAAATTTGAATTATAAAATTCTCCGCCTCTGTCAACGTGTAGATTCTTCGGGATACGTCCCTGCACGAGTACAGATTCCATAGCACTTGCAGTATCTTTACCTGTCTTACTCTTCAATGGCACGGCCCAGGCGTACTTTGAGAATATGTCGATGACGGTGAGCATATATTTGTAGCCTTTGTTCTCTCCGGCGTAAGGTAACATTTCAACGAGATCCGCTTGCCAGGTTTCATCTAAACCACGAACATCTACGCGACGACGTTGATAATTTTTTCTAGCTGGCTTATGCAGCTCCGTTACGAGAGCTAGCTTTTTCTCGTTCATTTTCCAATATTCTCAGCCTGGTGTCCAGTTCGTGAATGGCCTTGGAGTTCCGAATCGACAGGTCTTGTCCTGCTTCACTATCAGCACGCAGTTTCTGCAGAGCATCTGTAGTACGAGAGCCCAAGATATTTATCATTAAGTGGATTTCATTTGTAATAGAGTCGATTTCCTGTCGCATGAGATTCAAGGTGGCAACGTCATTTGGCTCCACAGGATTGGCAACATTGCATAGTCTCTTGTTACCTATGTCGTAATTCCCGTCGACGGTGAATTTAAATCCAACACCGGGAGGACCGCGAGTGCTAGCTGTGCTCTTGTTCAACTGTCGTCCAAACACATCGACGCTCATCTTGGAAATGACGGTAGAAGCGATGCAAGGTTCATTAATAAATGATGCGAGCTTCCCGCAATTCTTCGATTATCGATATGATTTCATTGGAGTGACTCGAGTTTCCAGCTGCTTGGGAAGCCATAAGCAAACGAAGACGGTCTACCAGCTCATTGGGGTTGTCCCAGTGAACGTAATCTGTAACTCTACCTTCTTGAGCAACCAAGAGCTCCGGTAGCATACGTCCACCCGTGCGTGGAAGTGGCACGCTAATCATTGGTGCAATAAACTTCTTGAATTTGGGGTTGTCCGACTCTCGAAAGGGGTGACCAGCTTTATAGTATTTTCGATGTGTGTTGGTGGCAAATACGATTTGTTTATACTTTTGAATATCATCAGCGTTCACGTAAGTCTCATTGGGTATCTTTTTGAATAATAATTCTAACAAGCCTTTGGTCTTTGTATAACTCATGTCACCTATATGAATAACGTCATTCCCAAAACTTATCGGTGAGTCACCCATTATTAACTTCTCGTGAGCGAGTACGCGTACACCGTACACGTTATCTAGATCACTTCTTTTTATATTCTCATCTCGAAACAATTCAAGATAGTCGTTGGGGGCTTCGTGTTGTAACGGTTCAGGGTACTCATCCATCGGCTGTAAAGTTATATCCATTTCCTCTCCCTCATCTGCTGTCGAAAAGGAATCATCTTCTCCAGGTTCTTCTTCTTTAATCGGGTTAAAGTCTTCTTTGATGGGTTCATCTTTGATCGGTTCTTCTTTGATGGATTTAGCAGCCGTTTGAGAAACCTTCAGTAGTTCTTTCAACGGAGTCACTACCGGTTTAAAAACATTGCTCATAGCCTGTTCAGCGGTCTCTTTACCTGATCTTATCATTTTGTGTTTACGTCGAATCGCCGCACTGGCTTTAGCGATATGACGCAACACTTCTTTTTGTTCGTGAATTTTTGTATCCTGCATGTTGACCGAGCTGTATCCGAAACGCTACTGATTCTACTCCCCTGAATTTGTTCCATTTAAGCTCACGAAACAGTCAAACCCTTTTCTATATCTACCCTCATTCATCTCACTGTCCTTGTATATTACGATAAATCCGTACTTATTGTTATTCCAACACGCCGAGCACAAGTCTTTGAACTGCGCGTAAGTCATGTCAGTGTTCACATGATCATCGTATACATGTCTCAAATTCATCTCATCTTGCTTGAATAGGACTGAAAGATTGGTATTGTCACGCACTAGATGCTTAGGGATGCGAGCATAGGTCTGGCAAAGATAGAAGCAATCCACATTTTTGTGTCTCCCCATACAAAAAAAAGCTCTAATGTTATCCTGTTTCTCACAAGCTACATCATCAAAGACGATGATCGAATTAGGCAGTGCACCGTTTGGCATAACTACCTGTTCGTGCTCATCAAATGGAAAGTACTCAACGCCATCTACACCCTCGAGTAACTGTTGCAAGAACTTGTACTTGGGTTGATTCAACGATTTTGAGTAAATATATACGTTCTCGAAGCGCAGTCCGTTCGGATGCGTTATCAGGGTGAGTAATGTATTAGTCTTGCCGCAGTTGGATGGTCCGCAAAATACTGCGCGAACGCTGTTTGGCAGCAAATCACCGTGCCGTTTTCTAATATCAGCATTCTGTTGCACAACTTTATCGAAATTCGTTACAGGTAGCTTGACAGGCTGTGTTTCGAACCTCATCTTGACTCTGACTGAAGCCAGAGACCATAAATATCGCGTTTATAAAGATCATTCCTCATTCACGTACGGATCGTCGACATGATCGTGCACAAAGCCAAGACAGTCAGTCGTAAGCGTCGTGGGAAAGGTTTAGTCAACAGGATCATCAACAATCTTCCGGTAGAGTTGCATATACCCGGTTATCAATACTGCGGACCTGGTACCAAACTAGCGAAAAGACTCGCACGAGGCGATCCGGGTATCAATCCTCTCGACGCAGCTTGTAAGGAACACGATATCGCCTACTCAAAGAATCGAGAGAATCTCGAAGCTAGAAGTGCAGCAGATAAGATTTTAGCTGAAAGAGCCTGGAAACGAGTTTTTGCCACAGACGCAAATATAGGTGAGAAAGCAGCCGCCTGGGCAGTGACAAACGCTATGAAAGGGAAAACTAAGCTTGGCATGGGAATGCGGAAGCCGGTGGTATTGAGAAAAGTTATCGATGCTGCCAAACGGTCCATGGTTCCAGGCAAAACTGCGCAAGTAGCCATCAAGTCCGCATTGAAGGGTGCGCGAGGAGTTGTTAGAAAGGCCGGTGGTAAAAAAAATGTGCGTTCTCCACGAATTCTACCTGTTCCATCTAAAGTTGGTGGCTTTTTACCGTTTCTAATACCGCTTTTTGCCGGGCTCAGTGCAACGGGTGCATTAGCTGGTGGTGCAGCAGGTATTGCAAAAGCGGTGAATGACGCAAGTTCCGCCAAGAGACAATTGGAAGAGAGTCAACGGCACAACAAAACTATGGAAGCTATCGCTTTAGGCAAGGGGCTTCACCTGAAACCGTATAGGAAGGGGTTAGGTATTCATTTGAAACAACAGTCAAAAAACTAAAAGTGACGCTACCGCGACGGGCGCTAACTGACGCGGATCTGCTGAAGTACGCGACGATCCTGAACATTCCACATTTCCGCGGCGTGTTTATGCGTAATGATTTGTCTAAGGACGGACCGCGTAGGTGTGAATCAGCGATCGTCAATCTAGATGATAAAGATGGTCCTGGAACACATTGGGTCGCGTACCGAAAGAACGGAGACGAAGTCATTTACTTTGACAGTTTCGGTAACCTTCGTCCACCGTCAGACCTCGTCAGATACCTTGGCGTTGGTAGCGTCAAATATAACCATGAAAGATATCAAGACTATGATACGTTCAACTGTGGTCACTTGTGTCTCGAGTTTCTATATAACCATGAGACGTAATTCCACGAAATCAGTTTGACTTTCGCAGTAGTCATGGACGATTCGCTCACACTAACCGTATCGGGGAACTCCTCGGTCCTTGAGACTCAATACTTTCCTCCTATTGAACTTTCCCCTTTTGAGAATTACTCCCTTGGTCTCGTTGAATTACTGACTTTTAATTCTATTCCTAACGTAGACGTTGGCCACAACAAGATTTATGTCGGTGAACAAGTAGTAACTATACCTACCGGTAGCTATGAAATAGAGGATATCGAGAACTATGTACAGGGTGTATTACTGCATGCGGGTATCGCCATCAACATCAAACCGAATAATAATACATTGTATAGCGAAATTAAATGCAGTCACCCTGTAAATTTTCTACCAGACGATTCTATAGGTGGCCTATTAGGTTTCACTCCACGTATTCTGAAAGCTGATAGAGTTCACGAGTCTGACCTTCCTGTGACGATCCTTAAAGTTAACGCACTACGAGTCGAGTGTAACATTACAACGGGTGCCTACGTCAATGAGCGCAAAGTACACACCATTCATGAGTTTTTTCCCGTCGTTCCACCTGGATATAAGATCATTGAAGTACCGTCTCACGTCATTTACTTGCCAGTCACCGTAAGAACCATAGATCACATCCAACTCCGTATAGTCGATCAAGACGGGGATTTGGTCAATTTCCGTGGTGAGGTTATAACTGTGAGGTTGCATATCAAGGCTCAATAATGGGAATAGTTTATAACAGAACTAGTTATATTAGTAAGGTGAGATGCCCCAAACAAGTTAGTCGTCAACCGGTTCTCAAAGAGCTGACACCTCAGAACGTGCTGCTTCTGAAAAGCTTGGGTCTCAAGGTCATACCTTTTGGAAGAGGAATTTTCGTAAAGTAAAACTACGATTCGCTTGCATCTGTGTCATCTGCTGTATACCATGGAGGAGGAAATCTTAGACATTCAAACACCCATCGTATTTGACGAGTCTATCGCACATTACGAGGTTCACGCACACAAACCTTATGCCTCATCGAGTTTCAATAACAGTGACGAGATTCGTATCGCTGTTCAACACCAAGACCTGTGCGTATTACCGTGCAAGAGTTCGTTGCATGTGTATGGGAAGATAGTCAAGGCTGATGGAACTCCGTCGACTGCCTCAACACTGGTCAACAACGGTGTTTGTCATCTGTTTGAAGAAATGCGGTACGAGATAAATGCTATTGAGATCGATAGGAGCAAGAACGTCGGTCTCACCAGTCTTATGAAAGGCTACCCTTCCCTGAGACCTGGGCAGAATTGGATGATGGAGAATGCTGGTTGGCTTAATGTGAATGCAAGCCATGCCGCTGGTAACTTCGATGTATGCATACCGTTGAAGATGATGCTAGGGTTCGCCGAAGACTATCGCAAGATAATCGTCAACGCCAAACATGAATTGATCTTGACTCGATCGAAGACCGATGCGAACGCGGTTCTGCAAACTCAAGATGAGGAATACAAAATCCTGATCGATAAAGTCGAATGGTTGTTACCATATGTTAAGCTCTCGGATGAGCGAAAAATACAGCTGTTAAGTTTTATCGAGAAAGACGCGCCGATCTCGATAAGTTTTCGCAATTGGGAATTGTACGAATATCCTGTACTGCCCACCACTTCCAAACACGTTTGGACTGTGAAGACATCGACGCAGCTGGAAAAACCTCGCTACGTTATACTGGGTTTCCAAACAAGCCGGAAGAATAAGCTGAATAAAAACGCTAGCCATTTCGATCACTGCAATATCACAGATGTTAAACTCTTCTTGAATTCTCAATGTTATCCCTACGGGAACCTGAATCTCGATATGAGTCATAATCAGTATGCTCTGTTGTACGAGATGTTCGCAAATTTCCAAACCTCCTATTACGGCAAGGAACCTGAACCGTTGCTGAAGAAGACTGAATTTCTACAGTACGCTCCCCTATTCCTCGTTGACTGTTCAAAACAAAGCGAGTCGCTCAAGTTTGGACCAGTAGACGTTCGTCTCGAGTTTGAAGCCAAAGACAACTTTCCTGCCGATACGTCAGCATACTGTTTGATCTTACACGATCGAGTAGTTGAATACAATCCCATAAGTGGTGGAGTAAAGAAATTGGTATAAGTCCATAATTACTTACACTGTATATCAATGTATTTCTACAAATAAAACTTTTTTCAATAAATATATACATGTGTCGTCTAAATCATAACCATCCTGAGCAGTTATGCTGCTCAGCGGTATCTAATTATTCTAGAGTAAGCTTATAGGGAGGAAAGACAAGGATGGAGATCTGAATACGAGAGGGCACATGAAAAAGTCAGCATTAATACTGTTGTAAAATTATTTTCAATATTTATTTAACCATTTACTGTTAATTATACTTAGTAAATACAAATTGATCGATTCATTTCACATTGTGGACAATTTTTAACCATAGGCGTAGGTCCATCGAACTCATCCTTCATTGAACAATAATGTATTCGACATTTTCGGCAACCTGCGATGTCTTTATCCTTCTTCATAGCCTCTGGTAGTTTCTCCCATATCTCATCGATGATATTCGATGCGTGAATGAGGATAAATTCCTTCGACAAAAATGCGATGTCTTCCGTCTTCATTCGTTTCAAACTCCCTACTTGAAGGTATATGTGCAATGATTTACGACGGGAGCCAGTACACTTTGTCAAATACCAAGTTTTCAATCGCTGAACATTTTCGAAAGCACACTGATACCTGGGAACGTTCCCATGATAGTCTCCATGCCAATGAACGACTTCGATGTATTGTAGCATTTCAAGACTTGAACATCCCAATTCTCCCAATTCGATCACGAACTTTGAGTCATCGTTGATGATTTTTTCGATCCACTTTTTCTTCTCCTCTCCTTTTACATAGATATAATTTGCATGCTCGACAACTTTTTTCACTACTTTCGGCACATCATCGTAAGGCATATTACCATCATTCCACGATATTCCATGATAATTCCGCGTCAACCAAGCGTTGGTAGCTCTACAGTTGACCGATAAGGTTTCCCAAGAACATGGTGGTTTGAAGAGAATGCGAGCCAGACGTTGCTTGCCTTTCTTATCCGCTTGAATAGTGATTACACCGAGCTCCTTCAGTATGAATTCGTTGTTCAATTGTTGAAAACCTTGCACATCCAACATCATCTCCATTGTGAGACTGGATTTTTTTAGAGACGTCAGAAAAGAAGATTCTGCACCACTCGAAGATCCGTTGAATACTAGGTGTCAATCCTAAATTTTTCGCTCTTTTATAGCCGACAACGTTCCGAAAGATCTTTCTAAAGTCACGCATTCGGAACTTCTCAAATCTCACAGGGTGCCGGAAAATTCCAGGAATCGGGGATGATTGACCTTGTCACAACACTTGTCATAAATTAGTCAGAACACTTGTCATAAATTAGTGTAATGGGTCCACTCTATTAGCCGTATCTATTTTTGCCTTCATCTCATGCACGAATACATGAGCAGACTCTGTAGCGTATGTGTATGTGTATGTGTAACCGTGTGTGTGTCAAGTGCACGTGCATAAGCAAAAAAATTTGACCACCTGCATACAGGAGTTGCGAGACAGTTATCGTGTAAAGATTTATGACATCTGACCCCTTTCCGTCATCACCTCTTTGATGACTCGCGCCGACTCAATTCCTGGAAACTCTGGCAGACCCCCCGGCCTCGAGTTATGCTTAGGCTCAGAGTTTTATTTGAGGCGTGTGACGTTGATCTGGGTGTATGTGACGTTAAATTGAGAGTGTATGGCCTCAATTAATTCACGGTGTACCGTCAATTCAAGGGTGTGTGACGCTATTCATAGGAGTGAACGACCTGGTGTCGAGGGTTACAGCATGACCTTCTTGTCGAACCTTCCAGAATGAAGGGTTTGCGTCTCGGATAAGATGTCGGTAATGTGTCGGTGCAGGAATCTATATCCAGAACCCCCCTTATATATCTACTCCGGAGCCCTCTTTTGTGAAGTCTCCGGAGTGGTCCCGGTCGCCTCCCGTTTCCGTTTTGTCCGTGGCGTTTTCCGTCCTACCGTCTCCGTTTCTGTCTCTGTCGTGTCGTCTCCTGTGCGGTGTCTCGGGGCTGTCATCATGCACTTGTTCAGCGCTGCGTCAGCAGCCTCGAGGATCGTCTTTATGCCGGTTTTCACGGTCATATTCATGTTTTTCTGTATGGCTGCTGCCTCAGCCATTTTCGTCGCTGTCTTCTGTATGATCTGAAGTAGGTCCTTCAGATCCGTCGCGTCCGTAATTTGAACGTCGGTTCCGGTCACAGATACAGCAGAGGCTTGACTAGCCGCGCTGCCTGCGCTCGAAACGCTGTCCGTCCTTTCCCGTCGCAGTAGCCGTAGTGTCTTGTCTGCGTTTTCGTCAGTTCTGTCCGTTCTTTTCGTCACCGTCCTTGTCGTCTGGTCTTCGCACATTTTGCGGCCCTCAGAATCCATGCCGCTGCCACTGGCCACCGGGGCTCTCACCCGATCGGAACCAGGGGTGGATTTCCCCTGCGCTGGGGTTACCACCTGAGGTATGTCCTTGTTTTGTTTGTGCATGTCCATAGGCGTTCCTGAGTGCTGAGGGTCTCTCGGGGGCGCGACTTCCCGTACCGTGCCGGGACGCAGCACGGCCCCTGAGGTCGCCTCGGGGGCCATCCATCGGACTGGGGCCGACTTCAGTCCCCTCCGACTTACTCGGTACCCCCGGGGTCGTCACCTCCCGGGCGAGAGGGGTTTTGAACCCTTCCGCCTCCTGAGGGTCGCCTCCGGGGCCGTTCATCGGACTCGAGCCGACTGCGGTCCCCTTCGGCTTACTCGGTGTACGCGGGGTCGTCACGCCCCGAGTGAGAGGGATTTGACGCCCCCCCACCACCGGCGGTAATTATTATTATTATCATTATCATTATCATTATCATTATCATTATCATTATCATTATCATTATCATTATCATTATCATTATCATTATCATTATCATTATCATTATCATTATCATTATCATTATCATTATCATTATCATTATCATTATCATTATCATTATCATTATCATTATCATTATCATTATCATTATCATTATCATTATCATTATCATTATCATTATCATTATCATTATCATTATCATTATCATTATCATTATCATTATCATTATCATTATCATTATCATTATTATCATTATTATCATTATTATCATTATTATCATTATTATCATTATTATCATTATTATCATTATTATCATTATTATCATTATTATCATTATTATCATTATTATCATTATTATCATTATTATCATTATTATCATTATTATCATTATTATCATTATTATCATTATTATCATTATTATCATTATTATCATTATTATCATTATTATCATTATTATCATTATTATCATTATTATCATTATTATCATTATTATCATTATTATCATTATTATCATTATTATCATTATTATCATTATTATCATTATTATCATTATTATTATTATTATTATTATTATTATTTTTTTTTTTTTTTTTTTTTTTTATAGAGGGGGAAAATGCTTTACGCACCGTGAGGGGCCGTAGCCACCCCGTGTGTCGGGCTGCCGTCTTGGCGTACCGACTAAAAACCCACCTCTGTACCCACGTGGTACCCGGACTGGGACCGCTTTCGCATTACTTCGGTCCGGGCCGTGCTGTGCTGCGCCCTAACGAGCTCGCTTACTTCCTCATGCCTTTTCTAGTTTTCCGGGTCCGTCAGGCACCCGTCTTTCTTCTTTTGCCGCAGCACGTGTTGTACGTAGCTTGCGACAGCGTTCCAGTGCTCCTTGTCTTGAAGCATCACTCTGATTACGTTATCGGGGTTGACGCTTCCCACCGCAGCCTCGAGTCTCGCTCTGCGTGCCAGGAAGCGATCGCAGTCGAAAAACGTGTGTCGTGCGTCGTCGTGTTCTGTCTCACAGTACCGGCATTGCGTAGATTTTACCTTTCCCATCCTGTGGAGATACGCTCGGAAGTATCCGTGCCCCGTGAGGAACTGGCTTACGTGGAAGTCCACGTCCCCATGCGTTCTCTCTGTCCAGGTCCTCAGGTCTTTGATGAGCCGGGCGGTCCATCGCCCCTTTACGCAGTTATTCCAGCGTTGCTGCCAGAGCTCCATGGAGCGGGACCGCGCTACGGCTGCTGCGTCTGCTCTGTCCGTCTCCGGGGTTCTTTCGAAGATGTACTTTCGTTCCTGGGCCAGCAGGTCTATCGGGATGACCCCGGCGACCACCAGTACCGCGGCTTCCGATACCGTTCTGTATGAACACGCGATTCTCAGCGCTCCTTGTCGTTGAACCGACGCCATTCTCGTCCTGTACTTTCGTACTTTCATTGCGTCTGCCCATATTTCGGCCCCGTACAGCATGACCGACTGGGCCGTCGTCATGAGCAGCCTCCTCTTTCCCGGCTTTGAACCACCAACGTTGGCCATCAACCGGCTCAACGATGAGGTTACTGCAGCTGCCTTGTCGGCCGCTTTGCGGATGTGCTCCCAGTAGGTGAGCTTATTGTCCAGCGTCACACCCAGGTACTTCGCCGAGCGCTGCGTTCTGATTTCATAGGATCCCACTCTCATGGGGATGATTGTGGGGATCCTTCTTCTGGTGAGCATGACGATTTCCGTTTTCGAGCTCGCCAGCTGGAGCCCGTGCTCGCCCATCCACTGGTCGACCCTCCGCATGACTTGGTTCAGCTTCAGCTGGGCCAATTCGGCGCTGCGTGCGGTGATGACTGCGGCAACGTCGTCGGCGTAACCAACCAAGCTCACGTCTTCCGGCATCTCTATACGGAGAAGGCCGTCGTACGAGATATTCCACAGGTCGGGTCCAAGCACCGAGCCCTGGGCCGCCCCAGCGGTAATCTTCTTGCTTCTCTGCCCTTCTTCGGTCTCGTATTGGAGCCAGCGGTCTTTCAGGTAGTCTCTCATCATCGTCAAGAGGTAATCCGGTACCTCGAAGGTCCGCTCGAGGGCCTCCAGCATGTCGCTCCATCTGGCCGAGTTGAACGCATTTCTGACGTCCAGCGTTACGAGCAGGACTATTGGCCTGGCTTGGTGGCACGCCTTATTCGCCCTTTCTACGGCATCAACCGCTTCTGCGATCGCGCTGATAGTGGAGTGTCCTCGTCGGAAGCCGTGTTGTCGTTCAGACAGATCTCCGGCTGCCCGGATGGCGGATTGTAGCCGTGGTTTCAGCAGCTTTTCAAACACCTTTCCCGCTGTATCCAACATGCTCAGTGGTCTGTAGGACGATGGGGAGTCAGGATCCCCCTTTCCCTTGCTGATCAGCACCAGTCGTGCGACCTTCCAGCGCGCCGCGAAGACCCCTGTCCGTAGGCACGCATTATACATGTTAAGTAGAAGGTGCGGCCGCCTGTCGGTAATGGCTTTCAGCACTTCCGCGGGTATGCCGTCCGGTCCTGGTGCCTTTTTGTTTTTCAGGGATCCTACGGCTTTCTTCAGCTCCTCTTCGCTGAAGGTCGGGATCTCTTCCGCCGTTCCTGGGGTGCGGCTCTCTTCTCTCACCGGGTGTGTGGGAAAGAGGGTATCCACAATGTTTTTCATAGTGGGTTCGTCCAGTCGCCCGCTTGAGCTCGGTGTGTCGATCTTTCCGGTCACTAGCCTGTAGCCCTTTCCCCAGGGGTCCTCGTCGACCTCCTTGCATAGCGTTCGCCAGCAGTGGTCTTTGCTCTGCCGGATCGCTCGCCGCAATTCTTTCCTCGCGGATTTTTGTTCCGCCGATATTTCGGCTGCTTCGGGCCTGTTTCTGGCGCGCTGTGCCTTCCGCCTGAGCTTGTGGCACTGTCTCCTCAACTCGGCGATCTCTTCGGTCCACCAGTACGCCTGGTGCTTTCCGTTCCATCTTTTCTTTTTCGGCATAGCTGCGTCACAAGCCTTCTGAATTAGCCGCATGGTGCAGCTGACGACGGTCTCCGCACCTTCTTTGTCGTCTCCACTGATTGGGGCCGCTGGGATGTCCTCGGCGCCCTCGTGTAGGGCCGCGGTGAACTTTTCTGCGTCCATCTTGGCTATATTCCAGCCGAGCGTGTTTTTGGGCCGGCTACGTTCTGTCATTTTTTCATCTCGCAGTTGGAAAGTGATATAGTCATGGTCACTGCCAGTGTAGTCGTCAATCACTGTCCACTCTACGGCTCGGGAGGCTAGGTTTTCCCGCACCAGTGTGATGTCGGGTATGGAGTTCCCGAACCCGGGTCTCCGGTAGGTCGGCGTCGCTCCCGTGTTGAGAACGACGAGGCCAAGCCGTGCGGCCATCTCCATGATCAGTCTTCCCCTGGTGTTGGTATGCGGCATTCCCCACTCAAGCGCTCTGGCGTTGAAATCCCCGGCTACTATTAAGCCGTCAGGTATTTCGCGAAGGGCATCCTCCAGTTCTTCTAGCTTTTCCCGGAACGCTGGCACGCTGTCGTTGGGAGAGAAGTAGCAGCTGAAGAAGGTGTTGCTTCTGCTCTTAATCCACGCGTACCCATTTCCGCCGCCGTGGCCATCCAGTCGAAGTTCCCGTGGGTTAGGGACCCATATTGCCGCGGTACCGGAGTCATCTGTATACCAAGTCGGACAGGACCTGTTGCGGTATTGCTCGCTGACGATAACGACGTGGGCCCCCTTTTCCTGGGCGAGCTGCGTCAGTAGGTCGTCGGCGACTTTGCTCCTGTTGAGGTTGCCTTGCAGTACCTTCGTCATCTTTGGGATTTTTTGCTCTTTTTGGCCTCCAGCGCATCTCTGTAGGTTTTGCATGCGCCTGATCCTGGGACGTGATCTGATCGTCTTGAGTCCGTTGCTTCGGCGCACAGTGCGCATCGGGGGCTAGACTCGCAGTTCCCTGCCTTGTGCCCGCTCTGGCCGCATTTCCAGCACAGGTCACTCCTATCCGGGCCTTTGCATTCTCTCCGCGTGTGCCCATAGTCAAGGCATTTGTAGCAGCGCTGCACATCTATTCTACGGCGAATGCGGCAGTCTACCCAGCTTACCCTGATATGCTGTCTTTTCAGGAGCTCGCTCGCCCCGGTTTCGCTCAGCGTGACGATCGCCATCTTCAGCGCCCTGGTGTTCGCCTTTGTGACCGAGATTTTCAGGTCCCCCACGTTGTCCTTTAGCACCTTCCCGATGGCCTCCGCTACCTCCTCAGGGGTGGCGAGTTCATCAAGGTCCCGAATTTCTATCGTCGCCTGACGGTTTAGGCCACGCACTGTGGCGTTCGCCCCCAGGATACCTCTGAGCGCTTCGGCAAAGGCTCCCTTGTTCTTTGTGCGGGGTCCTAGCTGGACGAGGACGTCCCCGGACCCAGTTCGGCGAATGGATCTGACCTCGGTTTCCGTGTCCGCCGGGTCAGCCTTTCTGCGGATTTCGCCCAGCACGTCAGCATAGGATTTGCCCTGCGCCGGCTTGATTAGAACGGCCTCCAGCGGTGGTTTCTTCGCCCGTTTCTTCTTCGTTCGGCGCTTCTTTGGGTTGGCAGCGCCCTCGCCTTCGGCCTGCTGTTGTGGCTGCTCCTTCTTCCGTGCGGTGTTCTTCTGCTTATCTTCCCTACGCGATGTTACCGTCGACCATTTTCCTTCAGGAGGCTCCTCGTCCCGCCTTTTCTTGTCCTTTTCGGGCTCGGCCGGGCTAGAGGCGGCGCGCTTTTGCCCCGCCGCAGGGTGGGGTTCGGGCTCTTCCGAGGGAGCTGCAGCAGCTGGTGTTGCCGTTCTCGTTTCCGATTCACGGAGGTCATTTTCAGCCTTGAGCCAGTTTTCCCTATGGTAGGCGATGACATCAATGACTTCCTCTAGCTCTGCCAGGCCGTTTTTAACGTCCATAGAAATGTTCCGCTGTCTAGTCGTCGCCGTCTTCATGGTTTGAATAATTCCACGACACTTTCTCCAGGCTTCTTGCTCCTCGCGTCTCATCTGCGCGATGTACTCGCGCTTCGGCGAGGTTGGGCCTCGGTTCGTGCCGGGTCCCTCGTCTTCTTGACTTTGCTGCGGGCTTTCATTTCCAGCTACCTGTCGAATCCCGTGCTTTTGTCCCGAAGAGCTGGTTTTCGGTTGGATCGGCGTGTGCGGAGGGCTCCTTGCAGTAAGCGAGCTTCTCAGGAACGGACTCGCCGCGGCATCGTTTCCAGCTGTTTCGGTTCTCTCGTGCGATTGGCTTCCCCCAAAATCCATGAGGCCGGCACCGACCACCGGGGCTTTCACCCGATCGGAATCGGTGGCGAGATTTCCCCTCTCGGGGGTGCTCGCTTGGGGTACGTTGTTTGGTCGCACATTGTCCATGGTTGGTTTTTCATTCGGGGTTCCTTCCCCTAGTGTTTTGGCTCGCGGGAGTTATTTTATTTTGCTCCTACCCTCTGTTCGTGTTTCCACGCACAGCGAGCATTCCCCTATCCACCACCCGGGGACGCGCCACGTATGGGTATCACCTCCCACTGTGGATTATTATTATTATTATTATTATTATTATTATTATTATTATTATTATTATTATTATTATTATTATTATTATTATTATTATTATTATTATTATTATTATTATTATTATTATTATTATTATTATTATTATTATTATTATTATTATTATTATTATTATTATTATTATTATTATTATTATTATTATTATTATTATTATTATTATTATTATTATTATTATTATTATTATTATTATTATTATTATTATTATTATTATTATTATTATTATTATTATTATTATTATTATTATTATTATTATTATTATTATTATTATTATTATTATTATTATTATTATTATTATTATTATTATTATTATTATTATTATTATTATTATTATTATTATTATTATTATTATTATTATTATTATTATTATTATTATTATTATTATTATTATTATTATTATTATTATTATTATTATTATTATTATTATTATTATTATTATTATTATTATTATTATTATTATTATTATTATTATTATTATTATTATTATTATTATTATTATTATTATTATTATTATTATTATTATTATTATTATTATTATTATTATTATTATTATTATTATTATTATTATTATTATTATTATTATTATTATTATTATTATTATTATTATTATTATTATTATTATTATTATTATTATTATTATTATTATTATTATTATTATTATTATTATTATTATTATTATTATTATTATCATTATTATTATGACGTGACGTGATTTCGTGAGCTCCGTAATCTGTGATAAAAAAACGGTGGAAAAGTGTTTTTAAAATAAACAAAATGCAACATAGGACCTGGCGATAATAGTTTTTTACATTTTGACATGAAAATTTAGCAATATAAGTGGTCGAATAACTTGGTTTTGCGAAATATGTTGTTATGACATATTTTGAGGTTAGGTGTACCTGCTTACCATACGAGAAAGTCTGAAAATTAATTGCAACCAAATATACACGCTAAAATATAAATAAATCAATAAAGTTGAACAGAAAAAATACATAAAAAAAATGCCGGACAAAGCGTATAATTGTGCCAGATGTAAAAAACAGATAAGTCGAGTTGTCGAGAGCTGTGGAAGATGCCTGAAGGATTTTCATCCTGCTTGTCGAACTGCAAATTCTCATAAGATATACGAAGGCACAGAGATGGTATCTTGTCAAGGTTTGATTAGTACAATACATCTAAAAGTCGTGGAACAACAACATGATTCTAAAAGAAAAAGATCTGATAGTGATGAGTGTGGTGTGGAAGAATCTGACATAAATATACTGGAGAACAGCAGCTTCACTAACCTAGGTAATACTGACAACGTTGACGCGCATAGTAATGCTAATATAGTATTGAAATTAAATAATTTATTTAGTCTAATGGACCAATTCAAGAGTAACAATATAAATTTCCTAAAAGAAATTAAACAACAAATTAAACAAGAATTGACGTGTATCATTAAAGAAGTAGTATAACAAGAAATGGATGAATTAAAAAAAGAAGTAAGAGTGTTCATGCCTTCAACGATCAGCTGTGACAAGCCAATTAGTGTTGGTGAGCAGAGTACGGACGAGCAGTATGTCGATGATCAGCGGACTAGTGTAAGTGTAAGTAAGCCACTATACAGCACAGCCGTAAAGAAAGTATCTGCGGCTAATAATGAACGTATCATTATTAGACCGAAGAATAAACAAGACAGTAAAAAAACATTAAACGATGTTAAAGATAAAATTGATGTCATCGAACTTGGTGTAGGAATCGAAAAAATTAGAAGCAAAACGAATGGAAATGTTATATTGGAAGTGGCAAAATCTTCAGACAAGCTTCTTATGGCCAACGAAATTCAAAGTAAACTTGGTGATACGTGTGACGTCACAGCCATTAACAAAAACCACCCAATGTTAAAAATCGTGCATGTAGAAAAAAATGTGATAAATATGGAAAGAAAAATTTTTTGTGATACATTCATTAAGCAAAATGAAATCAATAGCATAAATGACGATCACGATTTTAAAATTATTAAAACGTATATGACGACAGAAAACTCTGGAACTATTTTATTAAAAACGAACCCTGAAATACATGATCAGCTACTGAAAAAAACGAAAGTTAAAATAGGGTGGAGAAATTATAAAATATTCGACTACATTAACGTCAAAAGATGCTTCAAGTGCTGGGGATTTAGACATTGTGCAGATAAATGTACCAAAGGTGAAACCTGTAGAAAATGTGCAGGAAATCACAATGAGAAAAATTGCAATAATAATATAATCAAATGTGTAAATTGTGAAACAATGGTTAATAAATACAATATCACAGATTGGAATATTCATCATGAAGCCACGGACGCACGGTGCAAGATGTATGAAAAAATGATAAGACAAGAACAGTCCAATATATTGCAGTGCAATAAATAGCAATTAAATACGCATACTGTAACGAGAAATAAATTCAAAGACATGTTCATAGTGTGCGTTAATATATGTGGTTTCCTAAATCGTAAAGATGAGTTTGAATCATGGGTAAATGAGGAAAGACCAGACGTAATTTGCCTATCGGAAACGCATGTAACTGATGACGTTCTCGATCATGAGATAAATTTGCTAAACTACAATGCCGTAAGAACAGATTCTATTAGTAAAAGAACTGGTGGTGTCCTAACTTTTATTAAAAAACCTATTATTTACGAAGTAATTACTATGAACGAAAAGATTGAAGGATCTTGGATAAACGTTATTCAAATTAATGTAAATAAGAAAATTAATATTTGCAATTTGTATCGCTCTCCGAGTAGCAATATTAGTAAATTTTGCAACAACTTTTTGGAAATTGCTGAATATCTGCTGAATAAAGGTGAATTAATTATCGTAGGCGATTTTAATATTGACATTAGTAAACAAACATACTATTCTAATAAAATTATTGACGAAATGAAATTTATTGGATTAAAACAAATAATTAATGTTCCGACTAGAACTACAGCAACAACGAATACGATAATTGATTTAGTTTTTGCAAATTTTTTTATAAAAACGGAAGTAAATGATACAATTAAAATATCGGACCATAATATAATAAAAATACTAGTACCACGATCAAAGAATAATTTACCCGTACCTGAAGTGCGTTATAGTAGAAATTTTAAAAAACTAAACGTAAATAAGTATAAATATAAATTAACTTCATATTTTAATTTGACTGAATTAACTCACTATGAGAAAGAATCTTTTGACGAAAACAAATTTAATTTGTTAGTAGATACATTAATTGAGGGTATTACCAAATCTGTAGAAGAAGTCCTACCTTTAACAAAAATAATTATAAACCAAAAATGGGAAAATAAACCATGGATAGATAAAGAATTATTAATTTTAATAAAAGAAAGAGATAATTTATATAGATTGTTTAAAGATACAAATTTAGAATCTGATCATAATAACTATAAAAAAATACGTAATGTAATTGTAAATAAAAAACAAATAAACAAGAAAAAGTATTATCATGATAACATTGATGGAAATAAATACGATTCAAAAAAAATGTGGAAAACCCTGAAAGAAATTATAGGCGATAAAAAATATAGCTGTACCAGTATGAATGAAGTTGCGTTTGGTGATGAAATTGTAAAAGATCCGGTTATGGTTGCAAATAAATTGAATGTATATTTTTCCGAAAGTATTCAAAAAATTGTCGATGGTATGAAAAGTCATGTAAGTATTGATAATATGAATGATTTGAATAGAACAAGTGAGAAATGGTGTGAGTTTTAATTAATAGACTATAAGGATATACAAAAAATCCTGAAAACATTCAACCCAAAAAAAGGTGCCAATAACATTATTAATGTGAAAACATTCGATATTTTTTGTGAACATAATAAAGAGGTAATACTATATATTATAAATAATTGTCTGAAATTTGGGTTCGTGCCAAATGATTGGAAAACTTCCGTGATTACTCCTATACGTAAGATTAAGGATAGTATAAAATGTGAAGATTTAAGACCGATAAATACTCTTCCGTTATACGAACAAATTATGGAACAGGTAGTAAAAAATCAATTAGAGTCATTTATATTGAATAATAATATATTAAAAGACGAGCAATCAGGTTTCCGTAAATCCTTTTCATGTGAGACTGCCCTGCAGAGCTCATTCATAGAGTGGAGAAATAATCTCGATAATGGTCTATATATCGGGGTAGTTTTTATTGACTTTGCTCGTGCTTTTGAAACAGTAAATAGAGATAAACTTATTGTGAAACTTAAAAATATAGGAGTACAAGGAGAGGTCATTAACTGGTTTAAATCTTATTTAAAAGACAGAAAGCAAATTGTAAAATTTAATGGGGAATTGTCTGAGAAAATGAATGTAGAACATGGTGTTCCTCAGGGCTCTAAACTGGGGCCTCTTTTATTTATAATATACATTAATGATGTTATAGAATTACTGGAAAGTATGGACGTACAATGTAAATTATTTGCTGACGATATGAAAATATATTATAGTGATAAGAATATACATAAAATTGAATGTAAATTGAATAATGCGTTGAGTCGATTATCCGAATGGTTGAATAGTAATCAACTCAAAATCAACTTGAAAAAAACGGTTTTCATGATAATCAGAGATCAAAAAAACAATAAATATGTAAGAGAAGTAGAGTATAAAATAAATGTTAACGGGGAAAATATTTCAGAAGTCAACAAGACTAAGTACTTAGGGATTATAATTGATAATAATTTGAAATTCGATGACAATGCAACATATGTTGCTCAAAAAATAGCTAAAAAAATTAATGTGATTAGTAGATTAAGAAATAACGTGACGAATTATACGAAAACTATAATTTACAACTCGATAGTTGCACCTCACATTGACTATTGTTCCACAGTAATGTTAAATTATTCTAAAGGTAAAATGGATATATTACAAAAGCTGCAAAATAGAGCAATGCGCAATATACTGGGAGTGAACAAATATACTAAAATAAATGATATGTTACAAGCATTAGGGTGGCTATCTATAAATCAAAGATTGACGTTTAACACATTAATTTTTATTTTTAAAATGAATAATGGGCTTTTACCAAAGTATTTAACTAAACATGTAAGACTAGTGAGTAATTGTCATGGTTATGAAACTAGAAATAATAATTTACTGAAAATTGATAAAACTAAGACGCATACAGCAGAAAAATCAATAATATATAAGGGATATGACGAGTTTAATAAATTACCAAAAACGATACAAGACGAATCAAACATTAGAGTATTCAAAAGACTAACTTCAAAATATATTAGGGAAAATATAAATGTATAAAAAATAAATATAATTCTTCATATTGTGAAGATAAAATGTAAAATATTATAGCTAATGAGCTAATGAAATAAACTACATACATTATTATTATTATTATTATTATTATTATTATTATTATTATTATTCCACAGTGGGAGGTGATACCCATACGTGGCGCGTCCTCAGGTGGTGGATAGAGGGATGCTCGCTGTTCGTGGTCACACGAGCAGAGGGTAGGAGCGAAATAAAATAACTCCCGCGAGCCAAAACACTAGGGGAAGGAACCCTGAAATAAAAACCAAATATGGAGAAGTTCATCAAGAATATATCCACTACGGTGCAGGGGGTCGGATCCCCAGTACCGGCGGCTGATCAGGGTGTGCAAGCAGGCCCGCAGGCGTCGTCATCCTACGACTGCAGCCCCATGTCGGTGGCCAACTTGGCCGGCTTGGGAGTACATGTTACAAGCGACTCATCTCCTTTCGAGAGACGTCCGAAACTGACGAGGACTCCACCGCAAACCCCAACTGCGGAGGTTCCGAAGGAAGCAGCGCCGGACGATATGGAAATTGAAGCAATGGGTCTTTCAACCACGGCAGATCTCAGGGTATTTTCTCGACCAGGTTCTCCCACTGAGGGGCAACGAGAAAATCCGAGGTGCGAGGAGAGCGAACAACTTCGTCGTTGCCGCGAGATCCTCAAAAAGATGAAGGCTGCAACTATGCGACAGAAAAACGTCAGCAACGACATAAAGAACGGTCTTCTTGAAATGGAAGATGCGTTAGACGCGCTGGCGCATTTAACAAAAACCAGAGAGATGGCCGAGACCTTCGTAAAAGAGTCGGAGCTACAGGAGATGCTTTTGACGTCAGCAGTGAGCAAGAAGAGGGTGGCTTCGAGTCCTCTGGAACAAGACACTGAAAAGAAAAAGAGAGACGTGGCAAACGCGAAAGGAGAAGCTGCGAAAGACGCCCGAGACAGCGTCAATAACCTCTGGGTTGAGGTGAAAAGAAGGTCTCCGAAAAAAAAGAGGAAAAAAAAAGACAACTCAGAAGAAGACGGGCATCTAGCGGTGATCCAGGCTCACAAGAAAGAGGCCAAGAAAGGTGTACCCAGAGCTCGCCGCGAGGCAATAACCATCAAGCCAGGCAGCAATACGTCCTACGCCGATATTTTGAAAAATATCAAGGAAAAGGTGGTTCTGGGAGAGACTGGCGCAGAGATCCGAACTATCCGCCAGACCCGAAATGGCCTCGTCTTGCTCGAGCTTGGAAGCGGTACAAAAGGTTCGAGAAGCCTCTGCAGTGCTCTTACGGCAGCATTAGGTGAAGCTGGGTCCGTCAGGAGTCTGGCCCCAAAGAAGACATCCTTGGAAATTAGGGATCTGGACTGCCTCACGGAAGTACGGGACGTGGAGGATGCGCTGACACGGGACTTCCCCGACATCGGCGACCTCAAGGTGCATCTCACGGCGCCAAATGCGCGGAAACAACGGATGGCGATTGCCGAAATGAGGGAGAAGTCAGCGAAACAGCTTCTCCTCCGACAAGCCCGAATAAAAATCGGATGGGTGAATTGCAGGGTCCGACAGAGGGCCGAGGTAGCTCGATGCTACAAGTGTCTGGGCTACGGACACGTAGCTAGAACCTGTAAAGGCCCCGACAGGAGTAAGAAGTGCTATAAGTGCGGAGCAGATGACCACAAGGCGGGAACGTGTAGCGCAGAGAGCCGTTGCGAACTCTGCGCGGAGAAGGGCCTGGAGGAACTCGCTCACGTCTCCGGCTCGGGCCAGTGCAAGGTTTTCAGAGAAGCTCTGGTGGAGGCCAGAAGGAACCTACATCCCTAAAATGATCCGCACCCTCCAAGGAAATATGAACAGGAGCAAGACGGCTACCGATTTGCTCTACCAGCTGGTTCACGAGATGAGAGCTGATTTGGTGCTTATCAGCGAGCAGTACCAAAACCGGGAATCACTTTCCTGGTTTTCCAATCTACTCGGCACCGCCGCGATCTGGATCCCTTACCCGAGCAGGATACCGGTAAAGAGTCACGGCAGAGGAAGAGGTTTCGTTTGGGTCAAGTGCGAGGAAGTAACTTTTTTCAGCTGCTACCTAACGCCCAACGAGCCCATTCGAGACTTCCAGACCAAGTTGGACAGTCTGGAGGACGAGGTGCGCAATACCACCGGGGACGTAGTCGTGGCCGGTGACTTTAACGCAAAGGCTCTGGAGTGGGGCATGCCTCACCCGGACAGCAGAGGCGGGCGAGTGCTGGAAATGGCGGGAAGACTAGGACTCCTGGTCCTAAACGTAGGCAACACCACTACGTTTCGACGCCCCGGGTATACGGAAACGATACCGGATATCTCCCTCGCCTCGGAACGCTTGGTGCCACGGATCGATAAATGGCGGGTGGTGGAAGACTACACTGGCAGCGACCACCAATATATCGTATTCGACCTGCTAGAAAGACGCTGCCAGCGCTCAGGGCCCCGTAACAGGCCGAGGCGGTGGAACATTGAGAAGATGGACCAGGAGAAATTCGCCGCGGAAATCTGCAAGGGCACGAACGCGGACCAAAACACGGCCACGGAAGATCTGGTAGCCAGCACCATGAAGCTCATCGACCAAGCCTGTAAGGCCGCCATGCCACGGAAATGGCCGCGGCATGGAAAGCCGCCTGCGTACTGGTGGACCGCCGAAATAGCAGAGACGCGGAAAAAGTGCCATAAATTGCGACGGAAAGCGCAACGGGCGGTAAGCCGAGTGGAGGCAAACCGGATCTCAGCAGAGCACAAAGCTGCGAAAAAACAACTCCGGCGCACCATCAACAAGAGCAAGGCGGACTGCTGGCGCAAGCTGTGCGAGGGCATCAACGAAGACCCGTGGGGGCTGGGATACAAATTAGTGACCCGAAAGCTCGGAGCTCTGAAACCACCAAACATCATGGACGCAGCCACCATAGGCAGCATCGTTGCGGGCTTGTTTCCCAGCCATCCGGTCCAAACGTGGACGAACACAGGCGAGGTCGGAGAAATACCGCCCTTTGACCTGAAAGAGCTGGAGTACGCTGTCTTATCCCTGCGTAACAAGAAAGCACCCGGTCCGGACGGCATACCAGGCGAGGTCCTGAAAGCAGTATTCCGGACACGCCCGCAGCTGCTGCTGGAAATGTACAACGCGTGCCTGACGGCGGGTATCTTCAGTGCCCGCTGGAAGGTCTCGCGGTTGGCTTTAATCAGCAAGGGCCAGGGGGATCCCGACCTACCATCTTCGTACAGACCGCTGTGCATGCTGGATACGGCAGGGAAAGTATTGGAGAAACTCCTCCGCTTCAGGCTGCTCGCAGCAATCCGGGACGCGGGTGATCTCTCGCCGGCGCAATACGGATTCAGAAAAGGACGCTCAACGGCGGATGCGATTCTGAATGTCACGAAGGCGGTGAAACGAGCCGAAGACCGAAATCCGTTCTCCCGACGCATAGTTCTCCTAGTTACGCTGGACGTAAAAAACGCGTTCAACTCCGCCAAATGGTGCGACATACTCGAAGCCCTGGAGTCCGACTTTCGCCTGCCAAAATACCTACTACGGATGTTTCAGGATTACCTGACGGACCGCGTACTCATCTACGATACCAAGGAAGGGCAACGGACAAGGGTGATCACAGCAGGAGCGGCTCAGGGATCCATCCTGGGACCGGACTTGTGGAACGTGGCATACGACAAACTGCTACGAGTAGAAGTGCCCGAAGAAACACTACTCGTCGGGTACGCCGACGACGTCGCCGCCCTTATTTCGGCCCGCAACGTCGAGCAGGCCCAGCTGAAACTGAACATCGTGATGCGAAACATCAATCGCTGGATGACGGCGCACGGACTAGCACTGGCGCTGCACAAAACGGGGATAGTGATCCTCAGCAAAAAGAGAATTCCCACGGAAATACCAATGAGAGTCGGCAACGAGATCGTACAGACTAAACGAGCAGTAAAGTATCTTGGCATCCTCGTGGACAACAAGCTAAATTTTTTCGATCAGATCAGGAGCTCCGCGGACAAGGCAGCGAAGGGGGTCACAGCACTCAGTAAGCTAATGGCCAATGTCAGCGGGCCGAAGTCTACAAAACGGCGACTCCTCATGACCGCGGTGCAGTCGGTCCTACTGTATGGTGCCGAGGTATGGGCGGATTCGCTCAGCAAGGAGAAGTACCGAAAGCGCCTGAGCCAGGTACGAAGAAGATCGGCGATCAGGGTCGCCTCGGCGTACCGAACGGTCTCCGAACCGGCGATCCTGGTGATAGCTGGAGTCATCCCTATTGCACTCCTCGCGAGAGAACGTAAAGTCATCCACGAGAAAAAATCGGAGGCCGGAAGGGAAATAGCGAGAGAAGAACAGAGAGCCCGCACGCTGAGCACTTGGCAGACAGCGTGGGAGAGAGAATCCAGAGGACGATGGACCGCGAGGCTCATCAACAACGTTAGGGAATGGACACAGAGAGGACATGGCGAAGTCGACTACTATCTGACGCAGCTACTGTCGGGACACGGGTACTTTCGATCCTACCTCCATAGGATGGGAAAGACAAGATCCCCAGACTGTCTCTACTGCCCAGGGGTGAAGGACGACGCAGAACATACGTTCTTCGTCTGCGAACAATGGGAGCAAGAGAGAAGGTCCCTGGAAGCAGAGCTGGGCCAGCAGAGCCCTGAAACAATAGTAGAGGCAATGCTGAGCAACGCAGATCACTGGACCCAGGTGACGCAGTATGTCCAGAACATCCTGCGACATAAGAAACGTGACATGGACGAGACTGAGAAGTAAAACGACACGAACGACACAGACAACAGGGAGAAAACCCCAAGGGTAAGAAATGAAAGGCCCACCTCGAAGTAATGTGAGAAACGGTTCCGAGGTGGTGTCCTGAAGACAGAGGGAGGAGTTTTAGTAGGTAGTCCATATCGATTATGGGAGCCCTACACTCCGTGCGTAAATGCATTTCTCCTCCCTCTGGAATTAAAAAAAAAAAAAAAAATTATTATTATTATTATTATTATTATTATTATTATTATTATTATTATTATTATTATTATTATTATTATTATTATTATTATTATTATTATTATTATTATTATTATTATTATTATTATTATTATTATTATTATTATTATTATTATTATTATTATTATTATTATTATTATTATTATTATTATTATTATTATTATTATTATTATTATTATTATTATTATTATTATTATTATTATTATTATTATTATTATTATTATTATTATTATTATTATTATTATTATTATTATTATTATTATTATTATTATTATTATTATTATTATTATTATTATTATTATTATTATTATTATTATTATTATTATTATTATTATTATTATTATTATTATTATTATTATTATTATTATTATTATTATTATTATTATTATTATTATTATTATTATTATTATTATTATTATTATTATTATTATTATTATTATTATTATTATTATTATTATTATTATTATTATTATTATTATTATTATTATTATTATTATTATTATTATTATTATTATTATTATTATTATTATTATTATTATTATTATTATTATTATTATTATTATTATTATTATTATTATTATTATTATTATTATTATTATTATTATTATTATTATTATTATTATTATTATTATTATTATTATTATTATTATTATTATTATTATTATTATTATTATTATTATTATTATTATTATTATTATTATTGACTTCCGTTTCCGAGTGAGTGCTGAGCGGTTGTGTGTATGAAAGGTGTGAAAGAAAGTGAAGTTGTTGCATGAGCAAAAGAAATAGTAAGGATAGAGAGTGAACGAAGAGAAAAAGGTAAGCGAGAGAAGAAAAAGGGGATAAAAAGTGGAAAGAGTGGTTGACGGGAATAAGGGGAAAAGGCAGAGAAAGTGGGCAGAAGAGGTTAGGTGAATAAGGCGGGAAACATAGGTAGAAGAGAATAAGTAAGAAGTCACTAGATAATAGGAGAGAGCCACTAGGGACAATTATAGATAGACGTAGACAGGTGGACAGATATAGATAGATCGACGTAGATAGATACAGACGGACGCAGATAGTTAGACAAAGGAATAGATAGAGAAATCAACACAACAACGGAAGAGAAAAGAGAGAGAAAGTAACAATGGGCGACGAGGAGGGAAATAGAGAAGAGGAAAAAGGGACAGGTGACAAAACGGCAGAAGAAAAAAGGAGAGTAGGGAGACCCAGCAACGCCGAAATCCTAACGAGGGAACGCTCAAACAGCGTAGTAGGCCTAGCGGATTTCCTGAAACGGAAGAGAATAGAGAAGAGCGGAGAAGAGGAAGAAGCGATAGGATGGGAAAATGACTTCGACGTAAAAAGAATATTCGGAAAAAGCAGAAAAACTGGAAGATCACCGGAGAAAGAGGAAAATAAAGACAAAAAGAATGAAAATAAGAAGGAAGAAGGAGAAAGTAAAGAAGGCTCGATAGAAGAGATACGAGAAATGCTAGAAAAAATGAGCGATGAAATGGAAAAAAACACGGCGAACTCAGAAAAGAAAATGAAAGAGATGAAGGAAGAGATAGATAAGGCAAAAAAAGAAATGTTGGACAAAAAGGAAGAATGGGAAAAAGAAAAAAGCGAACTAAAACAGCAAGTAAATGAGCTGAAAGAGATAAAGAAGAATCTAGAGCAGGTAAAGGAAGCAAAGGGAGGAGACAAAGAGGAGGAAAAAAAAATCGAAGACAAAATAAAGAAAATAGTAGAGGAAAAAGAAAAAGAAAAGAAAGAAGAAAAGGAGAACCAGGAAGCCGAACGAATAGGACAAAAAGATGAAGAAATGAGCAAGAAAATCAGAAAAATGGAGTGGATAATGGAGAAGAAGGAGAGGGAAGAGAGAAGGACAAATGTCGTAATAAGGGGAGTAGAGGGTGCTAGTGGAAAAGAGAAAGAAAAAGTCAAGGAGATAATGGAAGCGATAGGGGTGGAAGCACAGATAACAGAGATAAGAGAAATAAAAGGGGTGAAAGGAGGAATGATAGTAGCGAGACTAGGAAGCAGAGAACAAAAAAGACAAGTGATGGAAAAAAAAAAAGGGCTATGGGGAAGACAAGAAAGGATAGAAGACGACCTGACATGGGCGGAAAGAAAAATGAAGTGGCTATTAAAGGATATAGCAAGAGAGGAAGAAAGTAAAGGAAAAAGGGTAAGGACAGGATACGGAAAAATATACATTGACGGAGTGATCTGGAAATGGGATGAAGAAAAGCAAGTGCTGAAAAATGCACAAGGGGAAGAAAGGCAGGAACAGACAGTAAAAGAAAGAAGAGAACAACAAGGGGAGGAGGAAGGTCAAGAAGAGGAGATAGAAGAAGGAGAGGAGAACAGGCTACAAGGACAGGGGGGGTACAACGCGAGGACAAGGGGAGGAGCGGACACAAACAGAGGGAGAGGGTGGGTAACGATACCATACAGAAGAGGGAGAGGAGGAAGAGGGATGAGGGGAGGAGAATAGGGGAAAGCGGAGTGAGAGGAGAGAATGGGAATGAAGAAGAAAAGGCAGAGAAAGGCGCGAAAATCGCGTTCTGGAATGTTGCAGGAATGACAAACAAGGACAAGGAATTCTGGGAAGGCCTAGAAGAGTGGGACGTAATGATACTATGCGAGACGTGGATAGAGGAAAAGGGATGGGAAAAAATAAGAGGAAGACTGCCGAAGGGATACGATTGGGAAGTGCAGTATGCAAAGAGAAAGAGTAAAAAAGGAAGGGCGATAGGAGGCATGATTGCCGGGGTAAGGAATGAACTAATAAAGGAGAAAAGAGGTGAGAAAAAAGCAAGGGAGAAAGAGGAAGAAGGAATAATGAGCAGGGAAGTGAGAATAGGAAATAACGAATGGAGGATAGTAGGAATATATGTAAATGGTGACATAAAGAAGAAGATGGAAAAGATAAAGAGATATGCGGAGGCAGAAAAGGAAAAAAAGGAGAATAAAGAGATAAAAACGATAGTTGGGGGCGACTTCAACGCAAGAACTGGAGAGGAAGGCGGAGGATACTGGGGCGCAGGATACGAGGAAGAAGACGGAAGAAGCTCGAAGGATAAGAAGGTAAATGGGGAAGGCAGGACAATGTTGGAAGGAATAGAAGAAATAGGGTGGACGATAATGAATGGAAACACAAGAGGAGACGAAAGAGGAGAGTGCACATATACTGGAGCGAAAGGAGAAACAGTCATAGACTATGTAATAGGCAGCAACGAAGTAAGAGAAGAAGTAGAGTGGCTAAAAGTGAGTGAAAAGATAGACTCGGACCACCACCCGGTAGTGGTCAAAATAAGGGAAGGTGAATGGGAAAAGAAAGGGAGGAAGAAGGGAAAGAAAAGGAGAAAGAAGGGAGACTGGACTAGAGAGGGAAGAGAAAAATTTAGAAGAGAAATAAGGTGGACAGAAGAGATAGAAGGAAACGGAACCGGAGTAGACGAAGAGGTAAGGAGAATGATACAGGAATTCAACAGAGTAATAGAGGAAGAGACAGGAGAAGGGGAGGTAAAACAGAAAACGAACGGATGGTGGGACGAGGAGTGTAGGAACAAAAAAAAGGAAGTCAGGAAAGAACTGAGAAGATGGAGGGAGGAGGGGGAAGAGAGAGAAAAATACAAGAAAGAAAAAGAAGAATACAAAGAAATGTGCAAGAGAAAGATCAAGGAGGAAAACAAGCGATTTGAGAAGGAAGTAGAGGAGGCAAAAACCGAAAACAAGGTATGGGAAGTGATAAATAAGGAAAGAAGAAAGAGAAAGAACATAGATGAAAGTATAGATATGAAAGAGTGGAAGGAGTATTTTATGATGATGCTAGGAGGGGTAGGAGAAAAAGCAGTAGGAGGAGAAGGAGAGAGGAGAGAAAACGACGAAGAGCAAGAGATAAGCAGGGAAGAGATTCGAAGAGCGATCGGCAAACTAAAAGACAAAAAGGCGCCGGGAAGAGACGGAGTAACGAACGAAGTATGGAGGTATGGGGGAGAAGAAGTAGAAAAGTGGGTAATAAGAGTATGTAATAGGGTATGGAAAGGAGAGGGATGGCCAGAGGAGTGGAAAGAAGGGCTAATAGTACCAATCGTGAAGAAAGGAAATGGAAAAAACACCGAGGACTACAGAGGAGTCACGCTAATGCCAACGCTATACAAGGTGTACGCATCAGTGCTGGCAGCAAGGTTGGAGGAGGAGGTAGAGAGGAAAGGAATAATACCACAGAACCAGACGGGCTTCAGGAAAGGGGTAGGCACGGTGGACAGCATATACGTACTAAACTATCTAGCAAACAGACAAATACATGAAAAAGACGGAAAAATGATGGCAGTATTCGTAGATCTGAAGGCAGCATTTGACTCAATCAATAGAAAAACATTATGGGAGACGATGAGAGAGAGAGGAGTGAGAAAAGAGCTAAGAATACGGATCGAGGAAGTATACAGAGAAACGAAAAGCAGGGTAAAAATAGGAGAAGAAACAGGGGAAGAATTTTGGACGGTGAAGGGAGTGAGACAGGGATGCCCCCTGAGCTCGTTCCTGTTTAACATATTAATAGCTGACATAGAAGAGGAGTTGGGAAAGGCAGGAAAGCACGGAGGAGTGAAGCTAGGAGAAGGCAGGGTGTACACCCTAGCATATGCGGACGACATGGTAATACTAGCGGAGGATGAAGAGGGAATGGAGATGATGATAAGGAGGATGGAAAAATACCTTGATAAAAAAGGACTGGTGCTCAACGTAGGAAAGACGAAGATAATGAGATTTAGAAAAGGAGGAGGAAGATATAAGAAAGTGGATTGGAAATGGAAAGGAAAAAGAATAGAAGAAGTGAAAGAGTTTTGTTACCTGGGATACACAATAAGCAGGAATGGAGGGCAAGAAGCGCACGTAAGAGAGAGGGTAAGGAAGGCGGGGATAGTAATGAGGCAGGTATGGGGGATAGGGAAGAGAAGATACGGAAAGGACTGGGAAAGAAGAATATGGATGTTTGATAGGCTGGTGTGGACGGTGGTGGAATATGCAGCGGAGATATGGGGATGGAGGGAGTGGAAAAAAGCGGAGGCAATACAAGAAAGGTACATAAGGTGGGTCCTGGGGGTAGACTGGCGAACGCCAGGATACATGGTTAGGGAAGAGCTCAAGAGAGACAAAGTAAGAACAAGGGCAATGAAAAGAGCGTGGAAATTCGAGAAAAGGCTAGAAGAAGGAAGGGGAAGCATGCTGGCGAGGATGTGCAGACAGGAGATGATTGAAAGAGGAAGAGATAAAAAGAATAGGTCGAAATGGGAAAGTGACAGAGAGACGAAAATAAGAGAAGAAGGGGAAGACGCAGAGTATGAAGAAATAGAAAGAAAAGACAAAGAAAAACAGAGAGAAGAAAGGTGGAGAGAAATAAGAGACGCGAGATACAACAGATGGTACAAAGAGATAGTAGTAGAGGGAACGCCAAAGTACCTACAGAAAAACTGGGGAGAGGAAAGGTGGAAAAGAGTAGCTAGATTTAGAATGGGAAACATGGTCAGAGCGGCAAAATACTGGATGGGAGACGAGGAAAGAAAGTGTAGAATATGTAGAATGGAAGAGGAGACGTGGGAACATGTGTGGGAAGGATGCATGAGAAGAGAGAATGAGAAAGGTAACTGGCAGGAGAATGTGAGAGAAATGCTGGGAGAGGAAGGAAAGGGAGAAGAATGGATGAAGGAAATAGAGAATGAACGGACGAAAGAGGAAAAAGGGAAAGAATGGGAAACGGAGGTCGGTATAAGAGAGGATGAATGAGAGAGGAAGAGGGAGATGTATAACATAGAGAGAGAACAGAGCATAAGATGTAAGATAAGATGAAATAAAGAGCGTAAGATATAAGAGGAGAAATATGAGACAAAGTAAAACAGGAAATAAAGATAAAAAACGGCAAAGGTACAGAGGGTAGAGAGAGAGAAGGGAATAAAATAGGAAAGAGAGATGTGAATAGTAAATAGTAAATGGACAAAAATATTGAAGTAAGATGATAGCAGTAAGATACAATTAAGGATAGTAGTAAGATAGGCTAAGAAAAAATGTAAAAGATGTAGAGAATGGAACGGAGGGGACGGAAGTCCGAACTTGTAACC